>OZ034969.1:10520393-11022893 GCA_964030785.1 Siderastrea siderea
CAAAGTTGTAAGAAACTGCGAGTCACTGAAGAATGTCCTTTTTCATTATATACACTTACATCAAGCGAACGGCTCTTTCCTGTGAAGAAAAAAAGTATATGCATGGTCGTCCAGTTGAAAAAGGCCAGTTTTAGCTTGTTTCACGCTCCGCCTTCACAAATATTGTCGTATGTTGCTCCTTTTCGCCCAAATCTTTGTCGTGGAATTCAGAGTCAAAGTGAAGTGTTCTCGAATATATTTTTACATTGTTATTTCAGGGTCCATGCCGCCAGATTCGCATTCAATATTTGAGGAGGGAGCTGTGTTCAAGTCATTTAAAATTGTCAAAGAAGGCGTGTTCCAAGAAGAAGGTAAAGTGTTGGTCTTTACATACTATTTTACAATCTTTAAATCTATGTTTCAGCAGTAACCTTATTACCACTGAGATTGTCAGTGAGAATACTAAGCGATCGAACAAAGTTCAGTAAACGCGAGGATCTTTGTAATCGTAGAGTCGGACTTACACAGGGTCTCTTCACTTGCTTGGGTCTGTAGCACGCGTTGAAAATGGTACACGCGGCCACTCCTGCGTAAGTTGCTCCTTTTTTCTGCGATTTTTTCGGCCCTTCGCTTTTTTTGTTAAGGTACAATGATTAATGCAACATATCAACTTGATGTTTCGTTCAACAGCGCTGATTGAGAAGCTGATGGAGCCCGGGAAGTATCCCGGATGTAGCGGCACTCGCAATCTCCATGACAACCTTTCTGACCTCAAGGCACAAGTGGCAGCCAATCACAAGGTAAACTGATAATAAAACGCCCTCCTCCTCTCCTTAACCATCTTGTTTCTATTTAACTGTTTCATTTTGGGTCCTTTTATTTGAACCTCATTTTGAACAGCGACTCCTTTGAGTCGTTATATCAGACTCCTATTTTCTTCGAGTAATGACATAATCCGCATAACGAAGGACATAAGACTTTCAGTACCACGCTAGAAATGATACTTCGACACAAATAATCGTATGAGCGGATCTTTGTCCGTTTCCGTTGCATAAATGTTTTGTTGTTTCCTTTTTTCAGGGAATCAAGCTGATTAGTGGCTTGATAGAAGAGTATAGTCTTCCAGTGGTACAGGCTTACATGAAGTACATTCAGGTAACAACGCACTGGCGCTACAGCTGTTCCCACACTAGAAGTCTGAAGTTCTGAATAGTTGTCATGTTGAGTTTCGTTCTTAAATGAAATCATCAGCTTGGGATTTTGGAAACTTTTTTCTTATTGTTTTCATTTAAGCATAACGCTGAAGTAGCTGTTCGAGAAATGTTGAAAGAAATTGCTGTGAAAACTAAGGTAAGGATTTTAAAAAACTTGGAAACACAAGCTAGGTGCTTTTTATGTAAGAATTTCTTACGTCAAGGAAATCCGCATCTTTTTTTGTATTCCTTCTGTTATTTCATGTGTTGTTTTTGGTAATTTTTCCAATCCCTTGCTCTTTTTAGTTGCCGTAACGTTGCGGTTGTGTTTTGTTTTGTAGGAGCGCACTGGGAAAACAGTTTTATCCTCTGTGGATCATATGGATGATGGCTCGTGTATTAAACTCACGATTACTATTGATGAAAAGGAGGTATGTTGACCAGCGGATATTCCAGTCAATCCTGTGTAAGTAACAGGAAAGACACATCGCACCAGCAAATGGTTTCCATGTAGCCTTGGCTTTCTCTCCAGCCTCGTTGTCCGCGTGAAACCTGGGGCAGCAACGCGAGTGTTATTCCATGACGTCACCCCGCGAAAGTAGAATCCAGACCTAAACGAGCCGGGAACGCGTAGGGAGTAGACTGGTTTCCGTACAGTTCCTTCATATCCAGTTGGAGATGGAATTAAAAATTTTGTTGGAGGAAGGAGAGAGGAAAACTCGCGAGCTTCAGAAAAGTAAACCGGGGAATCTCGAGCAAAATCCTTGGAGCAAGGAGAGAACTAATAAGATATTCAAGCTACGGGGTGCGAGTGCTGTCAACACTGCGCACAATCTCCTACCCTCCGTCCCATTTACCATCTCCCCTCCTCATTACCAGAACAGAGGCATGTGATTATCTTATGTGCATAATTTTTTTTCGTTACAGGGCAATGCAGTGTTTGATTTCACGGGAACTGGGCCTGAAATGTACGGCAACTGTAATGCACCGCGCGCGATCTCTTTTTCCGCCATCATCTACTGTCTGCGGTGCATGGTCAAACACGATATACCGCTGAACCAGGTAAATAACATTTTCACCCAAACGTAACAGAATAGCAAATCTGTCCCTTGTACTAGTTATCTCTGAGATCCTTTGTCTAACTGAATATTAGAATAATGCTGTTTGTTGTGGTGAGAATAAAATCCTAGACTGTCAAATGAGACACGATTTGAACGGTCGTTTCAATACTCTGATTCGTAACATTGTTCCCTCGCGTGCAAAAATTTATAGAAAAAAAGGAGTCTTCTTGTGGACTAAATGGACCTCCATCACCCCCGTGGGTCGTGTCACTTCTACACGCGGCAGGCATAACAATTTTCGCGTGCGCATGCCTGCTGTTTTCTTTTTAGGTCTCAGGGTGGAAAGAGGGACTGCTCGTAGTCAAGGAAGAAAAGAACAGAAAATAAGGCGGAGATAACGATTTGAGCAAAATGCAAAAACAAAGAAAACAGATAACTACTTTCAGCAATCGATCAAAAACTGCTCTGTACACAGCAATCCACAATACAACCTCTACGGAGACGGGAAGAAAAGAGGTCTTGGAAAAGAGGTTGCACAAAGCAACGTAGGTGATTTGTGTTACATCTCACGGGACTTCCTTTTGGCTGCTCATATTTCCTGCCTTTTTTTCCGCCGTTAGGGCTGTTTGGCGCCAGTGAAGGTGATTATTCCGCCTGGTAGTATTCTGGATCCAACAGAAACCGCGGCTGTTGTTGGCGGGAACGTGTTGACGAGTCAGCGAGTTGTTGACGTTGTACTGAAAGCCTTTGAAGTTTGCGCGGCTTCACAGGTGAGTCACGTGATGTATTAAATCAAAGTGATTTAGCATAACATTGCACGACAGTGAAATACAGTAGTCTAACGAACGTCGTCTAACTTGAATCCCCCCTCTCTGGAAATGAAACTCGTTTCTCTTGGTTGATATTCTCACTTATTTACTACTGACTATCGCCAACTCCCTTCTTCTCAAACAGCTTTTGGTTTCCCTTACGTGTTCGAGATAACGGGAGTCTACTATGCGTGCAATTTTAAGAGAGGGAAATTATCGATTTTTACGGAGAATGGGAAACGATAGCTTGTTCGCTGTTGGTTGTGAAATACCAGGAAATACGTGAAGTTTTTTGCGTAAACATTAACTTAACTGGTTCAAAATAGAAAATGTAAGAAAAATATCTAAATTAATAACCAAAGTAACAGCCCATTCGGTAGGATGTTAAAAGTTTAAGATTTCTCCTCAATTGTAGAGAATCTTCCACGTTTTGAAATGATAAAGGCCGAGCAGTCATGACCACGTTGTTCTGCTTGTCTTTCCTGTTTGCGCCGTGAACGCAGGGGAGATAAAGTGACCTCGAATCTGTAGATTCCTAACATTGAATCGCTAATCGCCATTGGCTAAAGAGGTTTTGAATTATTAACGTTAGACCAACTTCGTTTCTGACCAACAATGCAAGTAACGTAATGGAACAGACGGAACTTGTAGAAGAAATGTACGACTGTTGCTAAGCGTGGGAAAACATGTGACGGGTACGAAACACGGAAACACACGCAACCGCTGCCAAGCGCGCGAAAACACGTAACCGGTGCCTTGCGCGGAGAAAATATGCAACTGGTGCCAAGCGCGAGAAAACATGCAGCTGGTGTCTTTAAGCGCGGGAAAACATGCAACTGGTGCCATGCGCGGGAAAACGTGTAACCGGTGCCAAGCGCGCGAAAACATGCAACTGGTGCCGAGCGCGGGAAAAAAACATGAAACCGGTGCCATGCGCGGGGAAACGTCTTAAAACCCAAGTCACGATTACGATGTTGGTTAGATTTTGCTCCTGACTGTGGTCGAAAGCCGAAACAGCTTGGCCACAACCCGTTGCACGACCATTCTGACCACTTAGTACACGCAAAATCAAACCAAACGACTGTCAATCCAAACCCGCTGTATCATCCTGTACTGCAGGGTTGCATGAACATAACAGCGTTTGGAGATTCCCTCTGCCAATATATCGAGACAATCAGTGGCGGAAGTGGGGCGGTGAGTGGTTTTTCGTTGTTCTTTTAATTCAATTCCTTCACGTGTGTGACAGGGTTGCATGAATAACACCACATTTGGCGACGAGGGATGCGGATACTACGAGACAATCTGTGGGGGATCTGGTGCGGTGAGTCTCACATTTCACCAACAAACCTTGTAGTTCCTTTCGAATATTTTTGTCGTCAGTTTATACTCAGACAGGATACTTTTGCATGAGATTTTCGAGTGAACAAGTTACCAAAGTTTCGAGCACTATTGTGTCATTGAAGAGGAGTTGGATCCAGCATTTTGTCTGCGAGGGGTTATTAAAAAAACTGTTTTACTCGTCCTCTTATTTTTGAGTGTCACTTAAATGACTAAGTCAGATCTCTGCAATACTGGAAAACAGATAAGCTTCAAGAATTCATACTCGCCTTTCTCTTTCTTGTAGTCGCTTCGTCGACGTAAGAATTCGTAAATCAAAATGTAACAGGCATTTGTGGCGTCTGAGGCATAGGGTGAATATGCTAACAGTTGGATTACTGATTTTGCTCAAGTTTTTGGCATCAGATCTACTGCAAGGTTCAATGTACCATTGTTTTCTTTCACAGGGTCCCACGTGGGACGGGCGTAGCGGAGTCCATGTACACATGACAAACACTAGGATAACAGATCCGGAGATACTCGAAAGACGGTAATTATTTATTGCAGTGGTTTTGTAATATTTGAGTCTGTGGAAGAAATTAGGAGGTGTAATCATTCAAATGAAAGCTATTCAGCAGTGGTTCCCTTGGTGCTGTTTATTATGATTTCCAAGGTGGCTCTAAATTTTGAGTATGTAGAGGAAATCCTGAAGTGTGACCAGTCAAAACCTATTGGGCAGACTTCCTAGTGTTACTGGTTATTATAATGACAACTGTTCGAGGTGGTTCTAACTTTTGAGTTTGTGGATGAAATCCTTAAGTATGGTGATACAAATGAAAGCTGTACAAGCAGTATTTTTCTGTTGTGCTGTTTATTATGCTGTACAGGGTGGTTCTAACTTCTGAGTCTGTGAATGAAATCTTCAAGTGTGAACATTCAAGTGACAGCCATTGACCAGCAGGGTTATAACCTTCGAGTCTCTTGGATGTGCTTTTCGGTTTTCAGTCGTTTTCATCTCTTTTTTTTTTGACAAACCTCTTTTTTGATATCGTTTTCTTTCTGTTGCTAGGTTTCCAGTGATTTTGCGTCGTTTTCATCTCAACCCTGGCACTGGTGGAAACGGATTTCACAGGGGAGGAGACGGTGTCGTGCGCGAGTTGTTGTTCAGGAGAGCGCAGGTGTTATCCGTTCTTGGTGAGAGGAGAGCTTTCAGGCCTTACGGAATTAAAGGTAATGTCAGGAATTTTTATATGACAAATTTCTCGCTATGTTTAGAGCGGGGCTAATAACTTGCATACAATAAACTGGACAACTTGCAGTAGTTCCAGTATAAAAGGTATCCTTTGCTGGTATAAGGGGCTGCTCGTAGGCTAAAAGATGCCCAGATTTTCATTTTCAACGGAATGTTGTGAGAGAAAGGTGGGCCATCCCTTTTTATAATGAAACACCTAGTAGTTTAATCTACCAAACAGAAGTAATCTTCCAAGACTGTAGTTTAAAAAATTAATATTAAAAATAAAGACTATAGTTAAGTTTTAATAAATGACATTTATTTTTAATCACTGTATTAAGAGTAATAACGATGGGAGTGGAGAATTGGGCGTTCACAGGCTAAACAAGCTATTTAAGGCCTCTGTGTGGGGAATTGGGCGTTCACAGGCTAACCAAGCTATTGAAGGCCTCTGTGTGGGGATTTGGCCGTTCACAGGCTATCCAAGCTATTGAAGGCCTCTGTGTGGGGATTTAGCCTTTCACAGGCTAACCAAGCTATTGAAGGATCTATGAAACGAAAACGTCCAAACCTTTACCGAGAGTTTCATCTGTTTACGACCCTTTCCTCTGTAATTATTAATCAATCATTTTTCCTGTTAGGTGGTGAGCCGGGTTCTCCGGGCCTAAGCCTGCTGCTGAAAGTGGACGGTCGGATTGTTAACTTGGGTGGCAAGGCATTCGTCAACATAAAACCAGGGGTGAGTTGAAGTTGTAGATAGAAAATCAAGCCCTGCCTTCCTCACCACTCGCCCGAACACGAGCAATAGAAATGCAACGCGATGCGTTACTCCCCGCCAAACCTTATAGGAGGATATAGATGGCGCACATGCATGCCATGTGTCTATCCCATTTCTCCTCGTAATATTTTTTCCTCCCTCGGCATCTTTCCTCTTCTTTCTCCACAAAGTGAACGCTAGAAACGGGCTACCATTAAGATCTCGACAAGCGAGGAAATTAAGTTTCAAGAACATTGCTGCTCTTTGAAATTCACAAATGGTTTCGCAACAATTTTTCTTCCGTTGCGGCGTCAGAGATTCTAATTCCGAAAGTAACGCAGACGTCACTTTCTTTGGTGTTGCCTTGTGGTAACTTTGCTCACCTTTGTGTCGAGCGCAAACATCTTGCAACTCGACTAGACAGTCATTGGCTCTTTATGTTTCGTACTTTCAGGACTGTTATCGTGTCCAGACTCCGGGCGGCGGTGGTTATGGAGTTCCTGCAGGAAGCTTGGAGCAGAGCAATGACGTTGGTGACCCGCCGACAAAAAGTGAACAGGAAAAACAGCAATACTTTGCGGCCTGTGGAAGTTTGCACAACTACAAGATGATGCAAGAGTCAGCTTAAAATATCTAGGAATTTGGCAATTAAGAAATTAAGAAATTTTAATTAATAGAGCTTTTAAAATAGGAGTTTTTGCTCTCCGCAATGGCCACCCTAAGTGTTGAGTAAGGTGGTCGGTTTTCCTCGTATAGGTGGGACCCGTTTATAATTGATTCGCGTAGTTTCTTTACATCTTAGAGCAGTTTTCAAATGGGTGTCGAAAGTAACGTTGTGTTTGCTTTGGTTTTGCCTTACTTCTTTCTCTGATTGGATAAAAAAGCTCGCGCTACTTTTTCAACCAATCAGAAGTTAAATTTAAACCAATCGTGCTTGCTCGTACGCGATTTCCCGCGCTTGACGCTAATTACTTGTATTTGCTTCAATTTCTGATTGGTTCATTTTGTTTTTTGTTCCTGTTGTGATTGGTTAGAGTGATTACTTTGGTTTGGTTCTACGACACTCATTTAGAGCGGTTTTCAATTGACTGTCGAAAGTAATTCGTGTTTTGCTTTGGTTTTGCTTTACTTCGCTCTGTGATTGGTTAAAACCTTTCGCGCCACTTTCTCGACCAATCAGGAGTAAAACTCAAACCAATCAGTCGTGACTTGCTCGCGCTCGCACGCGTTTTCCCGCGCTTGACGCCGGTTACATGTACTTGCTTCGAGTTCTGATTGGTTCATTGGGTAATTTGTGTTTGTTGTGATTGGCTGGGGTAATTACTTTGGTTTTGGTTTTACGACACTCATTTGAAAAGCGCTCTAAAAACCGAATGTCAGTGTAGTTTCCAAAAAGCCAACTCAACACCCAACTTGAATTGGTTTACTGTAAGAAGTCTGCGTATTCTGATTGGATAGTTTGGTGACAGTTTTACGCATCGTACATGTACACAACGTACAATAGCCCTTTTCACAGTTACCTTTTCTCATTTGCATTACAATGTTTTTGAACGTGGATGTGAGGCAATTTCGGGCAATTTTGTAGTTTCTGCCCGAAATTGCCTCACATCCACGTTCAAAAACATTGTAATGCAAATGAGAAAAGGTAACTGTGAAAAGGGCTATTGTTCTACCACTGTTCTCCTTGCATTTCCTTTGAACAAGTTCCGGGGAGCATTTCTTGCGGCAAAAAGTCACACTTTTTATGTCCAGAGACACTATATCTAGATCTACATCGCTTGTTTTCATGTTCAGTGAATCTGGGAGCACGAAAGGTTAAACTTACAAAATGTTATTCCATCTCGTGAAATAATCCTTTCGTATTTCTCAGTGGCGCTACAAAAAATCCTAAAATTGATCTGAAAAATATTGAAAAACTGACAGCACCTTAAAAAGCTACTGCTCAATAGCTTTCCTTTGAAGAGTCACACTTTAGGATTTCATTCACGGAGTCGAATGTTAGAACCACCTACCTTATCAGCATAATAAGCATCGAGTACTCCTGAAAAATACTGCTCAGCAGCTTCCATCTAAATGGTTACACTTTAGTTATAATCACATTTTTTGATCAGTGTATTAACACTTAAAGCAAAATGCTTAATTCTTTTAAATTTACCACTGAATTCTGAAAATCAAAATGGAAGAAGACAATTTATTTATATATGGCATTCAGCAGAGAGAATTGATCTTTTAAGATTTTTAAAATATTTTGAAAAGTGGGAAGTTTTTTTTACGAGCTAAAAAATATGTCTCGTACTACTTTCATTCTTATTAGGAAGGACTAAAACCAATATTTTAAAATGCAAATAAGAACCTCTTCGACGTCTTGACAGTCGCTAACATGTAGTAGCAGTTGTCACTATTTTTATTTTTGCTATATTTTTGATTTGATTTGATTTGATTGTGGTTTTATTTAGTGGTTAAATGAGAAATAAAGAACACATACTCTACAAAACTGTAAAGTGTTATGACATCCAGGGAAAGGGGGTACAAAGTCCTGCTATAACTAAAGTTTTGACCAAGTTACGTGAAATGCACGAACTTCATTGCACCGGTGATGCTATTCTGCTATTTGAATGGCTGTTTTTCCTCGCTGTGCTACCAAAAACGTCAAGATAAATAGGTCTTTCCTGGGATCTTTATAGGGATTTCATGGAGGTTTTTCGAAGAAAATGAACGTAACAGTTTGCCGTGTACCAAGGCTCTTAGAGATCCTCGTTTGACTGGGGTGAGACCTGAGAAGGTGATTCGTTGTAGAAAATGTCGTATAACTGTTGTAACAACGCGCCTATTTGGTTCATGGACGGTGCACACAATACCAACTACGTCAGCTAGTAACTAATACACGTGCATATTTTTTTTGTTTGCATACATGTATTCATGTTGACTACGATGTTCATCAGCCAAGTACGATTGAACTATTAATAGCTTAATGTCACTACGAGTGTTTATGGTATCGAGAATAAGTTGCTCGTTTTTGAAGGTCCGAAAATCCCGGACTCCAAACAAACTTCATACAAACACCGAGAAACGAAATCGCAATCACACGAATCGAAACATTTTATCTTTGTGCTTGTTTCTCGGTGTTTGTATATCCTCTTGTGTTTGTGCTTGTCCTTGTTTCCCTGGCGAAAACAAGGCGAAGCCACAAAGATTCAAAATTTGTCTTTTCATGTTCAACCATGAAGTTCTTGTAATACCGAAACGCAAACTAAGTAAACTGAAGATCAAGAAACAAATGTGGTAAATTTTAGGCTCGGTGCGCATGTGGACATATTTACATGGCATGCGCAACATAAATTGATTAATTTCGATTTATTTGAAGAAGTAAGAAAGATAGAGTATTCAGTTTGTCACGAGCGTGGGACAAAAAAAATCTGAGTCCCCGACGGGAATCAAACCCACGACCTCCCGTACACCGGCAGGGCTCCTGACTCCGGTCGGACGAGCCTACCCATTGAGCCACTGCCTGGGAGCCACTAGGCCGAGTCGTGGCGACAACGGTCATATTTTCTAGGTGACACACGGGCGAGTCCTGCATACTGCCAGGTTCAACAATGTTGAAAGTGCCCTATATGATGATAAAGAAAGATGGTTATTTTTTTAAAGTGAATTGATCTCGATAATCTGGGATGTTTTAAAGAATGTAAAACAAAGACCGGAAACACACGAGACGAATAGTCACTTAAACAACGCTAAGCCACCTAGGGATCTCGCAATCAGCAACAAATACTACGCCGCGAGAAAAAGATGCATAGTTTCTCTCAAATTGTTGGTATACCTGTTCCCTAGAATATATTCGTGGAATTCCATCAAATCGTTTTTTTTTTTTTTTTACCAAATGTTACGAAACCATTCGGGCTCTGTGCAGTTGCTTGGGTGTGTCAGTGGGGTTAAAGGAAGACAAAAAGTCAAGGACGGCAAAGGTTAGAAAATACCAACCGGCAGGTTCAAAGGAGTGTCATTGAATAAAAATCAGACAGAGTTTGTATTATTTTTGATGTGACTAAGAGCTGGTTGCGCTTTCTTTCATTTCTGATTTCATTTCAATGGAATGTCATGGAAGCTAATGGAATTTCGTCCCTCGGTGTATTTTAGAAGATCTGTCATATCGAATTTCAATTAATTAGCTTTTGTTCCTTGCTCCACCTTCCCCTCGAAACGATTTTAAAAGCCGCTCCCATCTTTTTAGACGCTGAGAATTTTAAAGAATGATTGGATGAATTCACATCAAATGAACAAACACAACCAAGCCAAGCGAAAAATACATAATTCAGTAACGCTGTCTACGGATGATGATCCATTTCAATTATTTCTTTGTATACCTTCTCCTTCTGTTTGCATTCAATTAGTTAGCCTGCGTAGCTGGCGGAATTGTATTTGCGCGCGTAGTTTTGGCGGCGAGGCCGCCATTCTCGCGGCTTTGCCGCGAGAAGCGAGCGCCGAAGGCGCGAGAAAATTCAAAGCGTCTCCTCCCCATTCTCCGCGCGGCTTCTTCTCCTCTACCAAGCCAAAACTTTGCGCGCGCGAACGATCCCGCCGGCTACGCAGGCTATCAATTAGTCGCTCAACAATGTAGCTAAAATTACCAGACTTGTTGGTTCTATAGACAAACATAGATATTTATTTGTAGACCACACGGCTAGACGCCCGACTTTTTATACTCGATCTATTCAATCACGCGTCAGGTGTCCAGAATCTGAGACAACAGGAAATGTTGACAACTGGATCAACAACCTTTTCAAACATTTTGGCCAGGGTTTTAGTTGGTTTATTAGTTTCAGAAGTTTGGCATATTAGGATCAAGAAGAAGGACGACCTTTTAGAAGCCGTTAGCTATTAAAATGCCGGACCACGACCCCGAGTAGCCCCGCAGCTCTTAACAACCTCTAATTTCATTGGACCTTGGTATCACGCAGCTCTATTGTTTTCGGGCTAGGGTCCCTTGTTTTGTTGTTTGGTGTATTGTTTTCTCAGCAAATCAGAGAAGACCTTGTAACGACAACTGAGGGAGCGAGCTTCGCATGCATTTGGTGCACGTGGCTAGTCGGATGCCGCTTAACAAGTTACGTAATCTTTGCAAAAACCATTGCGTTTGTTTTTGCATATGAATGTTCTTGAACTTGAATACATGCAGTGTACATGTATACTCATTGCCTAGTATGACTATTTGTTCTTGCTAAAAGTTATTGCAATTGAAGTCTTTTCAGCATTTGGATAAGATATTACACCAGCCTTCTATACAAATCCATATATAGGACTACTTCAGTTTCTTTTGAATTGAACAATCAGAATAATTTCTTTAATAGCAGGATGCGTATGACCCGGGATTTGAATAAATTAAACTGCGAGCTACGAGACCATAACCAAACGAACTACGAGACATACCGGCTGCAGTTAAAATTTGGATTTATCAACTGATCGAGTTGGTAAGGTAAATTGGCCACCGTAAGGAAATTGAAAGTTGACGTTTCCGGTGAGTGTGAGCCCTTCATTAGAGCGAATCAATCCTTGTGTTTCACTTCCCCGCCGCAAGCACCACAGTTTCTTTAGCAACTAACCCCCATTATGTCAACATTGCTTGTGCAATTTCAGACGATTTTGCGCAGGACGGGATTAGGTTGGCAACCTAATCCTGATTTTGCGTCTATAGAATCAAAGCCCCGCGATCAAAGCAGCCAATATTGCAGAAACTGAACCACCTAAATCTAGTGGGAGGAGCATGTTGCCTGATGCGACTAGATTCATAACCTTGAAATAATGAATAGGCTAAACTATTGTAAGGTGGAGCTTACAAAATCCAACCTCAATTCGGTTTCAACTCATTGACAAAAAAAGCCCAACGCACTAGCCACTATATCACCGCACCTTTACTCAGCGATCTTGATACAGTGGAATATAGCCCTGTATAACAAAGACGCCGGTGTATCGAATGATACTTTTCAACCCAGTAATAGCAACATGCATGGAAAAGAGCCCCCTTATAACGAACATATTTTGCCAGTCCTTTGGCACTTCGTTATGTCGGGCTTCCACCGTATGTGCGTTTAAATTTAGAGTATTTTTTTCTGAAATTGGGTGCGTTTTTCCTACAGGAATGGGTTTGGGAACTAGGGAATTTTTTTTTTGGTTGCAAGATCTGAGCGCGCGTACCTACCCATGCAAAATTCCGACGACTATACCCCATCTTGGTGGTCGTTCCAAAACTACTTACCCAGACGTAGACTCAAAGTGACACAAGCCTCTTTCCTTTTTTGCAGGCAATTAGCGCCATAACTTGACAAGTGTTATAATTTACCTAGTTACCAACTCGGAACAACAAATTTATAGAATTTGTGAGGGTTAAATATCCTGAGTGTTTCTCCTCCATAGTTAAGGACACCTCCATATCGCCGAAAGTTTACATCTGTATCGCGGGCACCTTCACCATTAAGGACAATTGACTTGGTCTTAAGAGAGACTGCACTTCTTACAAACTCTACCTCTATATGCGGATACTGGGTAGGGGGCAAGTTACATAAAACTTAGTTAACCGCCAGCGTAACTTCTAACGTCAGACATTCACTCCAGCCAAAGTCACTATTTTAAAGTCTGACGTTAACAGTTACGTCCGGCGTTAGGTTTTATGCAACTCACCCTAGTTCACTCAGTCCCGAAAGACCGAAATTCGTGCAAACTCTTCTTTCAAGTTTCTTCCACTATACGGACGCCCGGCTTTGTCCCCTGGGCTGATTGTACACCAGTGACTTCATACACCAGAAAGTCATACCGTCAGTGTTTATTACCGTTATTATAACAAATAAAATTGGTGGCATTTTTAAATGCGTTAATTTTTTTAGCGCTAACCGTTTTCCTAGGTCGTAGGAAAACGGGATTCTGGTCTGGACTAAGGTGGGGTTCTCAGCGACCCTTGGCTGCAGTATTCCCCTGGGATGTTCCGGGTTGACAGATCCGCGTGACTCACGCCCGTTCCTTGCAACGACGCATGCAAGCACAATTTTCAATAACCTAGCGTGCGAAAGCCGATGCTTCCGCAAGCGAGCAGAATTGGCTTAAACTGTAGATTATCCGAGCTTAGCGTTTGGATATAATGGCTATTACAAAAGCACTCTGTAAAAACAAGTCCAAAGTAAACTTGAAACGTGCCTATTAATCGAATTCATAGAATTCCAAGGGTTTTATAGTACCCACTAGGGACCGAATTTTGAGCATTGTGACATCAAGGGGGAGTGGGATAAAATTGCCCCGTTCCACTTTCAAGGAGGGAAGGGTTGGGGAGATTTATTTGTGAGTTGATTCTGCAAGTTGAAACTATTAACCAAATTAGAATTTTGCCTGGTTTAAATATCCTATACCCAATGAGGCGTCTACGCTTCATCTCTAATGGTTTATCGCATCAGATATTTGGAGTAACCATCCATAGCCCCACCCCACCCCACCATCCACACTTTAATTAGGGTCGTCTCCTTTGGTAAGAATATTTTCATGGAAAATCAAGGGCAAGAAAACAGCAGAAAGCAATCCAAATCATTGATGACACGGCAACGCTATATAATTCAAATGAAAAACAAAAATACATTAAAAAGGGCATTTAAGCATGAATAAATACTAATCCGATTTAAGCCCGGACAAATGCACCATAAAAAGGGCGAAGTATTGAAATGCTCTTTGCTCTTTAAAGTTCCTTCAAGTCAGGAACCACGAATTCCAGGGTTGTGCAAATAAACATGTTATTTCTGCTTGCTGATATGAATCTACCAACTCTATTTCAGTGTGTTTTCATGAAATACGAAGCTAACACACTGCACACAGGTTCTGTCAACCGTGAGATTAATTAGCAGATGCCATGTATTCTACGTATTCTATTCGCTGATCTTTTGTTTACTTTTTGCGTAACTTAATTTACATTTACAGGCGGGGGCCGCATGGAAATTTTGAATATCTTAACAGCAATTTCATCATCCAAAATCGAGATAGATGATCAATGTATTTAGCTGCAATAAATAAAAGAAATGAAACGCTGTCTATCGCATATGAGTTCAGAGAATCAAAACAAGTTGTTCAAATTAAGCAAAGGTTTTAGTTCAAATTCGTTGCGTTGGATTTTCAGTCAAATACCTTTCAGATCTAAGAATTTTAAAACTCTTTAACTGTGAAGCTTTTATTTTCACCTAGTTTTAGGCAGAAAGAAGACGAAATAAGAGGGGAAGTTTACCTCCAGAAACACACATACATAAACCACTATTACACGAAATGACCTTTGCGATACCCGGGGGTCGATTTCGCGATCGCTGATTGGTCGAAATTGTGGCGGGTAATTTGTTCAAATACGGCACGTGCAAAAAAAGTTCATACAAATATTCGCGCAAAAATCTACTCATTCATTTCGCTTGGAGACCTGGTCCCGCGAAGGTCTCGCCATAGAGGAACGTTTCAGTTGTCAATTAAAGGCGAAGAAGGTTAATTATCTCTCACTGCATCGTCAGTCCAATTTTTAATTGGGTTAGTAAATGGCAATTGGAAGGTAAGGGTTGTGAAACTTCAACCAATGTTTATTTTGTGAGTGCAAACTCGATGCAAACGATCTGTAAACTTTCCTCTTTGGCATTCGATATGGATCGATTATCTTCGAGATTCTTCGCTCTGCCCTTGGTCGAAAAAAGCGTTTGAACCTTGGTCTACATGTCAGGAAATCTGCATAGCCAAAGTGAATTTAACATTAAGAATCTTACATATACTCGTCGTTTTATTTGCAGTAACCGTGCGGCGAAAGACCTTCGGCATTTGAGCTTGGAAGCGTTGGCTGTCGACGAAGCGACTACAAGAAAGAGAAAGGCGAATATGAATTCTTGAAGCTTATCTGTTTTCCAGTATTGCAGAGATCTGACTTAGTCATTATTTATTTACAGAAGGATTCTTGTTCAAGAGGAGGAATAAGCAAGCGAACTAGAGCGGGAGTGCAAGAAAAGGTAAAACAATCCGTTGCTTTCCCGCCATGTCTTCAGCTGCTCCCGCCATTTTGGAGAGGCCTCATTGTTCAGTATGATCGCTCGATTCCCCGTAAAATTGAATTATTCGAGCGTGCAACTTGTTCTCTGTTATCTGTAAAACCTCTTTTTCCTCCTTGTATGACTGCTGTACTGAAATTTAGTGATTTCACGAGATTTCTCGACGTTTACATTCCCTCGATTGTTATTAACACCCATGCAATTGTTATTAACACAACAAAGCTAAAGTTTGATGGGGTACGGGGCTTTGTAAGGATTCCTTTAGGGTTTAGGTTGATTCCCTTAGAGAACTAACATCATACTACCTGAGGAAGTATTTTAAAGAATCTAGCTATTTTATTAATCGGTGATCGGAATTTCTGTGATTACGTACTAAAACCCTGGCGTGGCTTGCTGTCTTGCCCCTCAATCACGAACGGGTGGCTTTATTGATAAATCGCGCCAAGCGAAACCCGTAATGATTCTTATTCTCTTAATTTGGATAGGGTAATGAATAAGTTATCTCAAATTGGCGACCTTGGAAAAAATTACTACTTAAAAGTTAAACTATGGGCTTCCATGTTGTAAATTAATTAGTTTGAAATAAATTAACAATATATAATACAATTTAACTACATATGAAGTAGCTTATGAAGTTTCTTATTACGTCTGGGATTTTCACCCATCATTTAATCCCATTAACTCAACCTCCAAAAAACTGCTTAGATTTTCCATAAGTTGAGCCAGTTTTGTTGAAATTTATTATTTTTTCAAATTTAATAATTATATTTTCCACGTGGGGTTTAGAATTCAAATTATCTTAAGTTTTGTAGCCATGTGCTAGTCATAAGTTGGTCATGGGTATTCAAAACTTATATCAAAATATTCATGTATTTGTTTGATTATGTCTTTTTTTCCTTTTTTCAATTACTGCAAGAAATACAAGTAAATCTTAAAACAATAAACACTGGTGGTCTTGTACAAAATGAAAATGGGACACAGGATGGATAAACCAGTTTTGTTTTCTCAATACATTATAAAAACCTGCAACTTCAAAACAAACTGTCATTAAAAACCAATAATTCCATTTGAAGTGTCACAAGTATATCAACTTTGGCAACCACACAATACCAAGAATTTGCTTCAAGGAAAGTTAACAAATAACGAAATCTAAAAAGTTTGTTCATCTTAAATCATTATTTTGTGATTTAGTTTGTTAAATACAAAAAAAAAAACTAAGAAATGTTTATCATTCTGCAACCTAATTAAAATGGCAAGTAATGTAAACAAAATTTATATTATTTTATGTTGTGGAGGTAGCGAGCTGAGTGGTTTGGGCAACAGACTTGTAATATGGCCCCTGGGTTCATCTTCAGCTCTAACCAGCTGTCTAACTGCCTGCTTGAATAAATTGTTTGTCAGTAGCCCTGAGTTCAATTCCTAGGTCATGTTTGTAAAATAGCCACGTCTGCCCCCTGCCATTTGGGGATCCTAACTTATGTTCAATTTACAATGTTTGATTCATTGTCCCTGAAAAGCTCACAATATGTTATTATTTTTATCATTACTATTATTATTGTCAATTTTTTGTAGGATAGAAAAAGTTAACATTAAGTTCTTTATTTGAAAAAAAAGAGAGCAGTTATAATTTGTAAGTATTTGATCCCTGATATTGTACAGATTCCAGCTTTCTTAAGTGCAAGCCAGTTGCCACACTGTCTTCTTCAAATTTGTATATTAGTTAATAATACTTTATATTGGAGAGTATTCCATTTGACCAAACATCCTTGTTGGAAAGTTGAAGAATTTTTCATGTACATGTAAAAGACCATTGTTACAAAATTGTTTCTTTTTTCCTGCCAGATATTGACTTTGAAAGGTTTTTCAGATGCCATTCTCTTGACTGTAAAATTGTTGAAATTTCTAACAGGTTATTTAGTTGACACAGGAAACATTTTAATGTGCATGTGGTCTGTGGTATTGTTCTTATGATTATCACACAGTAATTTGAGCAATCTCATGACCACTCAAACTATATATCAATTATACAACCAGCAACCAGTGTTTTGTACTTTTGAAAACAAGACAAAATACAGGTATGCCACCTAATTCCCTGGGAATTTTTTTCAGAGCACTCAAGTTTGTTCCATTTTATTTCTTACCTGAAATATTCCTGTTTGTTTCAATGGAGGGTTGGGAAAATGGATACATAGCACCCGTATTTTTTTAACCTTTATTTCACCACATTCTCTGGTATTATTTTGAAAAGCATTGTTTTGGGAGTGAATAAACAACTTATCACATTAAACTTTAATTGGTGGTATTTGCCTGTCTTACTGCCACTATGTAGAAGTATTTAACTGTTTGTATTGGCTTGCATGTACCTGATATTTAAGCATCCATGGATCGTTAATTCTTGGAAACAATGCACAACACACAATGTGTATTGGCCACAGGTCAATAGCTAAGCTCACATTGAATGGTTCAGTTAAATTTCCTATTTTGTGAAATTACACTTAATGCCTTTTATTCATGCAAACTGGGATATTCTTGCAGTTAATATGATTGGGGTTTTTTTTTTTGCTTAGTTTGTTCTTCTAAGCATCATATTTCAACAGTTCTTAAATTGTTGCTTTGTAACAGTTTGTCAGATCGGTCCACGTTCAACTATTACTCAGGTTGCTTTTTAAAACTTAACACTTTCCATCTTTTCGGAATTGGTGTTGCATTACAGTGACTAAAACTACAAGCATCTAGTTAACATAGTTCCTGAATGCAAGTAGCAGGTCAAAACTAGTATGACCAAGTTTTAGCACTTCAAGTTGACTTTTGAGAAATCAGATGCATTTTTAAGTGCTAATTTTTATAGAGATTTTAGGATGGAAAATATTTAACCCGAAGCTGTACAAACTTGTGTTCTATTGTTATCTTAAACAATGCAAGATGTTGTTCCAGTCTGGAAATACGTGGTTATTGATCAGTTTGCCCAGCTTTATAATCCTACTTTTTAGATGAAATAGGTGGAAAGTTATCTCTTTGAACTCTGCTGCTTTTAGCTATGATCACGCCATTTAAAGGGGTGTGTGGAAAAAAGCCTCATTCTTTGTTTGTTTCTTTACAGTCATGCACAGATTTGAGTTTGATTTGTGATAAATAGCATAATTGAATGAAATTTAACTCTTCTGCTCTGGGACCACACTCATACACAGCAGAGTTTTGACTAAAAATTCAGTTGCCTTACATAATCTTTTTTCAGAAAACCCAGATGTCGTTGCAAACACTCTGCAGCACGGAGGGGAGCATCAGTGGATTTTCAAGGATAGAAACAAGGAGTCAGAGACAATTAAAGGCATTAAAAGAGCACACAGCAAGCAATGCAGACCCACAGAGAAGGAAATCTGCTAGTTTCACTTTTAGCAATTATTTTATTCCTGTTGTTAAAAGTGTTATGCCCCTCCCTGAACTTGATTGGGCTGACCCTAAGGAGGTGTGGGCCATAATGCTACAAAAAGATCGAAAATACTGCCGCGACCCACTGTATTTCAGAAGGCACTCATTTCTCCAGCCAAGGATGCGGGCAATTCTACTGGACTGGCTAACAGAGGTGGGTATTTTTAAGATTGCTTTTTAAGTTTTTAAGATTAATAAATCTTGTTTCTTACCCTTATCTCTCTGCTACAGTTAACGTTGCCATCTAGGAAGGCAATGAAGAAAAAAGAAAACAGCTGGGAGATTACAGGAAAATAATGTATTTACTCAAATAAATGCTTTCTTATTCAAACACCTTGAATTGATGCCACCATGAACATCCCCCAACAGAAATAAATGCCCTGGGCTGGTAGAACTCTTATTATATATGTAAAAGTCTGTGTGATAATTATGAACATTGCATTGCATTACTCCTGCTAAGGTGCCAAGTTAAAAGAAGCACACTGGCCTTTTTATTGTTTTAACCCTTTCACTCCCAAAGTCATTTATGGAGATATTAAGGCATTCTAACTTTTGAGTCTGTGGCCAAAATTGTATGGTGTTACCGTTCAAATAAAACCTCTTCAGCAGCACTTTCACATGGTACTATTTATATTTAAGTATTTGACAAAATGAAATTTCAGAGTCGTCTTGAATTTTGATTCTAGGCACTCTTGGAGTAAAAGGGTTAAGAATGATTACACTATACAGCCATTTCATAGTTAATATGCCATGATATCTCAACATGAAACAGAGTGAGGTTTTAACTCAGGAGGTACAGCAAGTGCACCTTTTAGTGCAACTGACAGCATGCTCCTCTCTTTTTCAGGTGTGCGAAGTTTACAAACTACATAGGGAAACATATTATTTAGCACTGGATTTTATCGATAGATATCTCTCAATTAAACATGACATTGCCAAGCAAAGATTGCAGCTGGTTGGAACAACAGCACTGTTCATTGCAGCTAAAATCGAGGTAAGAAAACCAAACTTTGAAATCGCCATGATCATTGTAAAGGTAGATAATCCCCATTGCAGAAACTTGTGTTAGGCACTAGTAGCATTTTAAGGACGGTGCCTCCTTTTGTTACTCTGCATACGTTCTGGGCATCTCGGGATATTCAGGGTTCTTAAGGAATTGGCTGGCTAATACAATGATATTTTTGTGCGGTTTAGAACTATGTGGAAAAAGCAGATCTTAGCAAGGGATATCAGATTGCAAAAAGAAAATTGGGAGTAATGATGCAATTTTCAGAGATAATTGAGCTTAAATTTGGAAAGAAATTGCGATGCATTATCTGTATTTTAACGCTTTTTTAGAATAAAAAATTTAATAGTTGATTGTCTCTGAAAAATACGTGGTTACCCACATTTTTCTTTTTGGATTCCAATAACCCTTGCTAAGATCTACTTTTTCCCCATAGTGATAACCTTTGCAAAAATACATCTGTAATGTAGAATTACTAACTAAAGGAGACTGTAACTCTTGAGTGACGCAGACCATTTAAATGAATGCAGTTGAGTAGTACTTTTATGTCAGTCTGTCTTTGTGTTGTACAGGGTAGTTCACAGGTCTGTGAATCACCACCTTTCAGTGTGACCATTCATATGAAAGCTGTTCCAGTAACCTTTTTATTGTGCTGTACGAGGTTCTTTCTTTGAAGTCTGTGGTTGAGCTTTAGTACCCTGGGCCCTCTTTTGACTGCTGTTCTTAGGTTGCAGTATCAGCGTTCTTTGTCATAACTTGTAGTTAGTTAAAAATTTTTACTGTTTTTTCACAGGAGATTTATCCTCCCAAAATTAGCGAGTTTGCCTATGTCACAGATGGAGCTTGTACAGAAAATGAAATCTTAGATGAAGAACTTCTAATGTTAAAGGTGAGACTGATACTGAAAATGTTGCATTACAAATCTGTGCTGCATTCTCAGGGTTTCTTATTGGTAACTAACAACCTTGGTGGTGAGCTGTGGTCTGTTTCAACCAGCTAATCAAATGCATTAGTTGTTGGGGGGGGGGGGGGGGCAAAGTTGTGAGCACAAAAGTAGATCTTGTCAACTCTGCTTCCTCAGATTTTAACTTCAAGTGGCTGGTTGAAACAGAAGCCATCAGATAATTTTCAGATCAAAAAGTTGTCAAAAACTAAGAAAAAGCTAAATGTGAAGTGGTAATGTTTTGATAGAATTTCTACATCACCCAGTTGACATTCCTTCTCTCTTTTCACAGGCCCTAAATTGGAATTTAACACCCATCACAATCAACTCGTGGCTAAATATTTATTTACAGTTGTCTTGCCTAGCAAGTAAAAACAGCGAAATGCCAAACTTTCATTTACCCAACTATCCACAGCAACAGTTTGTTCAAGTCACACAGGTGAGTGCCACTCAGATTTTACTTGCAAATTTTACAGTTAAGTAAACAATATCCACAGGCACATTTGTGTTGTGTGCATTCGAAAGCTTTGAATTTTTAAGGGGTACTATATACTTAATTTTCCTGTCAAATTTAAGTATTTATTTTATTATTTGAGACATCACACTCAGGTCTGACTATTGATGACTTGATCCGCTCAGAATTCAAGGGTCAAGCTCCCAGAAAACCAACTCAAGTTGGTATCCTGGAAGCAATCACTGAATCTTCAATTGATATCTAATGTCACAAGATTACTGGAATGCAAATTAATAATAACAATAATATTGGCCACAATTTTGGGTAGGCCCTGTAGGTTAGCATCAGTTCAGTCTTGAATTGATCATTGCCATCTACTATTTAGATGCAAAGAATTAAATGTTAAAACAAAACTCCCACCATCATGCACATCATATCACCCCACCTCCCTTAATTAAACATGATCAACCTTATCAAATATTAGGAACGGGAATTCAGGGATCCATATTAGCAGTCGTCAGGTCGTCCGAGACGACTATAAAGTCCTGCAGACGAGTATCAAAAATTACAAACTCGTCTGGCGGACGAGTAAGTTTTAAGGAGCCAAATTTGTTTCTTCAATTTCTAACCAGTCAATGTACCCGTGTTTTGAATGTCCACCAGCCATTCAGTGATTCCGTACTGTAGTAAACAGAAGATTAATGTTCTGTAAACACCGTTTTGTTGCTCGAACGACACCTTATGCGGTACTCTCAGAAGTGAAATGTTTGCAGACATTTTCTTGTTCTTGACCTCTGATGTACTGCAGCAATATGCAAACACAGACTCTTGCTCTTTGGCCACACATGAGTTTTGCAAAATGTGGTGCTACTTAAACAAAGTGTCGGCACCACTGCGAGAGAAAAGTTCTAAATACAAACAAGAGCAACAAAAGCGTGCATTTCTACCATCGTGGCAGCAAAACAGGCTTTGGCGTAAGACCTGGATGAAAGTTTGATCAAAATTGAAAGTTTGATCGAAAAGCAAATGCAAAAATCAAATGTTCAACAGTGAACATTTGACATGCAAAGTACGTCTATCTTTTAAGTCCGTGTAGTTGAACTTGTAAAATGAAAGTGTTTGACAGGAGCCTTACTGGGTCTTACCGCGGTGCTGCTGCAGTAACATAATGAAAATAAAATGCAATCTTTCCACTTACTTGTTGTTAACTTTAAGTTTTTGAGTGTATTTTAATATTATTACGTAATTTTGAACGGGCAAGTAAAATTTTGTCAGGGCAAGTATCTTTTCTGACGTACTTGCCCGGTTGACGAGTTTGAAAAAAGGCTAATATGGATCCCTGTGAATTGATCTCTTCTCAGCTGTTGGATCTGTGTGTGCTTGACCCTGGTTCTCTGCAGTTCTCCTACAGTATTCTAGCAGCGTCAGCTCTCTATCACACGCTCCCTGTTAACATTGAACAAGTCACAGGTGAGCAATAAGACACTACAGTACAGCTTTCTTCTGCTACACATACAACACATTTTGCATGAGTATTGCAGGGTTATATTTTGCACCAGTATTGCTGGGTCATGGGTTTAAATCCTGTTTCAAGCCTGAAATTTTTCTCACAATTTCTTTTTGCAACTGCTCAAGTTGTGTTCATAACTGGTGGCTGACATTTATTTATTTAGTGTTTGGTTTGATTCCCTGCAGGTCACAGTTGGGAGGAGCTTTTCCCATGTATTCAGTGGATGAAATCTTTTGCTGATGTTATGGCAGAGAAGGGTGTGGTCACGCTTAGAAGCTTTGAACAAGTTCCACGCGAAGATGCTCACAACATTCAAACTCATGCAATTGAATTAGCATTATTGGTAAGTGCTGTGCCCCTACTGTCCTTGGAGCTTAAAATTAATAATGTGCCTAGCTACTCATGTAAAGTTATGGTTGGTTAATTCCATACTTTGCTTAGAATTGATTATAATTATTCATTTGCTCTGAGAACTTCAAAGTGAGTGACTTACAAAGTAAATTGCAGAGGACATGATGTTGTAATTTGCGCCAGACAGTGGTCAGTGGGAACAGACTGCCTTCTGTTCTATAACCATGCCACTTGGCTGAAGACCCATCTAGTTTTCTGATCCTCTTGCACACAATTCTGTTAATTTAATTATCATTCCTAAAAAGAGTTACGGTTTTGACAAGAGAAGGAAATATATATACAGAATTGTAACATGGATAAAAACAAGTACATTTGTATGTCAAAAATGATGTGATTCCAAGCAAATATTAAACATCAACATAAATCAACCAAATAATCACTCAAGCCCTTTATCCTCCAATCCCTCAAAAAAGTGTCATGGACACTGGGCTGTTATCTAGGTTGCAGTGATTGAAAAAGGCAATAATTAATGTTTTTACTAGCAAAATGCATTGTATTATTTTCAGGATAAAGTTCAAGCTCTTCAAAACAGCTACCGTTCAGAGTCTACAGAAAACAGATCTACATCTCCTGTCATAGAGTCATTTGACCCTCCGACTCCACCAAGTAGCACAAAAAAGCCTGTAGCAAGCTCTGTCATTGTGATAGACTAAAACAAATGTAGTCTAAGAAAACTGAGAAAAGAATCAGCCATTCAGGTAAATTGATTCTTAGAATACAAGACAAGTGAAGTCTAGATTTGAGCCCCAAATTCTGCATTGCATTTCCTCAATTAAGTTGTGTCTCTCCATTAATATTTGATGTGTAGGTGCATCCTAGAAATCCTAGTTGCGGGGACTTTTTTGATGGACTAGACTCTTTAAAGAGACATGCTTGGCCACACAAAGGGACTAGTCCTCAAGGCTAAACTCTGTATTGTTAAAACAAAGGGAATGGTTGCTGGGACAGTCTAATTTGGTTGTTTGATTGGTTAGGTTAGGTTAGGTTAGGTTTTGTTTGATGGGTTAGGTTAGGTTAGGCTAGGTTTTGTTTGATTGGTTAGGTTTTTTAATCTGGTAGCAAGGACTACTTGTGCAAACAGAACACATGAGGGAAGAACAACCATTTGAAGGCACAAGTCCCCAAACCAATCCCACGAATTCAAACCAGTTTGAATCTGTGGGACAACTGGAGGGACCAAATGTAAGCCCCAGCAACTAGATCTTTTGGTGAAAGTAGGTAGTTTACACAAAGATTTGGTTGCCAGGACTAGTTCTCTCACATGCTGATGTTAAACAGCAAGTATGAAGCAAGGGAAGGTAGAATTTACTCCTGGTTTCAATTCAAGCTGGTTTATTGAGATTGAAAAGGGGAACATAGGTCACTTATTTGACTATATGCAGGACATAAGGCAAACATTTAAGACTTCTCTACGCTGCATCTGGTTGGCCTCTAAAATATTGCAGGGCTCTGTGGGAAAACATCCTGAGTGACTTTTAAGACCCCCAAAATGTATTTTTTTTTTTTTGGTAAATTGGGTTAATTAAAAATAAAACAGGTAATACTTTGACACAATTTTTTTAAAATTTTCCTTGCAAAAAGTCAAGCTTTTCAACAAAACATGATGCCAAAAAGTCACTTGGGAGGTTCTTGTGTGGAGCCCTTTATTACTGATACTGACATCATTCAGAGGCACTGCACAGGATTTTGTACCCATACAGATCTCACCACAACAATTTTTAGTCCCAAAATTTTCAGGTCTCTGGGATTCAGGAATTGAAGTTTGTTTTCTCAGAGCAAGACATCTTAAACTACAAGGGATTCTAACACCCAGTGCAACAAATAAATTTTACAAGTATATGTTTTCAAGAGTACTTTTCATTACTTACAAGTTTTGGCATGCAAACTTGTCTGTCAAAAACTCAGTAGTTGCCAGATTCCAGGTAGTTAGAGATAGAATGAACTTGTGAGTGCAAGTAAAAAGTATTTTGTACTAGAGATAAGAGATATTTTTAAGGAGTAGTTTTCTCAAATATGAGCATATTTTGTTAAATTTTTAAGGAGTGCTGGACACTTCTTTTCTTGAAGGGGTCTTTGCCTCCTTGATCATATTCAAGATTACTGAAATTTTTAGTCTATTTTGGTGAAGTAAAGAAAAGAAAGTCCAGCATCATTTTTGTTCAATTTAAAGTCACTCATTAAACAAAGGTTGCTACAAATTTCTCTAGACTGGCTCTGGGTGGTTCACTTGGTAATTGTAAAAGAACTACCTTTTACAGAGAACTTTTGTCATGAAGGTACAATTATACTTTGGCATAAATTTTTTACCACCTTGAAAACATTTTTGTAGTATGATATTCATTTTATGCTACATGTAGTTATCATGGGTACACATTCATGTACTATTAATTAAAGTGATCTTACTTAAGCCGTGAAACAAGGTGCTATATAGTCAATGCCTATTGGAAAAAAATACAAAAAGAAAAACAGATTTAGGAGTAAATAAATAAGGTGTATGGCTGTAAAACATATTTCACTGCTTAAGTAAAATTATTGTAAAGGATTTATTGTAAAGTTTAAACTGTGTTTTGCATCAAACTTCTACATCATTTATACTTCCTCTGTTACAAGAGGATCAAAGTAGGGTAAAGATTGCCAGTCAAAGTATACACATTAGTGACATTACTATTTCTAGTCATTTTCTGTCAATTTTTCATAGTTTGTGTACATAGCCAGCTAAGAGCAAGGCATGTAAAAGCTTACAGCGTGTAATTATGTAGGTAGGCTATTGAAATTTTTACCACAATTATTTCTTGAAAAACTTTTAAGAAAACAACAAAATTTGTACATTTTAAGAAATACATGAAAGATTCAAGTTTGTGTAAAAGTACTCAATAAAGTTTGTGAAATATGTTCTTAAGAACTGGGTTGTCTTTATTCAATGCTTCTGTTGTGTTACTGGCAACGAGTTCATCATTCATTTAACAGGGCCTAGCTGGCTGATAACTAGTATATTGTAGTGAATCATGCTCACCCAGGATTACACGTTGACAGCAAAGGCTTTTGTTGCTCTTGTTTGAAAATGTTTTTTGCTGTTGGTTAGTTTCAGTTTGATATAAGTTAAAAACTGCTGGACAAAAACCTTTTGCAAAGTCTTCTAGACAGCCTGTGTTCACCACTCTAAAAAACGTTCAAAATTCATTAAAAAATAAAGCCATCCACATTTTCCACATTAGAGATCATCTGAAAAGTGTGAAAACTAGTTGATTGTCCAATTTTGGAGAGAATTTGACAGAAAGCAAGTTAAATGGTATGTTTTCAAGCTCAAAATATTGCTGCTTGATTGACAAACAAGCAGAAGAAATTGGCTGACAAACGTACTAGTGAAATCATGAACTGAGGATATGGAATGGAAGAAGAAATGACTTCATTGCAAATACTTATTTTCTTTCTTTTCTTTCTTTTCTTTCCTTTCCTTGTACGTAATTTAACTTATCTATATCATTTTCTTTCAGATTGACCCGCCTATGTTAGATGAGTAGCTTAGCTACTTGTGGTTCAGTCCAATGTATGAAGCAATAAACAAGTAGTGGTTGTTGTTATATATTACGTCAGAAACGTTTCAACTCCTTACGAGTTTCTGATTACGTTCAATAGCAAATCTTGTACTAAAATTTCTATTTCTAGTTAAAACTATGAACCAATAAGCTAAAATTTTAACATTTTGAAAAATACTTCATTTTTTTACCAAAATTCAATTTTGTTATTCATTTTTGTCCTGTGTTAAGAATTGTACATTCTAGATACCAGTCCCTCCATGTTGTCAGTAGCGGGGCTACCATATCCACCTCCACCAGGCGTCTGGACTCTGATACGATCCTGCGAGGCAACGACACCATGATATTATTTTTAATAAGTAAACAAACACCTCCCGGTGGCTGGTATATCGGGGATAGTGCCCGACGCTAAAACGTCGTCTAAAAATGAATATTCTCCAATATGACCCACAACTTAACTTTCGCGGACGCTCATTGGTCGAAACACATCACGTTGTACAACCCGCCATCCGATTTGATATCCCTCGTCCGATTTTATTGACGAGAGAAAAACAAGAAGGAAGCCACTTTTTTAGGTTTTAACTTTTCAGATCTAATCATAGTGTGATTAACTCGAGTAACCAGATTGGATTTGTTTAGTCGCAAATGTGCTGTGATCCCCAATGACATTTTTTCCCTTTACCACAATAAAGCACACATGTTGTAGAAATTAATCGGAGGGTTATAAAATTGAAATGACCCCCCTCCTGGCTTGCTGGTACACTGGAGGATAATGCTCTTGACTGAAAGATTGTCCTCAAAATTTCACAGTTTCCTTCGAAGCTTCGCTTCACGGCCACCTTTCATTTTTCGGACAATCTTTCAGCATCCGGCATTATCCTCCCATATACCAGCCGCCGGAAAGGGTTTATTCACTAAATATACCAGCAAGCCAGAGAGGGATTTACTTATTTTTTAACCCTACGATTAATTTCTATGACATGTGCGCTTCATGGTGGTTACGAAACAACTACCACTGATAACCACGATATAATTGCAGCTAATTAGATGTAATTTGATTAATTTACCGTAGTGAGATTAGCGACTTTCTTTCATCGTTCTCTTCTCCTCGATAAAATCGGAAGATACATATCAAATTGGACGGTGTACATCTTCTGATACCCTTCGTGCGATTTTGCACCGCATGTGTTTTCATTCAATGAATGCATGTGGAAATTAATCATTGGGTTGTAATGGTGTATATTATTTGTTTTCTGTTGGCGATTCACCACACACACAGTAGCAGTATGTTGGCTCCGAGAGAGTGGGGAAAAGAGCGAAGAGAAAACGAGGCTCCCGCGTGCGTATTATTTTCGCGTTCCCCTTCTGCTCGCGCCAACCCTACTATCTGAGAGCCTGGAAAAGGCTACCCCTCTTGAGACAGTGGGCACTCTGCTTTTGTAAATAAAGTAACTGATAGCCTGGCGCCTTGTTTAGTAAACAACGCTGAGGTTTAGGAGGGGATAACTAGACTTGTTTCCGGTTGCTTGTTGAAATTCTCTTTTAAATTGAAAAACATTCTGCCCGCTGGTTATGGAGGATGGGTCCTCTACAATCAAAATCGTGACAAATACACACATTCACAAATTCCATGTGCACTCACTACTCGTGTAATCAAAGCATTTTGCATGTCCTGGAGCATTCAGTATAAAACAACACCTATTAGCCCGGGGGGAAACAAACAGGCGACTTGAAACAAGCCTGCAGTTGACAAGGAACCTACCCACGGGGGTAGTACTAGTTCTCCACCAGTGGTTTCCTGTCTATCACCCCAAATAAGAATCAGGTGACTTGAAATCCTCTTTATCTGGTTATCCTTAAAACAATTCGATTTTAATCAAGCGAACAGAAAGAACAGAAAATGAGAACAAATAACTTTTATTCACCCCGGCATTTACAGCCACAGTCGCTTTGGATCGAAGGTTGATAATGCGTCCATCTTTTGTCATAAGAAGATTCACACCAACGGACCCTGGCTTGCCTCCTGTAAGTTTGAAAAAAAGGAAATTCTCACCTGAGAAAATAGTTCTACAATGGTAACCCGCAGTACGACCATCCGTAAACACAACCATGTCGTCATTGTGGTTACTTTTTTCGCCAGAAAATATTACAAGAATGTACTTGTTTCCTTATTTGAAAGCCCTTATATATGAGAACACTGTTAATATCAAGGGCACCCAACGGTTTGTTTCGGGAAATAACTGTTCGGAAGGCCTAAATCGCTTGAGAAATTCGGTTTTAATTGTAGTGTACACTAGAGACCCTTTGGCGAAACATCACCTCAGACTCTTGTAAAAGGGGGACTGATTAATTCCTATTGTTTTCGGAGGGACATGTAGGTCGTTTGGAGTGTAAAATAAGGCCAGATAGAAGAGCTATAGACAGCTCGGAAATTCGGCGGTGAGGAGTTTGTTTCCTAACAGTTTCTGCGTCCTAAATTTTCAGCTAAAAACTGAAAATTTAGCTGTTAGCTTACATAAATAAGCCTTGGGAAGTAGAAAATGATATTTCAAGTAACTCGCTAAAAGTTTCTCGTTGGGTGCCCCTGTTAATATGATCACATTTTTATGGTCCAGTGGTGGTCACATTAAAGGATTCCACTATGCATATTCTCCGGCTTAGTATTTCTTACGGTACTAGTTGGGAGAATTTGCAGAAATATCGAGACATTGCGTGTTTAGTGATCACTTCCTTTATTCTCATGACCTGCATGTTTGATCAAGTAGGGACATTGTAAGGAGAAATTAGATGCTTGTCACTATTGGGGCTTCAAGGGTTAAACACTACAAAATTCGCGCAGTTACTGCTGAGACACTAGTTCCAGTTGGATGAGATACCTAATACTCAGAGAAGAGATAATTTGGAGACGTTTAGGAAATCTTAGTTTAAAATAGCATCGAACTGCAAATTTGAAAGAGGATAACCTGCAGTCACTAATTAATATAAGGGTTAGTAGGTGAGCACCCTCGCGACCGCATTCATTCAACTTTCTACTTAGGAAAGGTACTTTTGTACGCTCATGTGGAAAGAGCTGCCACCCAGCAATACAATTTTTTTTTAAATTAGCATTTGTAATTTATTATGGTAGCTTTACTCAAGCTAAATACGCCCACACTCTAAGAAAGTTTTTCATTTCGTACAAACGTCTGGAAATGCAGCAACGTTTGAATGTATCGTTTGAAGTTTCGACCCTCGGCATTGAAAACGTGACACGAAAACTTCTTTTTTGTACGCTTTTTTCCGAATTTTGTACGTTGATACCAGCAAGAGTGCCCTATTGTTCAATACTTCCAAATGCACAACTGAAGTTATCATGGAGAGAACCTATCTTACCTTGCAGACCATAAGGCCGAAAAGCTGATCTCCTCTCGCTCAAAACAGACAAAACTTGATTCCTTCTAAACATCAACTCTCGTACCACCCCATCTCCCCCCTTGTGGAAACCATCACCTCCAGTGCCGGGATTAAGTTGAAAACGTAGGAGAAGAACAGGATACCTGGAGAAAATTACGTGAAGTGTCCAATAATTTGGTATAAGTAATAATTAAATGACGCCACCTTTAGATAAGGGGTAAGTTTCTAAAGAAACCGTGGTGTTTGGACTCGCAAATTACCTCAGATGAAGGGCTAACGTTCGAAACGTCAGTTTTTTTTATTTCTTTACGGTGGCCAGTTTACCTTGTCATCTCAGTTGGTTAATCTAAATTTTTGTGTTTTACCGGTGAATAAGCTAATTTGGCTTGGCTGATTGTCTGTAACGTGGAATATATTTTACAGTTTTTCAATGGAGCATCCTTCTTGGTTTTAGACAAGCAATGAGTTTGCAGGCATTTTCGTAGATACCATGTATTAAAGTCGCTTGTCCTGTTTGTGTACTGATCAATCGGGAAGAAAAGACGAATGTTTAATATCTAATTGAACTCTCTTTCAGCCTAATCTATTTCGAGTTATATTTATCCACCAGTGTTTTGTTCAATATTTTGCAATGTTTCGTAATAGGCACGTAATTCAGTCGTTTATAGACTGCGAAGCGTGTTTTTCAAAAAACGATTTACTACTACCACTACCACTACCACTACCACTACCGCTACTGCTACTGCTTCGGATGATTGGGAAATTAAAACATAAACATGATGTGTGTGGTACGAGAGCTTGAGATTGAGTATAAAGTGCAAGACTTGATGCCTTTGAGATGTGGGAAGTGGCGCCCCCACCACACTCACCTTCTTTCTATGATCTCAGGGTCTGTTATTCGTGTGTTTGTCATGTGACTATGGACTCCACTCCGTCCAACCCATGTGGGACCCTACAAAAACAAAAAGGGCTGAAATGGTGCGTAATATTCTTGTAGGATGGTAGGTCTGCAGCCCTGGCTAGAAGTCATTGCCAAATAACGTGCATGGAAACATATTCAGGCGAGTCATTCTTTGCCCTGTTTCTGCTCCAAATAATAACTCTAATTGTATGGGATGGTTTACTTTAACCAGAGTTAGTGATAATCGGCTTTTGAATAATTGGACCCTGGGTTCTATAGGAGGAACGCAACCTTCGGCCGCCGAAAGATGTTGATAGATATGAGGTCGAACGTTCTTTGGAACTGCTTTTCCGCTATAGGAGGAAGCAAAAGGGTGGATTACTTACAGTCCAGATAATAAAAGAGAAACTGTTAATTCCACTTCAGAGAGCCAGGAAAACATTGCTGTAATACTCACATTATTAATACATAGTTTAGCTGGCAGGTAATGAAAAAAAAAAAAGAATGGTTACAAGACCAGGGAACATTGGCTTAAAGAACATTTAACAAATGTTGTTTTTGACTTACCGCTCCTGCTCCACCAGCCACAGTTTCATAATAACCACATCCTTCATCACCAAACGTGATGTTATTCATACAGCCCTGAAACAACAACAGTAAATGCTGTTAATTAGAGCGCTTTTCAAGTTAGTGCCGTAAAACAAAAGCCAAAGTAATTACCCCAGCCAATCACAACAAACACAAATTACCCAATGAACCAATCAGAACTCGAAGCAAATACATGTAGCCGGCGCCAAGCGCGGGAAAATGTGCGCGAGCGAGTCGGGATTGGTTTGAGTTTTACTTCTGATTGGTCGAGAAAGTGGCGCGAGATTTTTTAGCCAATCACAGAGCAAAGAAAAACAAAACCAAAGCAAAATGCGAATTACTTTCGACACTCAAATGAAAACCGCTCTAACCACAATACTCATAAAATATGTTGAAACCATGATCCTCTCTCTCTACTCAATCAAAGCACCTGTGAGGCAGCACAGACGCCAAAAGCCTTGAGAACAACATCTACAATCCTCTGTGTGGTGAGCACACTCCCACCAACAACAGCAGCAGATGGCGATGGATCCAACAGACTCCCAGGTGGAATATGAAGTTTGACAGGCACAAGACAGCCCTAAGAGGAAAAATAACAAAACTTTAATGTAGCTGATAAGGATTAAGAAGCGCAGTGTGATGCTTGGTCATATCAACATGGACGTTCTTCTCACTGTTCTCCATCTATTTCGTATGGTTACAGTTTGGAGAATTCCATTAAACATCAAGACAGTTCGCCTTTGGTGATCATTTCCTTTATTCTCACGAGTTTTCATTTCTTTTATTTTCACTGTTAGGGTTTAAAGCGTCAATAAGAAAATTGTCTATAGTTTGTCACTAGCATTGCCCAAGCTTAAGACAACATGACTGTAACGTAAAGTTTCGAAAAAAAAGCCCGGGGCTTCTATTTCTCAAAAGACGTTTTTTTTTTTTTTTTTGAGGGGCTTAGTTTCGGACGGGGATTATATTCGGAGGGGCTAATTATACGAGGGAAATCTGAGTTAAGACATCGGTCGGGCTTATAACTGGAGAGAATATTTCAATGTGAAAATGATAATATTGGGGCTTTCGTGACAACGTAATCCCTCTGAAAATGCCAACTTCAAACACAACAGCAATAAACTTTATTGAAAATGGAATACCTTATATACCGTAAAAGTCTCACCAGTTCATAGCTCTTACGGTAATTTATAGTTCATACTATAGTTTATATCGTAGTTCATACGGTAGCTCAAAGTTCATAGAAATCTAACCTGTGGTTTATTTTGTATTAGAGGAACTTTTTTTGCGTTTTGAATTTGGTAAGGGAGGAGGTAAGTGGAAGAATTTCAATTCGTCCAAAATGTCTAAAAGGACCCTCTAAGTTAACTGGTGATTTTGCTGGCTCTAGTTGTAAAATGGTAATTCTAAAAATACTCTTAAAAGATTAATTAAATAAGCTATAATCTCTGAGTTAGGTACATTGCAGCTGAAGCAAATTAGACTTATGCTTAGACTTAAACTTATGCAATATTTCATAAAACGGTTTATTCATCGTTACTAAACTTCAGCAGTTTAAAACCACCCACCACCTTTGACTTGAGCCTTCAGAAACAATAAACATCGCGGTTGCCAAACTCAAAGCAGTACAGTAAGGAAGCAATATTGTACCTGATTAAGAGGAATGTCATGTTTCACCATACTCCGTAGGCAGTAGATCAGAGCAGAAAGAGCAACAGCACGCGGAGCATTACAGTTTCCATGAGATTCATAGCCTGTCCCTGTAAAATCAAATACTGCATTACCCTGCAATCAGAAACACAACATTTGTTACAAAACATGTCCTTGCAGTAGCAGAGATAAAAATGTTGGTCTGGCCGTTAACTTGTATGTACAAATACCTAATGAAGAGAAACTGGAAGCAGAGTTAAAGAGGGGGACTGTTTTTTTGTTCGTTCGTTCGTTCACTCGGTTCAGTGGAGGAGATTTGATCAACAGTGGACTGGTGGCAACAGCGCAAGGCTACTTTAAAAGCTGGTATCCGATCTTATTCCCGTAATATGATCCTCTGTCAATGTGAATTGCGCGCTCCATACCTTGTCTTCGTCAATGGAAACTGTGAGATTGATTGGCGTGCCATCATCCATGTGATCTACAGCTTGCAACACTGACTTTCCTGTTCGCTCCTGTCGGGTTTATTAGAAAAATTAACTTACTACACGAACACCATGAATCCATCTAAGCCCCTCTCTTCCAAGAGTACATGTATTACCTAACTTCAAAATAAAACAAATTATACACTATTTACAATTTCACAGTATCTCATGAACGTAAGGTTCAGCCACTTCACACTTGGCTTCTTCCACAGACAGGGCAATTGGAACCATCTTAATTCTGGGAGCAAGGTTGACACAATGCCAAGGGCACTTGTCTCCCACAGGTGTGTATTCGGCATCATCAGTCGGTTGAGTTTGCTGCTGGCGCTCATCCTTCTTTTTTGTATAATTTTGTTCGAGTTCTTCACCGTTTCGCCCTCCACAAAAACCAACAAACACATAAATGGAAGGAAAATTATACTACGTCGCATTGTACTATACACATTTTACAACGTCCCACCTTTGTTTTGTGGGCAATCTCTGTTAACATTTCTCTAACAGCCAATTCTGCATTTTGCTGAAGAAAAAAATATTTGGAGTCAGTTTTATTGCCTTCTTACAACATCGTCTCTGTCTCCTAAGCTGTGGTAAGAACAGTAGAGATTGAGAGACCTGATTATAGTATCCTTCATTTTAGTGATATTCTCCAAGGAGCACGAGGTTTAAACTGACAAGTAAATCGTCTAAGCACCTGAATGTAGTTCATATAAGCCTGGACAACAGGGAGGCTGTATTCATCAATCAAGGAGTTTATAAGGTTGATTCCCTGAAGATTTAAAACAAAACATAACCAAGTCTGTATTCAATCCAATGGAATGAATTAGCCAGGAAGCCCATCAGATCTAGCGATTTGTTGTGAGTTCTGTAACAAGAACTGACTGGGGGCATTACTACTTCTGTCTGGATGGGATGCTTCAGTCCATCACAAAGTCGCCCCTTCTTTTCACACTGTATCTCCGCATCCCACCTTACCCCCTACCTCCCAAAGAATTTATACAAACCATTTTTTAATTACCAATACCTGAACTAGTTCCTAAGCAGAACCCTATTCCCGTCTCCTTACACCCCATAACCTACTTCCCTTTCTCTTTCAATTGTTAAAGCAAAAACCTGTTTTAGAATAAAAAGGAACTCTTAGCTGGGTGTGACGCTTTGTACAGGCACTGTAAAGGGCTCTGCATAGCCATTTTCTGCCCGTTTTATGTTAGTCCTGTAAGGTTCCTGTTTATAATTTCCTCTGTTTTAGACTACAAAGGTACCTTGTGGTTAGCAGCCACTTGCGCCTTGAGATCTGAGATGTTATCCTGTATATTACGACTGCCGCTACAACCAGGGTACTGCGCAGGCTCCAAGAGCTTTTCCTTCAGAGCTAATATATATAGTAAAAATAGAAGACAAAGTAAAAGAGATTGTCATGTCGGTTTGAAAAGGGATTCCTCATAGACTACTATGGCACAGTGTTGTAGTAAGTCAAAAAAAAAACATCTAAGCCAAGATACACGTCACATGCTCTTTACCAGCTACAAAAGATCCAAGTCGACGTAGTTACTGATTCAAAGAGGGACGAACAGCCGGGAAACACGGACTTCACTCAGTCTGTGCAACAGGGCTCGGTTGTTCAAAAGCCGATTAACGCTAATCCACGATTGAAAGTTGACCGCGGTTTTCATCTTGCTCGTTGAAAGTGTTTTTAAAAGAAAACTCTATAGAAAACTGAAGGACAAAAAAGTATTTTGGAAAAGTCTTTATTGACTAGTTATCAAACTAAAATTAAAGTTCACGCTAACCCTGGCTCAGCTTAATCGTGCTTTGAACAACTGGCCCAGGTTTGAATTGTGCTCAATTATGCTCAGTCCACAATTAGACGAAATGTGCAGATCGCAGTGACGTTCCCTGGACTGGCTCACATCGGTCCATCTGGCACTACAATCACAACCTCAAGAGATGGTTTTCTATAGAACTGGGATAGCAGGGCTCTATGGTGGTATGGTAACTTAAGTGCGCTTAATATTCTCTTCCTTATAGTCACACAAAACTACCCTAAGCTTCAACCTACAGCTACTTTCTTCCACTCACAAAGCGAAAGAAAGACTGAACAGATAAAAGTTTAAAAGAAGGTTACCTTCTTCCTGAAAAATTCCACTATCTACTAGTTTAAAAGACATAAAGACGGCTCCCTCATCGAAGATACTGTGGGAATTTGGCGGCATAGAACCTAAAAAAAAAGCCAAAACCTCCGTTAGGTTCACCCCTACAATCCTCATTGACGATTTAAAAATTTTCCACTTAAAGTGGGCAAGTAGAAAGAATGACCGCCTTGTTATGATTATAAACAATATAGCTATAAACAATGACTTCAAACCCTAGCAATACCTTAAACTACAGATATTTGCTCTTCTTAAACCTTTCACAGTTTAGAATGCTTAAGCTAAAAAGTGAAACAAAATTTCATAATTTTCCTTCTGTATAAGAAGAGAACAAACAAAGAGCACCACAGCAAATACTTTCTCGACAGCTTACATTTGAATACGAACATTTTACGATTAGGGGTTTAGGAGGAAACTCTGGTACATTAATCTCGAATGAATTTACTCTGGGAGAAAAGATAAATTGTGAAAGATAAATTGTGAGCTCTGATGATTGCATCCTTGCAAAGGGACTGAAGGCCACTGAAAGCCACTGAAGGTTGTTACTGTGTGTATGATTACTAGGGAATGAAATTATGGATTGCTTTCTGAGGGCGATTTACTCGCATCTAATGCTCTAAAATTGATTACCAGGTGCTATTCCTCCAACATCAGCATGATGACCTCGACTTGCCACAAAAAAGACAGGGTCAGGTTGGCCAGGATAAAAAACCTGCAATGAGATTATTGGTTATTTTGATTAAGTGGCTAGTTTATTACTGATCTATCTATTTACTAGTATATTATGTTGCTGTCAGTTCAGCATATCTTGGCAAGGATGATTTAAAATATATTGCTCTTGGTCTTTCCAAACAACCAAAAGATTTAACAAAGTATATTTGCATTCACTTCTTGTCAATCAAGATATGTGAAATGATGAATGAAGAAGGTGCCTTTATAGGGCACATATATCACACACACTTTATTACACTTCGGATACAGTTAAAATAATAAGATTGGATGTCAGCAGGAGCCCATTCTAATGGGCTCCTGGTGTTAGATTGAATGTCTGTTCTCCTGCAACATTCTGTATAGTTATTTCAATTATTACTCATTTGGTAGAAGTTAGAAGAACCTGTTTATACTTGTTGTTCTTAGTTATGTCATGAAGAGACGTTAAATGCAACAGGGTCCTGGAGTACTTACCGGGGTGATGACTGTCAGGTCTGGTAGATGTGTCCCTCCAGCACTTGGGTGGTTACTAAGTATGACATCACCTTCTTTCAAACTATCACCTAATTGTTCAATCTACAAAAGAAATTTGTCTCTGTCATCAATGCTAATTTAGGAAACCACTTCAACTGAACCAAACTCGTTGAATAACATCGCACCTGATATTTGACTGTTTCCTGCATAGATCCAAGATGCATTGGCACGTGAGGACCGTTGGCAACAAGTCCGCCAGTAGGCCCAAACATGGCACAAGAAAAATCCAGTCTCTCCTAAAAAAAGAAAAAAGAAAAAAATGAGGTTCTAACAAAACCGTATTTTCCAAATGGACCAGAATTAGCATAAAATCGATCACAAGCCAAAAATAGCAACACTATAACAAGCCAGGAAGTAGTAAGACAAATCTCGCTTTTGTATTGACTACCACAAATTAAAGAATACAAGTTTTGTGGTACGTTTTAATTTTCCTAAGAATAAAGAATGGGCTTATGCATCCAGCTAAGGTATAGTTTGTGACTTCACAGTTGCCAGTTTAATGCCAGGTGATCGGTGTAATGTGCCAAGCACCTTTCACAGTCCAATGGTGTTGTTTTGGGAACCATTTCAATATTCTGCATTTCTCTGGTAGATACTGCTTTTACTTCTTAGAAACGATCCATAACTGCTTGCACATAACCAGTGCTTTTACTTCTAGTTCCCGTAATGTTTTGCGTAAACATAGCACTATCATCAGTGGATCGTTTGGAAACTTTTCTTATTAGCTGGCAGAAGTATCTCTGTGACATGCAGGAGTATTCCACCAACTGGCCAGAGGCTTAAGAGGACAATGTTAATGCACAGGTATGTCTCGATAAATAAATGAAAATAAATGTGACTATGATGAAGGTACTACTATGTAAAATATAATTTTATAATTTTACTATGTTTAATTTCCCCCAAATGAAGTACCTTTTTATAATTAGTGTCCCATTCATACCTACAACAGTTACTGTACCTTGATGTTAGTAGAGATTGACGTTCTTTGAAGAACCCTGTTGAAAGGTGAGGTGTTTTAAAAGCTGCAACATCTTTATTACACTAATTGTTAATCAAACTAAAAGTGAGATGAGATCAACTTTGCTGATTGAAAATTACCTTCCCATTTGATCTGTTATGCTCATGAAGCGATGCGAAAATATAGAAAGCTGCAGATGTAAGAGGGAAATGATGACCGTTTTTACAAAGATGGTGATAAATCAAGGTCAAAGGACATCTCATTCAAGAGCTAATTCACAAATATTAAAGAACCAGATGGGTAACTTAAGATAAAAGAGTCCACTCTTTCAATCCCATTTTATTGCTCACTCACTTGTATGGCATCCAGATCTGTAGTAACATGTTTTCTATCTTTGTTTTTTCCAATCTGCAAAACATTTTACAACCTTAGGGTTACAATTTGGAAGCTTATCTCCATTATATTTAACACAAACGACCAAAGATTATTTGGCGACAATCCAACCTCAATCCTGACATCTCCTGACTTTGTAATGGATGCTGTACACTGTGGCTCCACAAGGATTGTGCTGTTGGATAAATATATTGACTTCACTTTACAATTACATTCACATCAATGTGCCATAGTTTTGAACAACCACAGACAACTAACAGCTACAACGTACTCGTACCTGTTATTGTACCACACGTGAAGGAAACAATAGTCTCCTACACGGGGGTTTTATCCTTCATTTATAATTGCTTTCCTTGATGTATTGCACTAGATTGTTCTAAAAACACACCAGTTAGTGATCACTACAGCATGCTAACTTACACATCATGGCATCTAACACTGGTATCTTGTTTGCTACCAGCAGCCTTCCTATCTGAAGACCTAAATATCTCGTTTGATAACTACATCCCCTTATCTGAAGACCTAACTGACATCTCATTTGCTACCTGCACCTCTCTCCCTCCTTATCTGGAAACCTTATTTACCTCATTGCTCTTTCTCGCTCTGGCCTTGCACTGAAATCAGTAGAGTAAAGTACTATACCCTTAACATCCCGGAGGTGGTAAGCTCAAATCTGACAGGGTCCTATCTAGGTATTTGAGGGGTAGAAGCGTACCCCCTCCCAAAATGCGCAGCTTCGCCCCCCCCCCCCGCAAAAAAAAATTTTGTTCACGTAAGCAAATATCGGAGCTAAATGTAACATTGTCACAACGTGATCACGACTAAAAAATAAAATAAAATACCACTGCAACATTATCTCAAAATTGTGTCCCAAAATGCACCAGATTGCATCTCAGCGCATATTCATTTCAAAACATTTCCGGGGGGGGCGTTTGGCCACGAGGGACTTCTCCCCCAAGCGATAAATCCTAGATAGAACCCTGTCTGACTAAGCCGAGTCATGGCTTCTCAGTTCAGTGTACCTTCTAAAAGGAATTTAAAGGGCTAGAGCTCATGCAGAACACTTGAATTTACCCATTATATCTTTAACTAATACCAAATATTTTATTAACCTGTGCTGGTCTATGATGATAGCAGGTCCCTCTATCACGTGCCCTCCTGCTAGATCATCTAGGAAATATACTCTGGTGTCAAGGTAGCCGCTCTCGAAGAAACACTTTGTTATCTGAATACAAAAGTGAAGGAAGGGAAAATGCGATTACATAAAACGTAAATTTACTTAGCAAACGAATTTGCAATCCTACCCATTCCACGAATTGTCATTTCATCATGTGTTTCCTTCATGCACTTAGTCAGCACCATATTGACACTCAATCAGCATCACATTCAAATTGATTTGATTGCCTTCCTCATGAAGGACAAACGGATCTCTGTGCTATAACATGATTTAGAATAAAAACGCTCAGCAAACTTACTTTTTTAACTGGTGGAGAGGAACATGATTCAGCTACATTATGAATGACTGATGTTCTGGAATGTCCACACCCTCGCACCCTGATATCATCAACTATAATGTTGCGGTTGGGAATAGTGAAGCCAAACTCTTGCAAATACCTAAAATGGCAACACAAAGCAAATAATCAAGGAGGTCAGATAAGAACGAAATTACAACTATCGCAAAAATTACACAGGTGAAAGATCTAATATGAGGCATATTATAAAGTGTTCTTCTTGGCCATTTTGAAACAGAAACACACAGAATTGATGGCAATAATGCGTTTTTTCGACCTTTACCACACTACAGTTCACTCAAAAATGGAATAATTTAAGGTCCCGGCAGAATGCGATTATTATCCATTCCATGCATTGCCTTTCTAACATAGTCCGCCAAAAGCACAATAGATGATGCAGCAGAAGTAGAGCATATTGTAAACTTGGAGATCTCATTTATGAATATTTTGATCAGTACCAATGTTCATTATCAGTCACCTTTCTGTGAAAACCTTTCCAAAGTCACCACAATGAAAGTTCGTCTGCGAACGTTGAAAAACAGGAATTTGTTACTAATTATAAATAACGTAAGGTTAACTGTGGATTTAAGTGTCAAAATAGTAATTGCAAAGGTGCCAAAAGGTCACATCTCTGAGATGTCACGATATGGAGTAATGACAGATGTGAGAGACAGAAGTGGGCAAGATATTCCGAAAACAGGAGTCGAACCCACTGACATTGGTGGGAGGCGAGTGCTCTCACCACTGCGCCATCCCTGCCCCCCAATATACTGCCTCACAAACGACAATCAGAAATAACAACGCATGTTGCGTATACTATCAAGAGGATTTAATGGGGAGGTCATGATCAATAACAAGATTTAATGAATTATACTATCATCAATCATTCCATCACACATGTGGCACAGAATGCTTCAGAGTATCATTATTAGTATTGCTATTTCTGGATGTGAATACTAAATTAACAATCACCTCTGTCTGGCAGGGAGAGACATTGCATATCAAAGGACAGTCAGTTCCATCATATCTCATGTGCAGGAATGTCTGGGTAGATATCTGGCCACTGGAAGACAATGTCACATGCTTCTCTTTTCGATACAGAAATTAATAACATGGCTCAGTCTATTTCAAGCCTGGTCACACCCTCTGTTGGTCATTTGTCATTTTGTTCCCAGAAAGTTGCAAATACCCCATGGTAGGGTCAGCTTGTCCTTACAAAATCCCTATAATAGGCCTTCAAAAAGAGTGCAAATGTTCCATCCATGGCGCCATTTGCTTACTGTTGAGGGTTTCAATTAGGCTCCTGAATCCGTTTTTGCTCAAACGCCACAAATGCAAAATCTATACAGCAAAAATCCTCAAAATCTTCATCATGGGTGGTCTCCACCATTTTTTTCTACTTTTAGGTAAACGGACAAATGACCCACCCCCAGGCAGACCTTTGCCAGCAAATCCCTTAGATAGTCCAAGGGGACTGATAATTTGACACATGCCCAAAAAATGCCCAAAGGAGATGGTCAGGCTTGTATTTTATTAAGGTCTGTGATCACTCAAAGGAGGTGGTCGCTTTTAACATCAGTCACTAAGAAATCAACTATACTCGCATTGGTTGGGAGCATACTTTTCATCTACCTTAATTATGGTACGTTTGCCTCAAAGAAATCTAAACACGTTAATTGGAAATATGGAGTGGATTGAAGATCATTTTGTGGATTTTTTTTTGTCAAAATATGGTTAATATTCTTCCACTTTCATTATCCACCTATGGTCTGTTATGTACACTTCTGTCCAGGTTTGAACGCAATTACAAAATTTATGGTTTTTCAAAGTTTCGCAGTTTTCGTAAAATTTGCAGTTCTTGTTGTGTCCTTCCTAGCCTCCTCTTCGACTCCTTCTCACCGACTTGATAAATTTTCCAAGTTTTCGCATATTTTGCAATTTTCGTAAAATTCGCGGTTCTCGTTGGCACCCTCCTAACCTACTCTTTCACTGTTTTTTGCTTAGTTGGTGAATTTTCCAAAGTTTCGGAGTTTTCGCAATTTTCACAGCTGAGTTCAAACCTGGACATATCCCGTCATGTAGCACACATAGCTCTCAAGTTACGTTGCCTCTTTTATGTCAAATTAGTCTTGGAACTCCTTAAAACTCACTCATCAAATCCTTGCGTTTTGAGTTCCTCTGTGCACAGCTGAGTTAGGAAAGCAATTCTTTCCTCAAGGTTCTGGTAAGAATCTGAAAGAAGGAATCATGGAGGTACCAAAATGTGAACAGTATGACTCAAACTGTACCTCATACAGTAGAAACCTATCAATCGAAACAGGAAGAATGATATATCGGTAGTAGTTTAGCGTACAATAGACCCAAATCAGGTGCATCTATTGATGCCCTTGCTCAATATGGATATCTGCAGCTGCCGTGTATCTAATTGCCTCTGTCTTGCAGATTTCCTCCTTCAGCATGACGAATTGAAACTTTTTTATGAATGATAAACCCTTCGTGTGATGGATCCAGATCTATAAGTTGTTCAAAAGCTGATTAACACTAACCCCAGGTTAAAATTGTCCAAGGTTTCTGCTTCTCTTGTATAAAAGCACTTCCACTGCTAATTTTAAGTTACAGTGTTTAAGCACCAAAGTCAAATTTCAAAGCGAAAATGATTTACATGCAGGAATTGTTGTTAAGCTGCAAAAGTGAATTTTAAAATTGATGCTAATCCTGGGTTAGCTTTAAACTCAGCTTTGAACAAACGGCCCTGTAAGTAACCCGAGGAATAATGGCTATGGGTGGACTAATGGAATCAAGACATCCTACTGGTTAAAATTAAATCCATCTCTGTATGGAAACTTCAATGGGTGAACCTAAAAAATAATAAAATCATCTCAGCTCATAACGATTATTTCTTTTCTATGTTTGTCAAGCCTGGTATCCAATTATTGCTCGATTATTATTACGAAATACATCTAAAAACTGTTGTTTACAACTCAAGACAGCAAAAATAACAAACACCTTCATTATAAACACAGGAGCAAGGCTCTTGAGCTTCATGAACAACATCCGCCAGCGCCAGTCCAAAGGCAGAAAGGATTCCTGAATAGCTGATTAAAATAACAAGGTTTATTCACAGGATGCATAATGCCAGAATTTAAAATCAAAATAGACCAAGCCTTCCTACCAAGAGTCAAGAATGAAGTTCACTATATTGGATATTTATTTTATTCCTGACCAGGTTTATGTCTTATGTTTATGTCTCTTTGGATAAACCACGTAAACTCAAATCTAAAACTGAACCTAATTCATCGAAAGCAAAATTGTCAAACCAGCTGTTGTCTCCTTGTTTCATCTAAGTTTAGTTTTCTCAAGAACTCAAAACACCAAAAATGTAATGCCTTTATCTTGATTCTTAAAAGCAAACCTCTAGAGGCCACATAATTGCTGATAAAAAAGGCAATGCCTTTGGCATTTTTTCATGGAATGGATTCATTACCGGTGAATAAAGACTGTTGACATTCCTAACGACTGTGCAATGGAACAGGCATGTTGTCCTCCAGCTCCCCCAAAGCATGCCATCACATGATTAGCAGTGTTGTGCCCTCTAGCCTGCGTCAAAGCTCTGATTGGTCGACACATCGTCTCATTAGCAACGGTAATAAAACCCATGGCAACCTCTTCCACACTCAGTGGGTCCTTTCTGCCATCAGTACTTTGGGAGGACAAAAACAAATTTATCTAGAAACCAATCAAAAAATAGCAAATCTTTATCCATGTTAAACGGCTCTTGTAAAATCATCACAAAATTGCAAAAATCCCTATTGTGTAAGACAATGGTGTTCCACTGGCAAATACACATGTGCACTGAGTTGCTGTTAATGGTTCTAATGTGCCTGGAATCCAAACACGTGTTTCACCTCATCTGTAAGTTTCTCAAAAGCAAGTAATGTTCCCTGCTTGTCCAGCGGAAGATTCTCGTCGTCTCCAAAGATCTTGGGGAAGAATCTGACAAATATAAGTAAGGTTTCTTGTCTTTAAAAGTAGAACATAAAAAGTTAATATTCAGCATTATGGGCAGTCTCAGTTGAACCTCAGTTTACCCCATAACTGTATCAAAAAATGTGTAACCTTACTCTGGTAGAATGCGCCCAAGAACTAAGTTAGCATCAGTAACTGCTAAAGGCCCGCCTGCAAAGAAAAATTCAAAGATAACATTATAGATAACAATGGAGAGTAGCTACCCTGATCAGAAGAAATGCAAAGGGTTAGCTGAAGGGGAGAGGAATTTCTACAGAAACAAATTTTACAAGTAAAAACACAAAGACAGAAAGGAGAGAACTTGTAGCTAATACCTGCGTACATTAGCATAAAAAAATACAAACATCAAACAGCGACGAGAATGAGCTGTTCAAATACCCTAGGAAGAGTTAAGTAAAAGACGAAGTACAAGAGATTCTTTGCCTAAGTGAGCTTATCCACATTCTTCTAAAAGTCAATTTTTCATTTACTTAAGTCAACTTAAGTACAGGCACAGAGAAGTGCTTCTTCTCATTATTCTTGTTGTTAGTATTTTCTCTGTGGATTTGCTATCTCATTGTGACCTCCTTTAATAGAGGAGTTGGAGATTGTTGATGACCACACGACAGAATGAAGCCAGGCTGGATTCTGAGAGGTCAAAATCACAAGATTGCCAAATGCCTCAATGACAGCAGAGCCCAACCTTGGTGAACGAGTGAGCAACTGCCCTGTGCAAGGTATTACTTGAAATGACTGATACATTACTGAAACTGTATTTTAATTAAAATATTTCGACCACTAACGTTTTACCTTTCCTGTAACACACAGGACCCGGGTGGGCTCCAGCTGACTCAGGTCCAACAACAAATAGCCCCGCCCTAAAAAACAGGCGTGATCCACCCCCTGCTGCTACAGTGTTGATATCCAGCTGTCAATGAATGAATAAAAACAATATAAAAGTGTTGCAATTATTAACGGTAAATAAAAATGCAATAAACACAATCATTTGCAGCTGTCCAGATAGTCGTGAGTACAAATGTGAAACTTAACTCCATCTCACATAGTATTGGACCATTAATGGCAGCCACAAGAAAGTTGTCAAAAAGATGTACAGAAATTGTCAACTAATAAAAAATTTTGTGCAAGTCGCAATGTTGCCATACACAGCATTGTAACAATTATCTTATTAATACCAAGTTTACTTCTAAATAAATATCTTTTAATTATTAACTGACTGTGTTTAACAATAATTATTTGTTATTACTAAATGTATGTACCTGAGGTGCCTGTATAATAATGCCAGCTGTTGTTGTCTCAAACACTTGTTCATATTGACCAGCATAACGAGAGACATCAGTAGAAGTTCCTGCATACCAAAGGGCAACAGTCTTGAACCATCAAAAAAATCGCCTTGCAACATTGATAGGATAATGCATTTTCCTATGAGGGTCCATTCAGATTTTTTTTAGATGCTTAGGCAGTGATGTGATGATAATACAGTCAAACCTCAATTATCTCAATTGATTTTTTTCTCTTAATCTTGAATACACTTGCATTCCATCGCATCGCATTGCATTGTATTGTATTGTATTGTATTGTATATCCCAATTACTTAGTGGGACCACAAAAAATAATCCGGATGATCAAAAGTCCGGAAAATGAGAGAAATAAATATTTTCTTGACACACTTCAAAACTGAATAAATCATCAAACACGATTCGGGGGAGTAATTCTGGGAGTTACTTCAGAGGGAACTGTATTAACACACAGCTAAAGAGGCTGCATGCCTGCCTTCACCCTTCTGATAGTGATCACAATTTATCATTTTATACTCAGGAACATGGAGTGAACAAAATCAGTTGCAACTTAGAGACACACATTTTAAAGATGTTCTGACCATCCCTTGTAAATGTTCATAGAGAGTTGTTTGGATAATCAAGGTCCAGAATATCCAGTTTTGACTGTGATGTGCTTATTACCATGATTAACTTTAGAGATGCCTTGTGCCTTTTTACATACCGCCCATGTCAAAGCCAATAACAGGCTGCTCTGTCTCTGTATGGTATGTGGTCATCGCATAACCAACCTGCAAACAATGGCAGCAAATAAAATGAGAGAGAATTTAATATTCGTGTTGAGTAATTGTCTCAACTAAATTAACGAGCACACGACCTTAAACCACTAGCAAATTCAAGTTGGTGTGTTCTTAAAATGAAGGATTCAACTTGAGCCCTACCTAAGACAGTCATAAATCAGTGAGTGTAACTAATTAGTTGAAAACTTGTACTGTCTAACTGTGACTGAGGCTGTTTCTGACTACTTGACAGCATGCACTTGCATTTACTTCATATTTGAACTTGTGTTGCCATCCTGTCAGTTATATTACTTTGGTATAGATGAAACTGCAATGAAATGTTGCAATTTGCAAGTACTTGCAACTCAGTTTAGCTGTACCCAATGCAAGTCTGTATGCAAGTTTACATGTACATATTCAAACTTGCAGTCATTTCAGTCTCCATTGTGTTAAGGCTTTTGCACCCAATAAGGTTCTAAAGCCTTGACCAATTGATTGATTTATAATAAGCTTACATTGCAATCAAGAAAACCACAGATACTTAAGGAATTATTTTGGAACGTTTATTTGTCACAGCCATCGAGTCAGACACGAGATCAAACCACAAGCAAAAAAACACACACCAAAAACAAGCCAACAAACCACAAAAATAATTACTATAACAGTTGTGGAATGTGGTTTATTCAATCTCATATCTCACTGGTTTTCCTTCATAACACAAGAAATGTTCCAGAAATAATTCTTAATGTTTATAAGTTTTCTTCGATCACTGTAAAATGTTGTAAATAGTAACTGAGGGTTCAACATTACTATATCTATTTAATACCTACCACACCTCCAGCAGGACCAGAGAGAATGGCATGAGATCCAGAAAACCTGAACAAAGTAACAGTTATATAACAACTAGTATTATTTCTAATCGATCAGTCTATAGCCTGATCCAGGCACTTTCAAATAGTATGGTGGTGCAAAAATTAGAAAGCAAATGCAGAAATAAGTTGAGCGTGATCTGGGGAAAATGGGGCAGTGGCTGCCTCGTCTTTCCCTTGGAGCCTGGAACAAGCTAATCAGTCTGAATTCTAAGAGGGCCAAAAAGTCATCTTATAATCAGTCACAGATTCACTTTATTTGCTTGATCTGGTGATAGCATAAAAGCTATAATAACATGTTTTTATGGATACACTTAAAACCAGCAATGAATTAAGGCTTGCAAAGAGATGTGCTGAAAATGTGGTGACATGACTTTCTGAGACAGACAGTTATACTCTAGCCAAGCTGGGATTTCACCAAAATGAATGCCATCATAATGATATAAATAATTAAAAAACAGACATTATGCAGTACATAACCTAATTATTATAATTCCAACAACGACATAACTGGAATTTCAGCATAGCCCGAAACACTGTACCACTGTACCATCATCACAGTAAACAATGCAAATCATGTGCACCAGTACTTAAGGCACCCTCAGTCTAGTATTGACCAATGCAATCCACCAACTGCCACTTGATCAATTGACAGAGTAATGACAGTGTTGGCTGATGTATATGTCAACTGAGTTTGCAGTCGACAGCATCGGTACACATTCGACCACGACTGCCTTAAAAAACGCATGATCCCACAACAGTTATTTATCTTAAGTAGGAAAATACATTATTTTGTGAGAGGTTCTCCATTCGTAAAACTACCAAGTGTCACGCTCATTAAACACCACTGTTAAGTAGTTTTACAAGACAGCACAGCGAACTAATGTATGGTCTCCGAAGTCTTCGGCCACATATACGAACTTACTTTGACACAGGTGTAAGACCACCATTTGACTGCATGAAAAGCACTTTTTCCTATATGGAAAAAAAAAACAACAACAAAGTGACAGTCTACATCAAAAGATCCAAAATAATGATCAGTTCAGCTAACAGTGGAACCTCCAAACTTTTTCAATAAATTCTCTTTAAGATTTTATAATCCATGGAGCAAAGATCTGGGTATACTATGCAAGACTGAGTATAATTTCTGAATTCCACTTCCAAATTGCAACACACATATGTCCATTTCTGTCCAAATCGCACACAATGATGCGCACAACAATAAAGTAGTATGGGCACATTGAAATTTTTTGCACAATGTGTTGTATGTTGTGATGTCATTAGCATTCCAGGGCTTGGGTCCTAATGCCACTGAATCATAACGTTACCTCAATTCCATCTTTGAAGCCAGACATGAACCCAGTCACGTATTTCTTGATACATGGTGTCAGATAAGCATCAGCACAAGCTAGTACAAAACAAAGCAAAGAGGCTACAGTGAAAATAATGGGAAGTACATCCTAGATGTATATTAGAAAAGCCAGAGTGTGCCTTAAGCCTGAGGCAGTAGATAGAGATACCCTGGTTACAATGTAGCTGAGCTGGTAGGGTCCCAGCCTGTAGAAGGAGAAATTGAAGGTTGAATTCCCAACCAGAGCAACTTGCAGGTTCTTAAATAACTAAAGACAGTATGTTGTGTCTTTGATATTTTTAATGACATCATTTGATGAATGGGTTGGTCTTCATTTGGCTCTGCACCACCCCTTCAATTAAGACAGTTCCCATACCCAGGGGGGAAAGTGATGGTGTGTATGAAATGGTACTTGCTGCTCTCTACATATTTCTCCAACCATTTAATATGGCAAATAAGCATTGTCAGTCAAGAGGTAGTCCACTACCTCATAAGATAAAATGTGAGACAAAAAATATGACACGGGAACAACTCATATCAGAAGACAACTTTTGTACAAGTTTGTTAGCTGTGACAATGAATTCATGCTGCACCAACTCATGCTGATCCTGTTTAGGATCCTCTAGGATCTTGTTTACAACGTAGGATCCTGGGTTAGGATCCTTCAAGATCCTGTGCAGAATTTCTTACCAAGGCCCTAAAACTATGAACACCATCAGTTAACCTCTTGAATCATTGCAAACTTTAGCAGTGTGTTGTATTCCCTTACAATGTATATGGACCATTAGCAAAATGAAAATAGAGCCTCATTGTAGGTTACCATTGTTGGGTGGCAATGACCATGAAAACACTTTTGAATGAATGAGATTGCAAGACAATGCACCTTTGCCAAGAACAAGATGAAAATCACTTGGAAGGGAGGCATATTTAGATACCTGTATATCCTCTTGGGACAATTTTTACCATGGGCATGACAGATGAGGACAATGATACCTGATCAAAACCCATTGACAGAGCTATCTTGCCAACTTCTCTCTCATGAGTGTCATACCTTGTGATCAATACATGAACAAGATTCAGAATTAGAAATTACAGAACTTTATGTAGAAAAATCAGGCATTTTATGGTTAAAGGATGCCATGAATAACAATTAATTAAGAGTAGTCATTACTTTCATCAATAATTGATTTGTAAGATCTGAGTGATCCATAGGAGTGCTGCACAATATTTTTCTTTATGTTGAACTACAAACTCTGCAGCTATTGATTCACAGTTATTGATTCAAAAAGGACTTGCATTTTGTATCTCCCATCAGATCAGCTTATAAACCATAGATTCAGGACCAATGTCCAAAAACATCTTGAAACTAGTCATAGAAAGTCCCAATCTTTCATCCTCATAGCGAGAATGGAATAAGAAAAAAAAAACAACTGAAGGCTTTTAAGTTTCACGAACACGACTCTAGGATTGCAGCTGTTTGATTTCTGGCTAAAAGGTTGGAAAACACCAGTTAAAAAAATTAACTTCTCTTGACAAACATACATGTAAGAATGCATGAGTACCACAGCAAGGCTTTTGATTCCTTTGCCCAGGATTCTCTAATAATAAAAAAGAAACATGCAGGAAATTTCAAGAGACATTAACATATAGACAAAGAACAAGATAGCTTAATATATAATTTGCTTGTAGTGGGCAAAGGTTATTCATATATTAACTATTTGTGATGTGCAAAATTTTCAGTTTGCATTTTGGTAGGATTTGGTGTTCCTTGCTACAACACACAAACACTGATGATAAACTAAAGGTGGTTACCCATGTGACCGAGTCAGTTCGCGATCTGACTGGCTGATAATCACCTACCAGTAAAAATTGAAATAATTATATATAAATATTTCATTTTTTTGTCTCAATGAATTTTTGGGGTGATCTGTAGAGTGTGGTCCTGTAATAGTAGCCCCTGGTCCATGAGGTGGTTCATGGACCAGGTCCAATGGAGTGGTCCACAGACAGGGGATCAGTTTTCAAGTCACAGTTTTCAACTTATCTTTCACTGGAAAACAAAAAAACCACGTTGTTAAAAAAGATACTCAAGATTCAACTTAATTTAGGAGAGCTTCCCAAATCAGGTTGAATTTTTAGTCAATTGTTACAATTCGAGAGGACATTCATTTGAGAGAAGGACCTTCATCTAAATGAATTAACAGCAGACTGTGATAATGGCTACTCTTTAGTGGTTCATGCAGCAATATTTTAATGATGTTGAGTCACTGAAGGTGTTTCCTTCTCTTCAGTTATAGCAGGCCATAATGTTGCTGCAATCAAATCGGTATTGAGTCTCACCTGAAGATCCTTTCTGAGCTTGTTCTTGTCCAGTGGCTGCCAAACAATGAGCTGCAGGCCAACAAAAATCTAATAACTTTATAGTGATAACAATAAAAAAGGAACCTAGACAATCAAATGTAAAACAAACTAGTGCAATACTGGAAAAACATCTCTGGAAAACTGTTGTAAAACAAAAGGTTTAATTTATCACACTTTCACATTTACTTTGTTGGGGAAGATTAAAACAAATTTGTGATACGTGGAAAAGTGCTCATCAAGCCTAGTTTCCACAACAAGTACAGTCTTATCCTGAATGTTTAATGCAAAAAATACCACACTGCCTGGTAATTACATTAATTGTCTCATAAAACTCCTCGTACTGTCCAATGGATAATGAGCAAGTAAGATGGCTCATGGGGGGAGGGGGGGGGGGGCAAACCATAGCTCTGAGAAAATCTCAGATGAGAAAAATGAATCAAAACTGAATGAAACAATGCAAGGAAATACACTGGTCAATCTCAACCTAGCCTCAGAACACTTACCGGAAGTTGAAATATTATTATGACACATCATAGAAAAGAGATTACAAGGAGGACAGTAGAGGACTGTAGAAACCAGCTTTTTATGAATAGTCCAGTGAGGTTGAGTCTAGAAATGGCCCAACACATGAGAGGTATCAAGTGGCCTCATGTACCACCTTGGGTATGAAAAAATTGATTGTCACTGATAACCAGCCAGCTGGCATGCATCATTAAACAATCTTAAGAAGACAGTCATTTAAACATGTTTCATAGAAAATATATGATTTTCTGATGAGGTCAGCGATGGCTAAAAGACAAAGTAATCAAAAAAGAAGAAGACGTTTTCACCTTTTCGCCTGTGCTTGCTGTTACTCCGTAGCTGTCAACAGGTGTTTCAAGTTCACTCCTCTCTTGCACGAGAATAACTCGCTCTTTAACTTCAAGCACCTCATCATACAAAACTTCTGGACATGTTGCTGTCTGTTTAGTAACAAATAATACTGAATGCGAAAAGCCAGCAAGACTGTCACTATAATATTTGAAGTATGCAGGAAAGTGAAAAAAGGAGCTGGGGATATTTTTTATTTATTTATTTTTTTGCCAGTGCTGTTTGTCCATTGTTTTTCTGTCAAAGTAACAGAGGCTCAATCTAGTACAACCTGGGAGAAATTCTTGACCCCTGGCCCTTATTGACGGCCCTGATCCAATCCAGTTCCAGTGGAAACTAACAAAATTTGGCAAGCTTTAGTATTTTGAAAAATGAGGGGAAAATTAAAAGGGTGGTAATTGGTATTTCATGCATTTATGTTCTGAGATAGCTAAAATTTCTCAAAGGCTGTCTGACAAATATCAGGCCAGTAAGCCAGCCCTTAACATCTCACACCTTGTAGCAAATTACTACACTCTTATGATAGGCCATAGCACAATTGACCACCATATTTTAACCCACTGATGCCCGTTGTGCCAGTATGTGCCCATGAATGAGCAGGCGTCTTGTTCCACTTGTGATGTCATCAGTTTAAGTGACCCTGAAAAGCTTTGATAGTCAGTCGATGCAACGCAAAAGATCTCGTGAATGATACCTGAACAACAATGATCGGATCAAGCCTGAGCAACAGCCAGGAAACCAAGGAACTTTTACCTCAAAAACACAAGGAAATCATGGCCTTCCCACCGACTGCTACTTTTGGCCAACTCTTTCCTTTTCGAATCAGCTTTGAGGCCAATCTTTTCTGATCATCAGAAACCATGGTCGTATGGCTAACTCAACAGCAAAAAGCGAAAATCGAATTGAGAATGAATTCAACGGGATTGTGCGCTACATCTCAGAGAGCCGTAGACGGGGGAGTTTTTCAAAATTTTGAAATGTGTACATGCCTGAACTAGAAATGCTAGAGAACATCCTGGAACCGAAAGAAACGCCTTGGAACAGTTCATGCTAGAAAGCACTTTTTGTGAGGACTGAAACGAAATTGGATCAAATAGGGCTAAAAAAGGCCATATGATGCTTGAAAGAAACTTTTTTTTTTGAAGCTTGCTGGGTGTGAAACTCCACCTGAACATTCTGATTTCACAGGATTACCCTACTTGTCCCAGTTCACCCTCCATCACTCAAGGCTTGCCGCAGACCTTAGAAACATCAATCCAGGGAAAGTGGCAGGCCCTGATAACATCTCTCCAACAGATATCAAATTGGTTGTTGAATCTGTAACTGAAGGCCTCCAATATCTGTTCCAGTTAAGCCTGAGGAGCTCCAAGGTCCATTCACAATGGAAAACCTCCAGGATGCACACTGTTTACAAAAAGGATGACTCCCTTGACTGAGGGAATTATAGACCACTACAACTGCTGATGTTGATCTAACTAGTTATTTCATGCTTCAGCTAGCCTGAAAAAGCAGCCTAAGTACGTTTCACGAGGTTGCCACTTAAGCCCTCGCAAAACGACATCTGAGTAACAAACACAGAAATTCCATACTGATGAATTCCATCAGAAGCACTACCAACGTCATCAGTAACTAAGGAATTTCTACACTCGTTACTCAGACGTCGTTTTGCGAGGGCTCAAGTGACAACCTCGTGATATGTCAGCTGTTTTCTCAGGCTATGCTTCAGCAAGCTGGTTAAGCTGTGGCCATGTGGTCTATTTGTAAATGCAGCTCTAGTATCTCTTAACCAATTGTACTTACCAAATCAAACAGTTGTGGTCTTGTCTGGTTGCCAATGTGCAGGAGATCATGGAATCCTTTGGTAATAACAAGAGCCATTCTCTCTCCCTTCCGTTCCAACAGTGCATTAGTAGCTACTGTAGTACCCATCCTGATCCACTCAATGTACTGAGGGTCAATTGGTTCATCTGCTGGCATCTTGATTCCTGTCACCTGGCAAGAAAACATCAGGTCTTACGTTGGAAAAGTTGGGGATAATTTATGAAGAATTTTAGCTGATAAATTTAAAATATATATTAAACAGACAAAGTTAGACTTGAGTGAAAGTTGGCAGAAGTAATCATAAATGGGGCCTCTGACAAACAAGCTTTAGGACTCAAATGTAGGCACTCAGTTAGAACAAGGAACTTTTAATAAGAGTGCACAAATGCCCATGTAGGAAGCCAATCCTGAGCAAGCCTTTCTTGTCCACTGTAAATCCCCTCTGAGCATAGGCAACCCAAGAATCATATTTACCTGAGAGTTTAATTGATTAAGTCAGTTAGGATTCCTCATTGGTCTAAGTTTTTACTAGGACTAGAATCATCATGGTTCCTATTTTGACTATTTCACTGGGAGATTAGGACCCAAAGAGCCTTATGTTTGTAATGAACTATGACAAAGATCAGTCATTAGCTTTGGACCAAAAATTATCATTCTAGGGGTGGTGAATGACCTTTCCAAAAATTAGGGTCTCACAAAATTTCAGCTGAATTGTAAGCATCTTGCAGTTTCGTTTTTTGAGTGATTCTTTGCATCTCAACATCTCTAATTTTTGACAAAACAGTTTCAGAGTCTTGATTTTTTTTTACCTAGCTGTCTAAGGCTGGATTGATCTTTTTGCAAAGCCAAGGAATCTCAAAGTTCTAATGTGCTCTTAAACATAACATCTTTATACTGTAAATGGTTTGAACCCAGGAGTGATATCATAAGTCGGTAAATTACAATCGCCCAAGTGAGTGTAGTCCTGAGAAGGACTGTTTGAGGTGACACTGACTGATGTTTTGATAACCTGAGTGGAGATAGCCTGCCTAGCAGGCATAAATGGGGATGGGGAAGGGGAGCGAGAACGCGGGAGAAAAATGGGGTTCTGGGAGCTAGGGACAAGGGAACGCCTGCTACAAAGACCCCCTTTTTTCATCTCCACCCACTGATTTTCAGGTAATCCAATTAAGTTAACTGTCAATGCAACCACCAATCAGCAACAGGCACGCACTTTTCTGCATGCATGACTGACTTCACGCAGGAATTCAATGAAGCATCTAAATTAAAGTTCGGATGAGCATTTTTTTTTCGAACCAAAGAACAACTTATATTGAACAACACTCAATTGTACCAGTTGCACTTATATTCAAAATAAGACACACAAAGGTTTTCTAAATAAAAGGATTCATCAAGATAAACCTCTCTTTGCTTCTGAAAACCAAATGTATTCAAGTTTCACTTCTGGATAGGTAAGCTTATTAATCATGCAAGTGAAGAACCGCTGTACATTTTGAACAGCATTTATTGACCGAACTGCACATTTTTCAAAAGTTTGCAAAAGCCAAAATATGAAAAACTGGACAATTAAAAAAATATTTCAATAAAAATTTAAAATAAAAAATAAATGTAATTTACTTCACCATGGATCCCCTACAAAGTCAGCAGCTTGAGTGATGTCTTGCAAAGGAAGATTTCTCTTTAAAACAACCGTCAGTTCTCAAAGAATAATTTCTTTGCTTTTAGTTCTCTGAATTCAACTGTTTAAGGTGTCAAGTGTTTCTTAGGGCTTCTTCTTCCAATTTGTAGTTCTCAAAAGGCACGTCTTCATTCCAATAATGGGATAGATATTTATGCTGCCTTGAAATTCACGTGTGAAACATTGTGCAATGCTTTTTTGAAATCTTCTCCAACAATGACAAAATCTCTTCTTTCTAGGACCGTCTCCCGTTGGCAAAACCGCTAAAACACCTCTTCCCTTTAGAAGAGCTCTAACTGCCGTTTTTGCTCTAATTTCAAGACAATTTTGCTACCTGTCCCTACTGCAACCAAGTTCAGATCTTCCAACAGCACGTCCTCGTCAAATTACGTCAATTCCCGTGGGACTTACTGTCAACAATTAACCAATCAGAAATGAAAAAAATGGAGGTCTTTGTAGCAGGCTTTCCCTCATTCCTAGCCCCCAGTCCCCCATTTTTTGACCACGTTCTTGCTCATCCCTTCCCATTTCCCATTTACGCCTGCTACGCAGGCTAGAGGGGTGACATCAGTTTATGTCACCTCAAATAGTCCTTCTCAGGATTACGCTCACCCGGATGATGGTAATTTACTGACTTATGATAACATCTTTAGTTGCCCAAAACTGATCTGAAAGTCAAGTGGGTTCAAATTTTTATGCCCTAAAAAGTTTTGGGCTCACATTTAGAAAACTCTAAAAGCTCAGTCTTGCAATTTAAAAATTGAAAGGGTCTCAGGCTCCCACAAGAAAACGATTGTCTTGCCATCTCGCAAAGTCTTGAATTTACCATTCGCCATCCCTCACTCTATAGTAAACTTGAGGTGTGCAGAAAAAAAAATTCTAAGAAAATTCATAACATTCAGTTCACAGTTCCGGAGCACCATGGCCAATAACAAGCCAAGTTGATGGGAAATTTTCCTTTCCTTCAACCAAGCCAAACTCATCTTATGAACCGCAGATAAGTACCATTGACTAGAGTGGCTTATACACAGAACTACGTACCCTGTAACCCTCCTTTCCCAATATCAATAGGGATTGGTAAGGGGCAGTGCACTGTGCATTTAATCTTAGTTTGCTTTTCTTTGACTGCAGAGCCTTACCTAATTTGTTTATTGATTGTTATTAACATTAATGTAATTATATAGACATGTCCAAGATAGGAGTGTGAGCATGTGCTCTGACTGGTTCTGTACTAACAGGCTATCAGCTTATATCCTGCAAGTGGAGAAGTTGCACCAAAAATGCTTCTTTTTATACAGAAATGTATGTACCAGTAAATTGAAAATATTTCTCACAAACAAAGGGTTGTCTACATAATAAAACAATATATCCACTTAATCTTGTCGTTGAGTCAACACAGGGCTGCATGCCTCATTGGTTATCAGCTCATGTGTGACCCTTTCTTACAGAATAGTTGTTAAATATGTGATGTCCAAATTATGTCTTGTAACAGTCAAGACCATAAATTAAGCACACTGGACTGTTAAGCACATTATATTATTAAAGTGCACCTAACCCCAAAATATTTTTTTCGCTAAAATAACTGTTTGCAACTGTTCGAAAAGCATTACACCTTTTTTTTATGAAATCCCCCTCAGCCTTGACTTTTTGTAGGCTGTAAAAGTTACGAAATCTAGCCATCACCTGGTACACGACCGAGCTACAGTGTCAGGGCATGGGTCTATTCTGGATTTGACATCACAAACTGATTTGCATCACCTTAAGTCTTTGTAAACATGCATGCAAAGCAGTTTGTGACGTCAAATCAAGAATAGACCCATGCCCCTTCTAACTCAGTTGTGCGACAAATGGTGCTTTGTTTGTAGAAAGTTTTGAAGCCCATAAAAAAGTCAAAAACTGCAAATAATGGTGAAATGTTTTTAAAATAGGTGCAAAGATTTATATTAGCGTAAAAAATATTTTGGGGTTAGCTGCACTTCAGACCTGCCAACTCTCACGGTTTCACCGTGAGACTCATGGTTTGGGCTATCAACTCACGGTCTCACGATTTGGCCTCCAAATCTCACGGTGAATCAGAAAATCTTAAAATTGCCAAACAATTCGGATAGTATGAAGCAATATTGAAAAATCCGTGTTGAAAATGGCCAAATTTGTCACAACTAATGTTTGAGGGAAACCTAGGTGCAATTCCAGCCTCATTCCCGTGAAACAGAGGTGCGCTTAGGTCTCTGGAAGGCTACAGCTGTGAACAGTAAACTCAACCTGGTGCCTCGCGTCGACAGCGAAACAGAAACTGATTCTTCAAAATATGCTACAAAAGAATACAATAGGTGCACAGATAAGGTAAAGAATACCTTGAAACAAGAAATCTACCATTTTTATTTTCATTTAACACATATTTTGGAAATCTCCAGGTTTGAGGTCCCAATCTCCAGGTTTTTCTGGGCTTTTTTTCAACATCTCCAGATTTGCATGTTTTGGAGGTTGGCAGGTCTGGCACTTTAATGTTCGCAAAACTTTATGAGCTTTTGACTGTATAAAAAATACATTATTTGGTTCTTATCTGACTTTTGGGAGAAAACTTGACAGGGGTGCTTATGTAGCTTATTTTGCCTGATCAATACCCACCCCCCCCCCCCCCAGTATGTCTGTGTGCGTGGGGGGAGGGGAGTGCTTGCTTGACGTTGCAACTGGACTTGAGCACAAACGAAAACAAAGACACAAAACAGTAAATTCCAAATATGTTTGGGTTAACTTATGTTGGTGGTTCTTACATCATCTAGCTCAGTTTTCGACGGTTTTAGATTTCGTGACAACCAGGCACCCGGCCGGATAGCTGCGAAATAAATTCATCAGCTGTGGAAAACATCTCATACCTCCTGTAAAATTCTTCTTATTCCTTCCCTTGGAGCATCAGGATATGCAGGATCTACAGACAGTAGCTTCATCACTCTTACTTCTCCGTTTGGACATTCTGCATAAACGTCTGTGAACGTCCCACCTCGATCGATCGCAAATCTGAATTTACCGCCCGCCGGTGCGCCCGCCATATTTCTTTATAGAGACATAAGAATTGCGTGTATATGAAACTACTCTCACTATTGGTCCTTGCCGCTGAGCTACCGGTTTTGCTTTGACAGGATTGACAGTCGCTTTGACTTTATTTATTTATTTTTTGTTCAGGATTATTTTATTTTCGTTTCGAAACTATATTCTAATAAGCATCAATTTTAACAGGATACACAACCACTTTTTAAGGTGATTCCATCGAAATAGAAGGAATATTTAAAATTTCCTAAAACTTGGTCCAATTGGTAACTATATTTTGAACATTTCAAAAATGCAATAAAACGTACACCGTGCTTGATTTTGCACAAGGTGGATGACCATTAATAGCAACTATACGACCTGCAAGGTTTCCTGAGAAACCCTAATAATCAGAAATGAGAACTATAATTTCTTTAAAACATCATCGCTTGCATTGAAATAGTGGAGCAGTTCAATAAAATAGACAGTTTATCTTGCATTGCATACTATTTCAGTAGAACAGGAATTAAGGATATGAAATTAATTAAAGAATTTGCTGCGTACGTATATACCTTGCTGCATCTTAAGACGTGTTCTTTTCCGCATTTAAATAGAAATATCTCAAAGCAGAATTTTTAACTTTTCTTAAAATCGTAATATATTGTACCCGAAGATATGCCATTTAAATTTATGCATTAAAAATGGGGGTCACCTTGCTAGTTTAGGAAAAAAAGCCCATTTATTTCTCTGAACAACCCAGTTTTCATGGAAAACCTACAAGTTCCGAGAGCGCGCGCGCTAATCACGCAAAAAATGATGCGCAGAAAAGATGCGCAATCGCATTTGAACGCAGGCAATTGCTAAAACCGGAAGTGAATTTTACTTCCGTTGTGGGGCTGCGTTGTGGAGGAAAGCGAGGCTGATTCAAATGAACTCCCAAAGAAACATGGCTTCCAACGCTGTGGCTAAGTTTTCTCGAATTTTTGGTCGCAAATCCTCTGTTGTGATAGGAATGATTCACGTAGAAGCACTACCAGGTAATGTTTAAGTTATTTGACGTCCACTTTTGTTTAACAAGGAGCTGTTTATTCTAACGCTTGGTATTGAAAACAAAACTAAGCAGGTGTTCAAGAACACTATAATGAAGTAGCTAAATGTTTACTTTGTTGTATTTAGCGACCAGAACCTACCGTAAAGCAACAGGTTAGGTCAAGTTTATATTAATTGTGAAATAGGCGTACGTGATAAGGAATTTGGTTATAACTTTTAAGGACGTTTGGGCGAAAATTTTCGACTACACATGGTTTTTCCACACTTTAGCTATAGTTAGGGAGTAACTTGCATTCGGACAGTCATTCACATCAGAAATGCAAAATATTGTGGAAAAGTACCATACCAAATGTTATCCTGTGCTGTTTGTTTTGCAGTGCTTTGACAGACAAAAGATTGTATTTTCGTTTTAAGTGTTGACCTGGCAGGTGTTGCATTTCTTCTATATCCAATATTTTAAATTCATTTTTACCTTAGGCACTCCGCGAAATCACCTTTCTATGTCAGAAATAATTAACATGGCTCGTAAAGATGCATCTCATTACAAAAAAGCTGGAGTGGTAAGAATTGTAACTAACAGTCAAAACTAGATTTTCTGGACTGGGTGGGACCACCAAAAAATTGTCCAAATAAGCAAGAGTCCAGGCAATCGAGAAGAAAGTATTTTATATAGATAAAACCAAACTGAATACATCACAAAACAAGTTTTAGGTCAGCAATCATGTGCATGTTGGTTATTTGCAGAGGAAACTGTAGTCATAGATGGCTAAAATGGCCACATGCTTGACATCATCTTTTCTGATAGTGTTCTCAATGATTCTTCACTCGGCTGGGGAATGTGCAGTAAACGAAACCTGTTTTAAGGAATAATTGTAACTTCACACCTTTTTATGAGTTTAAGATGGTTTAACCCTTTAAGCCCTAACGGTGATGAAAATGAAATTTCTCTTTACATTGTCACTACTGGTCGAACATTCCAGTAACAAGAATAAAGGAAGTGATCACTAGGAATAAAATTTCTTGATATTTAGACAAATTCTCCTTACCAGTTCCATAAGAAATTTATGGAGAACAGTAAGGAGAATATGCATTAATATTTTTTATATCAGGACTTATAGTTGAAATACTCAGCGCATTCCGCTTATTATTTGGGAATGACTTTCATTAATTGGGAACGGATTGCATTACTGGAATCAAAATTCCACTTTCAAATTGAATATCATAATGTTCCAACGGTAGCCTTGTTCCAGATAAGGAATGCTGATTTGTTTGTTATTGACATCAGGCGATTGTTCAAGTGCAAGTAGCAGTCTGTTGGCGGCCAGACGTGTCTGACCTGATCTGTGTTCGCTCAACAAGATATTAATCGCAAGTACTTTTATCCCTGAAGAAGTAGTCTGCTGTTATAAAACTGTGAAGAATAATTTCATAAAAACAAGTGTGCTTTAAATGCACAAGAAAAGTATCTGAAAATTGAGAAAAATTCCTCGTAATGTCAAACCAACTGAAACCAACAGCCGCCAACGGTTTCGTATTTTGCGTGTAAACCTTTGGCTTATGTAAGTAACAACCCAATCAGCATTCATTACTTCGAATGAGTCTACCGTTGGAAGATTTCAATCTTCAGTTCCCAATTAATGAAAATCATTCCTAAATAATGAGCGGAATGCGCTGAGTATTTTGACTATAAAGGGTTAAAGAATTCATTTCAAAGGGTGGAGTCACGGTCTCTGCATTGTGCTCTTTTCTTAGAAAAGAGACTTTGCGCAATACTGTCTCTTTCCACCCAATTGCATTATTTTTAAATATCTACCAGGAAAACCTAACAAAACATTATTATGTTTGCTGGAGACCAGGGGTGACCTTGTGAAAACCTCAACTAAACTTATTTGCACAAGATATCAATTTGTTTTACAAAATGTACAATATTTACTTCCAGATTCTCCAAATATAAAAATAACTTAATTATTTATGTGTCAAATCGATCTAGCACCCTGACAGACACAAAGATAGGGTGTGGTTTAAGTGGGAATTCTTCATAACAAACAGGCTTTATTGATATCCCCACCAATACTTTAATTTATAATTTACAGGTGTTTTATCTCATTATTTCATCAGGATGCTTTAATGGTAGAAAACATGCACGATATTCCATATCTCAATCGACGAGTTGGACCTGAAATTGTTGCATCGATGAGTGTGATATGTAGTGAAGTCAAAAGGGAGGCAAACAACTTGCCATGTGGTGTTCAAATATTGGCAGGAGCCAACAAGGAAGCCCTCGCAGTAGCAAAAGCAGCAGGCCTGGATTTTATCCGTGCAGAAGGATTTGTTTTCTCCCACGTCGCTGATGAAGGAACAATGAATTCCGATGCTGGTGAAATACTCAGATACAGAAAACAGATTGGGGCAGATGACATTTTAGTGTTCACTGACATCAAGAAAAAGCACAGGTAGTCAAAGGAATTATAACACTTTAAACAAGTTAACTATAACTTTACCGGTATATCTTGTTTTCCTTGGCCTGTCTGTGAACAGTGACTTTAAGATCGGACTATGAGTGCAAGATTCAGTACGAGTACAACTTTTTAATTGCAAGCCAGTGACGTTTCCAGAGGGTTCTCCCTCACTCCTTCATGCTGTTTACCAGTCAAGAGGGACGCTACAGGAATGAGATTGTTATGTGACATGATAGCATAGTGTATGGCATAACTGGAATTGAAAAGTTGTACTAGTTAGTCGTACTCAATCTCATACTTGCACTCAAATCTAAAGTTCCCTATTATAATAAAATTTAACCCTATTCAGGCTGGGCTTTTTTGGTCTTGCGGGACTGGGGGGTGGGATTCTGCCCCGTCCCCACCTCTTAACTCCAAGAATACTAAAGCTATGACAACAAAGCCTAAAGGACGTATAGTATGTACAAAGCCGTTTCCATTGAGGTCCACAACATCAGCTGATGATGTCATATGGTGTCAGAACAACATCATGTTCTAAAATGGTGGCCATCTTGGATCCACCATCTTGGATTTCTTGAATTTTCCAAACCTTCAAAAACCACCAAAATTGATCAAGGAGTGATCAGAAACAATAAACTAACATGGAAACGATCTAAAAATGTAATATTTACTTCAAAAAAGTAATGATTTTTTATTTAAAAGAGGGAACTTCAAAATTCTGAAAAAACCACTTGTCAAAAAGTGGTTGCCATGGTAATGTCACACTTAATAGACAAGGACATGCTACACCAAATTGTTTCTAGATAAATTTTAGGAAAAGTTACCAAGTTTGGTGGCTTTAGCTTCCTTATTATAAATGTCCAAAGTCTCAGTGCAGGTAGAATCTGTCCTCCCCCCCCCCCCCAGGGTTAATATTGGCATGCCTAGTTTCTTGGCCTTCTCATTTCACGTTTGATCTGTGTCAGATCAAGCTCAGATATTTTAGTCCCATATCCAAGCTTGGATATGTCACCACAACGAGCTGACTGTGAGGGAGTTGGAAGCCATACAGGAACTAGGAACTAGGCAACTATAGACTCCTGTTCATAGCACAAATGATGTACACAATCAAATTTTCTCTCGAAAGTCCCCCCTCCCCCTCCCGCAAACAAGGAGGAACATTTAGTTTGTCACAAGCATAGGACAAACAAAAAAACTGAGTCCCCAAAGGAAATCAAACCAGTTACCTTCTGTACACTGCTTGGGTGCACTACCTATTGAGCCACTGAGAGACTCATCCTATGCATAGGTAATATTATCTGGGTTCATGGTGACACTACCTTGTACCCAGGTGCTTCTGAGGTTTTTGACACAAGATTGAAGGCCTACAGGAAGGCTTCACAGAGATTGTAAGGTACCAAGGAAAGACTTAATGAAAAATGCGAAGCATTTTTCAGCTTTCCCATGACCCCTTGTGTCTCACCAAAATCCCAAAAGAAGCACCTGGGTGCAAGGAAGGTGGTGACATGTGTCCTGTATTCTGCTGGGATCAGCATTATGTTGAGAAGTACCATGTGTGATATTAAACAAAGAAAGAAAGAAACTATGGTGATTAGCATGATAGCAATTTTTTATTTTATCCACTTGGTGAGTTTCATTCCCTGGGTAATCAGTACCTCTGTCTGAATGCACAACTTCTGTAGCTGACTTATTTACTTCCACAGCTCGCACTTTCTGACGTCAGATGTAAATATCCTGGAGATGGCTCAAGCAGCAGAGTTTTTCCTTTCTGATGGAGTGGTGCTGACAGGAAAAGCAACAGGCGAAGCCACAAGTTTAAAAGAAATGCAATGTGTCAAAGAATCTGTCAACATCCCTGTTTTGATTGGTTCAGGGGTGGATGATACTAATGTGGGACAATATCTTGGTGCCAATGCTATGATCATTGGGTCTCATTTCAAGGAGGATGGTCATTGGTCTAATCCTGTGAGTTTTGACAGGGTACACAGTTTCATGTCCAAGATCGAAAGAATGAGAAGATAGTTTTGAAATTTGATTAATTTTAGTTATCAGTACTGTTAATGGCTAACTAGGAGACTCTTAAAGCCCTGGCTTTTGCTAGTTCAGGTCACATGAGGATAAATAAGTCTGTGTCACACATTAGGGTCTTTTTTCACAGAAAACTTCTGTGATATCAAATTTGATGTCATGAAAAAAGAGAGGTTTGATAAATATTACTCAACATTCTCAAGAGTTTTTCACTGCAAGATATTACCTAGTTTTCAAAATCCCACAAAAATTTCTTGCAGTAGAGGTAGCACACAATAGGTAGAATGATAGCTACATGATTTTTAGGCTTACTTAGCTGTTGTATATTATCTTTAAATTAAAAGTAATATTATAATAATATAAATATTATTATTGGGCTTAGTCAAATGGCCTATGAATTATTATTTGATTTAATATAAATGAATTTATCATCCAACTAAAATAAACTTGGGAATTTTGCAAAAACGTTACTTTGTTAGGCAATTAAGATAAAATTGTTTTCCTTGAACTTGCCACACAACACCATGCAATGTTCTGCAACCTTTAACAGCGCAATAAACAGTAACATCCGGAAAAGTACTACTCATCAGCTTTCATTGGTCACGCCGGGGGATTTCAGCTGACAAATGTACATGAAAGCTGAATGCTGATAAAAATTTTCCAGTTTAATGAAGATAAAATCAGGGGTTTCAATAAAATTTGAAGTAGGCAGCTCGTCTGAATAGAGTAACCGACTGTATCAACTAGGGGTTTTAAACAATCTTCCTTTAATTACTTTAATTTAGGGCAAAAAGTAGCCGACTTTTTTGAGGGAAATAGCCGACGCTTTTCGTCGGCCGTCGGTGCTTATTGAAAGCACTGAAAACCCATGCAACTTTGACCATACCATCAGTTTTATATTTTAAAACGATACATATACAATAAAATAATAATAATGATAATAAAATTAATAATAATAATAATAATGATGATGATAATAATATTATTATTATTATTGTTATTATTATTATTAAACTGACATGATCAGCTTCTGTAATAACATTTTCTTTGTGGTTTTACCTCCTGTGGACATAACAGGTTGTTAGCATTTTGCATATTTATTATTTTAATTTATAACTGTCTACCACAGTTGTTTAGATATATTGATTTATTTTATACTTTAGTCAAATACAACATTCTTATCTTTCTTAGAACTAAATAACCTGCAATCATTGTCAAGTTGTTCGTGAGTCACAACTGTGCAAGCTCTCTTAGGTTTCCATCAAAAGTTGTCATTAGCCTAGAACCAGAACTGTCAATCCATGTTGACATTTTCAAGGCTAAAAATAAATTGCAACTGTGAGCTGAGGCTCGAACAAGTGCCACAAATTTCCCACCGGTGTCTTGTGGCTAATTCCCTGCTAATTCTGTTTTGATAACATCAAAGGATATCTTAGTGTGCTCCGGTGTCCCTAAAATTTATTGACTGATTCTGTTGGTTAGTCATCTTAAAATTAACCTGAACAACGGTATTTTAAGAACTTAGGTGATTAACATTTCAATTATGTTTTTAAATTTGCACTCTTAAGACTGGAAAAACAGTTCTTTGGTTTTTCACTTCTTATTTAACCAGACATTTGAGAGTGAGGTAATTTACAATATATTGAAGTCTTCACTTTGAGAATTCAAAGTAGATATGATGCCATCTCTTGGAATTGAAGTCTAAATTTCTATTCTTTAATTAAGTTAACAAGTGGAAAGAAAGTTTAAGTGTACCAGAAAGTTAGATATGAATATCACAGGCAACCGTATGACCTCATAATTCAAAATGGCAGCACAAGGGAAATTCAAAAGCCAAAATAAGTGGTATTCCTGTCCAACTTTTTGGTAGATGAAACCTTTTTCACCACTTAAAGAATTGGAATTTAATAGGCTTAATCTCCAACATTTAATGTCAATTTGAGATAACAGCGGAGGTTGCTTTTAACACATGGAAATATTTTTCAGTCCAGCTGAAAGAAGTGGCATCTTTTAAAACCATGTTTTGCTTCCTCATTTTTTAGACTGAATGGACCTCTATTATGTATTTATTTCTGGTTACCATAAAATCTCGCACATTTAAAGCTTTTTATATATTGAGTCAAGTATCTAGTAAGAGTGTAAAAAAAATAAATAAAAGATTCAAAGATAGCTCAGTATAGAGCGTCAGATAATTCTGTTCTCACCATGTTATCAATGAGACATTTTGTAGAATTGGTTTGAATTGGGCACTATACTAAGCAAAATTTGGGTTGAATTTGACAGCATATGCTGTTTAATTTGAGTCTTTAAATATTAAAAGACCTTAGATAATACTGCTTATGTTAATAAGAATCTGACTTTTAAACAGTGTCACTTGATCTTCAGACTGTCAATGCATATTGCCCTTATGCCTTTATTTTCATGTGGGTTTTCATGCAGCAGATAAATTTGCTTTTTGTGATGGGCATGTCTGCATTGACAGCTGTTTCAGCTGTTGCTGCACTTCCATGACTCAAAATATTACACCGAAAAACTAGACTGCTCAGTCGTGCAGTCCACTGTTTACCCATGTGCTGGAGTTAAATACATGGTACTTAGAACTTGGCCAACACATGGGATGTTAGGGTACCCTGCACAGTCCAGAAACCCATAAAGGTTTGCCAGTTTGGTCAGGATTGAATGTGGGGGGAAAGGTACACGTTAAAGGGCAAGCACTGGTAGACGAAGACTTCTTGTGTGGCTTGTGGGGGGGGGGGGGGGGGTAGGCTGGAGCAAAAGGTGAGGATGGTGAGGGATGAGGGCAGAATGAATTTAATGTTTCAGAATTAAAAAAAAAAATGGCCCCTTGGGGTACCCGGCATGACAGAGGCTTTTCATGTACTGTGCACCCAACCACATGCAAACTTGGTGGTTGGTGGAGGGTGTGGTGGGGGGATATCCCCCTGGGACCCTCCCTCAAATCCACCAATGATAAATCCAATAAAGTTAAATAAACTTTACTATATATAGTCCAATTGTGCAATCAACACAACATTAACAATTTTTGAAAAAGATTTTATATTTTTATTTTAACCATTATCAGGTTGTTTATTCAATGGTTACTTTGTTTTTCCTTTTATGGCTGTAGTCCCTGTGGACATTAACAGTCTGATTAAACCTCATGCATTTCTTATTCATGCATGTTGAAAGGGTAGTGGTTTAAGTTATTTTTGGTTTTGTGTCATTTTCCTTGAACTAACTAAATACATTTGGAAAAGGGAGGAAAGATTTAGATAAGTATTTGGATCTAACTAGATAGTAGCTAACGTTATGTTGAGATGATGTGTTCCATTCTTGAAGCCATATGGATTTGTTGATAAAAATTAAAATAATTATACAAATTACAGTTTTACCCAATTGTGATTTATAGTTCATGTAATGTTAGCTGCTGGCATTAAATTTTAGTGGAACAGTATTCCAGCTCTACTCAGTGCAGTTAGTGGTGATAAATGACAAAATGCTTTTGCAAGTAGCTGTGACTATTATTAACTAAAGTAATTTCTATTAATATTATTCTCAGATTTACTTGACTGCACCAGTAGACCTAAAAAATGCAAACTTAGGATGCTTTTTGCTGCTGGCACAAGTGCACCAGTAGAAATCAAAATGATATTTGTTCTCCTGTTGTCCTTGTGTAAAATTACAACACAGTTCTATTGTCAGATATTCCCTAAATATAGTTCAGATAGCTGCAGGAAAAAATCCTTTTAATGTGTACGTGAAAAAATAGTTGTTGAAGATTAACTTGCATTAATCTGCTTGATTTTCAGATTTTTTTTCTCACTCAATTCGGTCCACTCAACCACCCAGCCACCACTTAGTTATAATCTTGATCACAAGCCAAACGAATACCATACATTATTTTCTTTCTCCTTAGAGCTTGCTAGTCATATTCCACATTTCCATATTTGTTAACAGATATTAAATAAAATATTCTCCTAGGTCACCCTCCCCAAGTTGTGTATCGATTTTAAAAGCGCTAATGTATTCTTTTGAAATCCACGCAAGAGGATATATAAATTAGAGACACTTGAATTTCCTTTATTCAAATCTCAAGCTAATACGCTAAGTTCTTTTCATTCAGAATTCATATATCACATGTAGAGTGAAATTTAATTTCTTTTTCGTATTTTAAAAACTATTTTATACTTTTTTTTGTCCTTTTCTGGGATAAGAAAAATAAAATCGACGATTGAGAACAGACTCCAAACAATCTAATTCTATGCATATATAAAGCACGTATAAATTATATAGCTGGAAGAGTTTCTCTCCGCACGCTATGTCACAACATTGAACCCTGTTTTTTTTTTGCTACAAGGATCAAATTATCTTAAAATTCTCCTAATAATAAGGAGCAAACAGTTCTTCGGAAATAAGAAAGAAACACACAGCAAAACTATAGCTAGAAACCTCCGCGAGAATTTAAATAAGAAAGCTTTAAATATTTACATTGGACTTAGCCCTTTATGCTAATGAATCCATCCGCGTCGTCCCGGCCCTCGAATTTTAAAATTTCTCTGCGAACGTCAACAACCCCTTTTGCCATGCACTCCTACATGTTTTCCTAGCATCCTATTACGTTTTTTATTTCGCTTGCTTCTGGAGTTGTTTTGAAAGTGAACCATGTTTTGCTTTTTCAAGTTCTTCCGGTTCGGGCGAATGCTTCCCTGTAGTGGCGGTTCGGTTTGCCGCCTCTTTTCAATCAGCTCGAGCTGTGCTTGAAATTGCACCGTTCTACGTGGCTCCCGTCTTTCTACCTCGGCTGGCTGCTCGTTCCTTGGAGCGCTAGAACTCCTAGAAGCTGAAGAACCAGAAGGAGACTGCCGCCGAACACCTGGTCCGTACACAGACATAGAAGGATGTTCTATCAATAAATCTTCCATCGGGCTCGATTCCAAAACTTCGGGGGAAAGCCCGCTCGCTTCGAAACACGGTGGCGGAGTAACATACCAGCTTTCTTCCAACTGCACTTGAGCTTTAAGATTGGAAACCTCCTTTTCTTTTTCTGCTGCAAAAATATAATGATTCGCAGATGAGAATAAAATTGGCGCAATATGATGTAACGGTGGTGCAACCCAGATTGTATGAACTTATCGGTTCGTGACGAAATGAACGCGCCTCGATTCGCGAATAATTACTTGCCAAAGAAAAAAAAGAGCCAAAAAATTTCATTTATTGGTGAATATAAACTTCACGTTTTGCTTACCATTAATTCTAAGGAAAAGAAGGTTGTTTCAAGAGAAATTTGTGGCAAAAGAAATGCATCCTACCGGCCAATTTGCTCTGGCGAAGGTCCACCAAAATCCAATCGTCATCGCTTTGGGTGTCGTCCACGCAACAGCCTGGGACAACTTGCTCGTCTGCTTCACCCCAAATGTAACTCGAAATCGCCGTCCACATCTTGAGAAAAACCTGTTAGTCCACAATTTATGACACTTGTGATAATACTGCCTTCGTTGTGAGAGAGAGAAAAGCGGAAAATTGTTACGTAAGGATTATGAAAATATACCACAAACAAGGAGAGCGCAGCTGACGCGAAAATCGATCCCAAACTTGAACCTTTCGCCGCTGAATGATTGCTTTAAAGTTTTGTCGGTGAAAAATAAACACAATCCTACCGTTTCGATTTAACTTGAAGTGTAGAGTAGCCCGCCAAAATTCGTTATTTCTGGTCTTTGACAGATCTCTTCGCTGACGACAAAGAAAATTGTTAGGATTACAGGACGAACTCGCCGGTTATTTGCTGTCCAGTAATTACAATATGCTGTGAATGAAATAGGCCTTAAAAGTACACTGATTCAAGAAAGTCTTGCTACGAAGGGTTGATTGGATGCTTTGGAAGTAACAACAGGACAAGCGCCGTTAGCAAAACGCAAAGCTTGGCTGCAAAAAAATTATCTTTTGGGAAAACTCAATGTTTTTGTTGACATTCTGTCAAGTATTAAATGACGTTACCAATCAAATTCACCACTACTTGCCATATATGGATGCGACGCAACCATTGTTATGAAAAAGAGGGCACGTGATCTGCCCGTGGCCCGTGTCTCCCGTGCACAAAGTTATTGAGTGCATTCGGCCATGCTGTAACAGTATGCTGCGACTTATGACCTTATATTTTATATTGCAATTTATACTACTCGACTTAGCGTTCAGAGAAATATAAGACATCTCTAAACTGTTTTATAGGAGACGAAATTTTTTGCGCTCAACATAGCATCAGGGGCCAACGATCTGACGTCACGGATCACTGGGCGCGGGAAATTTGGACTTTGCTTTCGAAATTGCTTTGGAAATGAATATCTTGAGTAGGCCGGTCATTTATTTTATTTGATCACAATCAAAGTCCACGTTCAAAAAAGTCGATAGTCATTAATGTAATCCAATCCAAAGTCTGCCAAAATTCACGCAGTGCAGAAATCATCGTTTCTCAGGTATTCTCCGGTAGGGGATAGTCCGGGCGGGGGGACTCAGAAAATGTTGGGGTGGGAGTGTGCCGCTAGGACTCTGAAGCCCTTAACCCATACCAGACCACTTTCAGGTCCATTTTGTAACCCTATTCTAGACTAGACGCCGAAAGTCCCTGCCCTATCCTAGACTAGCTATCTTCCAATAATCTTCCATCCAATACAGCCGCAGACTTTTCAACAGAAAACCATCTGTCCATCAACAAAGTTGCCGTGATCGAATTTACATTTATTTCTGAGTTTTTCAAACCCTATTTTGGTCTAAATTCGCCACACGACTTTCCAGTTTCCCAGGTAATTGATACCCTATTCGAGACCAAAACTCCCTGATTTCCATACCCTATCCCAGACCAAACTGCTTGAAAACCATACCCTTCACTCAAATCTAAACATTGTTTGTATTATATATATTATACCCTGTATATATGTATACCATGTTACCTATGAATTTTTTTATTTTTATTTTTATTATTGTTATTTTTTTGGTTATTATTATGTATATATTCATTTTTTTCTAAACTAGTTAATCATTAACCATTTGTGTATTTTTAAATTCAATTTTTTGGAGCCGTTATAGCATTTTCCTTCAATATAGTTCTGGCCCTGAGGAAGGCCAATTTTGTTAGCCGAAATATTGGCCATTAAATAAATCAGCCCTTTACCGTAGTGCTAGCCTTGCATTCAGTTTTGTTCAATTACACTTCGATTGACGTCTGGCTCCAGCATCTCTACACCAGAGATCCGGCAACAACGAACCAGTGCGGTTTATTTAAGCGTCGTGTGGACCTCTGCATTCAAAGGTTATATATAGGTTATATATGGGAGTAGCCCTCCCCCCCCGCCCCCCCCCCCCCGCCGGAGAGTAGGAGGGTGGTTCTGAGGGCATCATAGCTTGCATGTAGATGTCTCCTAGGTGAGAGAGAGGGAGCGAAAAATTGGAGACATTGGAGCCACCCGTACGCAGCTGGATAAGGAACAATAGACTTCACGATCAGAGCTTTCCTGCATCCGCCCCTCCAGTCATGTGTCTCGGCAATGTTTCCATAGACTCACTACACGGAGACCCCTGAACGAAAAGCACACAGAAGAAGATGAAAGAGTTTTTTCTTTGCTTACCGTGGCCAGGGCCTGGGTGCCAGAGGTTTTCTCGCGTGCTAGAACACGCGCGAACTTTAGTGTTTCACATTTTGTTTGAAGCCCGGGGGGGGTACTCGAAAAAATTTCGATGGGAGTGTGCCGCTGGGACTCTGAAACCCTTAACCTACACCAGACCACGTTCATGTCGTTTTTGCAACCCTATTCTAGACTAGATGCCAAAAATCCCTACCCTATCCCAGACTAGCTACTTTCGAGCTATCCATCGGAAATATAACCACACAGTGCTTTTAATGGAAACCATCTCTCGATCAACAGTATTGTCACGATTTCATTTATATTTTATATTTCCGAGTTTTTCAAACCCGTTAATTAATTGGATTAAATTTTCACACCACCCATTAGTTTCCCGGTAATTGATACCCTATCCTAGACCAAGACTCCTTGATTTCTATATCCTCTCCCAGACCAAACTGCTTGAAAACCATACCCTTCACAGCGGCACATACCTATATAGGTTATATGTGGGAGTAACCCCCCCCCCCCGGTTTTAAGACGACACGAGAATATTCTCTCGCGGCTTGCTTGCCGCTCGTTGAGGCCGATCGTTTCGGCCTTCGGCCAATGTCTGCTCCGCGAAACAACGCGAGAGAAACCTCTGGCCGGGAGGTTTGCTCATGCATCGGAAATTTCTTTCTTAATTACTTTGAAAACAGCAGGTGTGGTCGTATCTAATAGAAGTTTCAACGGATGATTTTGTATACATGTATATTCTATATTTTTAATCCAAGTTGCTTTCGACTTACTTATCTTCTACTGCCTTTTTTTTATTTTGAACAGGAGTCCCTGATTTTGACAAGAATCCATTTTGTTGATCCAGCTGCAGGTCTTCGCCAAAACGACTCCGCAACGCTTTGTAGCTGTGATCATTTGAATTGTGCCCTCTTTGCTATTCTTGCGTGAGATTTCCCTTGCTCTAGTCCGTGAACAGGCTCTCTGGTCGGGGAAAGAGCGGTGAAAAGGAAAAGGCGAAGAAAACAAAGGGCGAGAAAGAGCGAAGAGAGGGGAGGGGCTCGCTTCACTCGCTGAACGCATTTATTTCTGCGCTTTTTCCACACTGCGGGAGCGCGGAGCCTGTTCACAGGCTACCTGGCTCCTGCCTTGCCAGGTTTTTAAAGGCCATAACGTAACAAAGGTAAACTCGTGTACATTTCTTATGGGGCCGAGCTGGGTCTCTTGATGGGGGTTCTAAATAGGGAGGTGGAATCTGCCTAAATAGGGAGGTGGAATAGGCCAGGTGAGAAGGATAAGACTACGAGCAGTCTCTTTTTTTTCTTTCCGCTTAAGATCTAGACAGGGCAAGAGAGGATTACTGGCCCTTGGTCAATGAATAGTTGAGTGAAAAGAACACGCATATTGACTGGGAAATTGCCTGTCGCATGGAAACGTGACGCTCCTGTGGTATTGAAACCAATTCACATGGGGCTCACCACAAGTGCGCCGCGTTTCCCGACGCTGTAAGTGATCTTCGCACTCGCTCACGTGTTTATTAAGACGGGCCTGTGGGGCACCGTCTTATCAGTTAGCCTGTGCCAGGCTCTCGGTCAGTGGAGACGAACGCCGGGCGAGCAGCGAAAAAGCGGGCGAGTGAAAAACGGCCCCCACGCGTTTTTCGCGCCGGTTTCGTTTTCTCGATCCGCTTTTCCGACTATCTTGGAGCCTGGCACAGGCTACCGTCTTACAGCAATACAGAGAGAAAGGAATTTCGTCATAGTAGGTTGTTCAAGGTCACTGGACGATGGATGGGGATGGAAGCGACCGTAGTTTTCTTGGGCATGGCTGAGGTAATGCAACGCCTCTATCACGTTTTTTGGAGGGATTCGAAAAAGGGTGGCGCGACCGATTGTTGTACACAACAATTTTCAAGAGGGTTTCCGAAATTATACGGATCAAAAACGGTCATTTAAAGGTGAAAACAAATGGAGAAGCTCTGGAAGTCTCGATTGAAATGAACTGGACACTGAAGGGCTCAAAGCTGCCCAAAGAAACGAATTAGTTGTTTCAGGACAGAATTTATTTTCCTCAAAGAGAAGGCTTATCCTAATGTCGGCAACTGAGAAAAGAGGCATACATTTCAATTCGGGCCTTGGACTTCCTGAGGCTTTTAAAGCCTTTTCTGGGTAAAATGACAAAGCAATTTCCCGGACTAAATTACACGCATGATAATGGTTGTATTTGGTTTTAACTCAGGCAAATTATTTCAATTCACGCATTTGAAATCTAGCTCACATAAAGAGGGAACAAAAACGCTAGGATTGACACTGGGTTAATTTTATCGCATCAAAATATTTGAACTGAAAACAAGCTTAGACTTCAACCAAGTGCAATTATATAAAGAAAAACTTTTAACCCCGTAACCCTGGCGTTTAGTTGCAGATCACCTGTCGACAAGTGGTTCACGAAAAAAAATACCAGCGCAATTTTATAAAGCGCATGGCGTAAAATGCAGAAAATGTTTGGGGTTGTAGGAGAATTCAGAGGTTTAATTACAATTTGGTTTGAAGTTCTTGCGGGTGTTCATGAACCTAGTGGCTCACAAATTAACTCCCGATTGTAAGGGCCCGTCTTTGATAAGCCACAGGTTTTCTTGTTTATATCAGTTAACAGTCTTCAGACAGATCGGACTACGAATACGAGATCGAGTACGAGTACGACTTTTCAAGTCCAGTTTGTAGGCTTTAGATTGTCATCTGCTCCACCACTGTCCAGTTCCCTCTCTACTGTTTAGCATTGGGGGAAGCAATAGGCCCTTCGCATATCTGTGTCACGTGACCGTGACCTTGTCAATCATAGTACGGAATAGATATCAGAAATGGAAAGAGCATGGTGAAATTAGTAAGATTTTCAATTTTGAGGTCACTGGTGTTAAAGTGCGACGTTTTACGGTTATTTTAATGTTCAAAAAGTTACCAAGACTTATAGGAATAAAGCTGCTTTGCCATCCAGCATACAAATCTTTTATTATTTTCAAACTTTCAAGCTGTCCTAAAATCTTGCACTTAAACGTTAGTGGCCTCAAAATTGGAAATCCTGCTAATTTCATGACGCCCTTTCCATTTCAGCCATCTATTTCGAACCAAGACCATTTATATTAGTGTCAAGGTCACGTGACAGGGTTATGCAAAGAGCCTATAGCAGACTTGCCCACAAGTCGAGCTCAGAATCACCACAGGAACCGGAAATGAAAAGCGAAGGACTTTTGAGAAAGTCTAAAGCAATAGCTACTTTTAGCCTTGGAAATATCACTGGATTGAATTCCAGAGTCGAAGTCGTAGTCAACTTCGTAGTCGTGGTCTGATATGAAGGTCGCTATTTTCCGATGAGCGGAAAGAGCGACTGCTTGAAGTCTAACGAGGATACCACTGAAAGAGAAAATTGCATTTGTGAGATGGTGCCGGAAGCATAAGAAATACCGTAAACTGCCGCTTATAAGCCCTCCCGCTTATAAGCCCCCCGGTTCTAGGCCCATCTACCTGTAAACAAAAAAATACATCCCGTTATAAGCCCCCCCGGATATAAGCCCCCCTCTAGTTTTCCTTGTTTCCGTAATATTAAGCACTCTCACGGAACACTGCGAAGATGATCTCTGAGTTTCCGTTTGGTTCCGTTCCGCTTACGTTCGTATTGTTACAGTTTTGATTTTGTTATTAAAATTGAAATGAATTCGATTTATTGTGACGTTTTAAAGCTTAATTAAAAACTAGTAAATTAAAAACGTATTTCGATCAACACTGCTGTGGCTCATTTGGAAACGTTTCTTTTTTCCGCTTATATCCCCCCCCCGCCCGGATATAAGCGCCTCCGTTTATAAGCGCACCCAAAATGCCTTACGAAGTTGTATAAGCCCAGGGCTAAAAAGCGGCAGTTTAGGGTATTACACCAGTAACACGTTTCTCAGCCGTTTGTTTTTGTTTTCAAAAAGCTTGTATTGTTCAACCTGGCAGTTCATTGGCTTAGTGAACTATTTTGCTGATACTCGCTAAAACGTCATCCACTCTTGAGATAACCGAAGTGACCCATTTACCTCCCTTTCTTGTTGGCCTGGCAAGTTACTGATCTTCAACATATTGTCAGACACGTATTTTCAAAATGTCTTCAGTTTCATGTCTGTCCTGTATGGCACCGCAAAACCAGAAAATACTCCATCATTTGTCAACTATGGAGTCGTACCGCCTGTGGTATGGTTGCTAACTGTTTTCTTGTATTCAGACGGGGCATTCTAATCGTGAAACAATCAAATTCCTCTCTTAACAATTTTCCTTTGTTCAATTTTCTTTCTTTTTTTCCTCTTCGGAAATTTCGCGTTTTTTTTTCGTTGGGAGGTAGTTGTAGTTGACTGGTATAGATTATAGATTAGATTATAAAAATATAACCTAAATATTAAAGGTTAGTATTGAAATGGCTGAGGATTTAGAAACTGAGGCGTTTCAGCCGGCGGAGCTGGGTGTCAGCGAAGAAACGGTCTTGAGATTCAAAAGACCTTCAGCAACAGCTTTATGTCAATGCTTGCTTTATGACAAAAACCAAAATTTTAGAATTTGTAGCTGTCATCTGCTGTTTAGATAATTGCGCCTTCTGCAAATTAAAACAGGGAAGGTCGAGGGGTTTAGGCAGTCGAGTGGAACAGAAATATGTTTCCCATGATGCGTTGATGCCTTAGCGTCTGTGTGGGCAGTTTGTGTTTGATATCGTTTTGCTGCTGCTACAGTTGTTTCTCCTGCTTATGAAATGCAAGCCACTATGGAGTCTTCTGGGAATTTTGATCATTTCAGCTTCGAAGAAGACGATGATGAATTAGACGATGACGACTTTTCTTCGGGAAGCATTTCTTTCAATGGCCGGCTGGTTATCTCTGGAGAGCCGATAATATTCCCCGTGGTTGAAACAGGAGGTAAGCGTAGAGTTTTTTAAGTCATAGTGAGCGCATGTTATCTTAAATTTCCTCAACATTTTCAACATAGCTTGCTTTCAATGAAATCTTCGTTGAGCTTTCACTTTTATTTTTTAACCTGGCCTTGTCTCGGTTCGAAACTAAATTTCCGGCATCGGAAATGAATTATCCAGGTTGACCGAGACATGCGTCACGGCTCCACAGATCTGGCAAGAATTTTCTTAGGACACAGAGTCTATTGAAAACAGAGATATAACTTCTTGAATATGGATAGTGTAAGACTTTTTCTCTCGTTCAATACGGCGATTTCCGAACACGGTATTAAAATTATTACTTCATGTAGTACCACTATCTCCTGTGGTATTGAAATGATGAATAATGTTGTACTATAGCCGTGTGTCGGTAAGTACGAACCTTGTGTCAGGCTCAAGTAGTTTACGTCGTATTCTTTGATTAACTGTGAGCTGAGTAATAACACTGTTAAGATACCCACAGATCCACCGGAGACTTAAAGTTGATTTCTGTGTGATTGCAAACAATCGTAGAAGATCACAAAATCAGCCGCCATGCCAAAGGTCGTGCGACATGGCAGTAATACTCTGGAAACTCTTTTGATTTTCTGCAAGATGGCAGATGATCACAGAAGATAGCACCAGATTCTATTCCCTGCAACCAACTGTGATCTACTATGATCAGTTGCAATCATACGGCAGACCAAAAGTTTCCGAGTCCAGTGATTTCCAATTAGCGGGTCACGGAAGTCTTGCATAGAAATCTTCGTCTTCGAGATATTTATTTTATTTTGTCCCTCTTTTTGGCCCCGTCATTCTGAAGTATTTTCGTGTTGAATCTCTCGTCCTCAACATTCTCGGCTTTAATTCAACAAAACGCATTTGTGTCGAGTTTGTTTCACATTCAAACTTCTCGGCTGTCACGCGGAGACCGCACTGAGACCAAGCTGAGACCGCACTGAGACCGTTTCGTCTTCAAAATTACCGGTCGCCAGTTGGCAAATAATTGTTTCTCTTTTTAATTTTTTTTTTCCCTTTATTTTACTTCAAGGCACAAACAATTACAAGCACAATTACAATAAAAACAACAACAACAATTTGTTATGATAATTATTACTAGTTACAAATTATAGGAACAGAGTACCCCCCCCCCACCCCCCCCACACACACATCTACAAAAAAAGACAAAGAGCAGCTATAATAAGAATAATCAAAATACAATATTGTTTGCAGGAGAATTATGAAAAGTTACAGTAGTAAATTTTTCACACGCTATCGGGGTAGTCGCGTTAATTAACAAAGCAAAATATTCCATGAAACAATCGGTTGAGTGTCTTGAGACAATGTCCTTATTTAGAAATGGGGTTTTTCTAAATCATATCTCCAGGTGAATTTGACTATGAATTCGTTTAAGGATAATTCTTTTAGAGATAGTTTTTGCGTATATAGGTAGTATTTAGCGAACAAAATTGTGAAGTTCAGTTTTTTGTTTATTTTAAATGTATTTTGCTTTTTGCTACCGGCTTTTATTCCAAAGATTAATTCGCTTGGAGATAACGAGAAAGAGGTGACATTTTCAACATTGAACCATTTGATTACTTCAAGGAAGAACAATTGTGTCCAGTGACACTTCAAAAAGGTGTGAATTATTGAATCGTTTTGTCCACAGTATGAACACAGCGAGTTGTCCTCTATACCATAAATGAACAATTCTTTTTTTGTGACTACAGTTCTGTGCAGAAGCTTAAAGTAAAATTCCTTAAGTTTATTGTCACTACAAATGCTTTTCACACGCGTAAAGGAGGTTTCTAGGATTGTTTCGTCTATTTGCAAGTCTCTTTTCCACTTTAAGCTTGCCTTTATTTCATGCTTTTCATTGTCGATCAGAAGCCAATAATAGTCTTTATTTTTCATTTTGAGCAGGTCTGAGGAGACATCCCGCGCAAGCTGAAATAAATTTGAGCAAAGAAAATTTACTTTGTCGATAGGACTCTTTTGCGCCAGCTCAATAATGCACTTGGGAATTGCTGAAACAACTTGCATGTAAATTAAAAAATTACATCATATTTTATATTTTCGTGTAAACTCCGGGTAGGAGAGCAGCTTCCCATCTTCACGCAAAAGGTCCTGTATAAGAAAGACGTTTTTATTAAACCAATTTCTATAGAAGAAAGATTGGCCACCTATTAAAATCTCCTTATTGTTAAATAAAACATATCGACAGAACTGGGTGTTAAAGGAAATTTTTAGTTCTAAAAAGTATTGTAATATCAATTTGTAGAAGTGAGGCAAGTTAATCCATTCAAGAAACTTATCATCATAATTGCACCGCAGCAGAAAGTTTATACCGCCATCTTTATCAAGGAAGTGGTTGGGAATGACCTTCCATGATTCAGCATGCGTTCCCTCACAATCCAAGAATCTAGATATCCAAGCAAGTTTTAATGACTTAGTCATTGTCTCAATGCTTGGAGCGCGCAGGCCTCCTTTTTTATAATCTAGTGACATAACTTTGCGTTTGATTTTATCCTTTCTCTTTCTCCATATAAATTTGAAAATGCTAGAATTGACCGCCTGAGCACAATCTTTTGGAATAACAAGGGTGGAAATAGAATGAACCAGCTGTGAGATACCAAGGCTTTTGGTTATAAGACATCTACCAAAAAGTGTGAGGTTCCTGGCATTCCATATGTCAAGGATAGTGTCTAGTTTTTGCATTTTTGTAATAATTGCCATTTGCTTGTCTCGCCGTTGATCAAAATAAATGTCATTTCGCCATAAAAATAAGCGTTGAAGTGCACATTCACGTAGCCCTTCGCATTGATTCCCTCTCAAACCAGAAGTAAAATTAGTTCCGAAAGCAACTGCAACCCCAATTCTTTAACTAGCGATTTGCCATGGCCGGTTGGCAAACAGACAAAAGAATCTTTACCACACAGAAAATTAAGCGAGGCCTTCGACTGGTGTTGTGTCAGAGTGCTTATTTCATGAGTATTCACTCTTCCCAGAGCACTTTTCACGGCTTTATCAAAGACATCCTTCGAAAGAGAAACGTCCGCTGTTGTGAACTTCACGAGTGTACTGAACGTACCGTGGGCACGTATTTAGTCAGCAATTTCTAACACAGCACATGCGCACTGAGCAAAAACGAGAAAAACTGGTTTCAAACCGGAATGACTCATCCGTTTCGGTGGATGAGCAGCAAACCAAAGAAAGTCGAGGCGGCTGGCAGAGGTCCCTTCCTCTTCCTAACTTATCTAGGAAGATCGAAGGGCCTCTGCTCACAGGGTACCCATAATAGTCCATCTGTAGTCAATTCCACTGTCCTAAATGCTTACGGGATGATGAGGTAATTTTTTTGGTGCTTGCTCACGATATGTTGCAATCATATGGCAACATGTGCAGCTTATTGTGATCATTAAGTTGCAATCGAGCAAGTAACTTCTGCGATTCTGCAATCTCGCAGTCATCTGCAATGTTTATGAGCACACAGAAACCAGCCTCTAACATCATGGTTCTTTTTTTGTTGAGTTTCTGACGAAATGTATCATCAGTATGTTTGTTGATTTCACAAAATATCCATATTCTACAATGAGTGGCGTAAATATTTTACCCTATCTTTTATCTAAAACTTGTAATAACTAAGTCATTTTCAAAGTGTGCTTTTGAGTGCTCATTTCAATGCCCTATGCGCCTTAGTCATTTTCAATCCAACTTAGTCTTCTTAAAAGGCTGTGTTTTTTGGCTTGTATGGGGGTGGTTGTTGGGGCTTCACCGCTCAGGTGAACTCATTGCTCGGGTTTCCTGAGTTGTCACTCATGACTTACTTGACTTCCCTGCTATTCCTCGAGGAGCACAGGTCCATGGAAAACGCCCACCATCTCATTCTGTTTTGGGCTAGTTTCTTGATCTGCCTCCAGGTGTATCCTGCCTTGCCTGCCTCATCATCCACAGTTCTCCTCCAGCTGTTCATGGGAGGGCCTTGGCTTCTCCTTCCTCGTGGTTTCTACCTCAGTGCATGCTTGGTGACATTGCTGGTTGGTTTTCTGAGGGTATGTCTGATCCAACCCCACTTGCGCCTTGTTATCTGGATGTCGATTCTTTCCTGTTCAGCTCTTGCCCACAGCTCTTCATTCCTTATGACCTCTGGCCAGTGGATACCCATGATGGACCTCAGGCATCTGTTGACAAAGGACCGCAGCCTGTTGGAGGTTGTCTTTGTTACTCTCCATGTCTCTGAGCCAAACAGGAGGACAGACTTCATGTTTGTGTTGAATATCTGTGGCTTGGTCTTTCTAGCCCATCTGGGCATCAGTATTACAAATGCAGTTGTTGCCTTCCCAATCCTTACCTGTTTGTCCTGCTCAGATCCACCATCCTTGTTGATGTTGCTGCCAAGGTAAGTGAATTTCTTCACGTCATCAATTGCTTCCCCATCCAACTCTAACTTGACTGCATTCCTGGTGTTAACCCTCATCACTTTTGTCTTGGATTTGCTAATCCTAAGGTCTGTCTTCGCTGAGATATTTGCAAGCCCCGTTACCTTGGATTGCATGCCTTGATGGTTGTGTGAGAGGAGAGCAATGTCGTCAGCGAAGTCCAGATCTTCTAGCTGGGTCATGAGGGTCCACTGTATGCCATCGCAATGTTTCTCACTTGTCTGCTGCATATCCAGTTGATGACTGGCAGGAACAAGAAGGGCAACAACAAGTATCGCTGGTGCACTCTGGTGAGCATCTCAATCAGTTCAGAAAGAATGCCATTGTAGATGACTCTGCAGGTGTACTTCTCATAGAACTTCTGTATGAGGATGACATCTCTATTTCTTTGCGAAGCCATAATGACATAATAGCTTCCACAACACTTTCCTGTCAACACTGGCAAATGCCTTCTCATAGTCCACAAATGTCGCATAGATGGGAAAGTTCTACTCGAGAGACTGCTCCATAATGATCCTCAAGGTGGCAATTTGATCTGTACATGACCTTTTCTTCCAGAACCCAGCCTGTTTATTCTGCAGTCGTTTGTCGAGCTCTACTTTCAATCTCTCCAGGATTATCCTGTTCAGCACTTTTCCAGCAGTCGATAGCAGCATAATGCCTCTCCAGTTCGTGCATTCCTTCAGATCTCCCTTCTTTTGAAGCTTGATCAGCTAGCCTTCTTTTCAGTCATCTGGTATCTTGTCCATTTCCCACTTCTTGCCAAACAGCTCCTACAGTATCTTGGTCGAGGTGTTCAAATCTGCCTTGGTGGCCTATGATGGTATGCCATTGGGACCAGCTGCCCTTCCGTTCTTCAGATGTCTGATGGCTTTCTTGATCTCTGCTTTGCTTGGTCTGTTCTCATTGACCTCCACAGGTGTGTCGGCTGGTTCTTTGTCCGGCATTTTGTTTGGTGGAGGTCTGTTGAGCAGCGCCCTGAAGTGTTCTGTTCACCTTTTTTCGCTGCTCCTCTTGGTTGGCGAGCACCTCACCGCTCTTGGCTCTGACAGGTCTGTCTGGGATCTTTTTAGCACCTGCCAGTGTTCTTTTGATGGAATATAGCTCTTTGCTATCATCCTTGCCTGCTGCTTCCTTGTCACTCGTACTTTGTGACAAAGAAATTTCTTGTGGCAAATCTATAATAATTATTATGTTGGATCACAATGTTGGATTTGTCCAGCCAGACCTCAAGAAAATTAGTAGATTTGTATTTTGTAGGCTCATTGTGGGAATGTGTTGAATGAAAACAGCAAAACATGCAACTCTTGCCAAATCACACTAAATTGAGGAAGGACTGAGGATTCTGACAAGTGTGCAACAGCAGGATGATATAAAAAAGTAGTGACAGGAGATGGAATTGGAAGAGTACATGTTTTGCATCAGTTATTCTAGTTTAGGCTACAAGTAGGAAATGTGGTACATAGTTTTGGTATTCAATGTATTACAAGCAAGGCATTTGATTACTTCTTGGGAGGTTATGGCTATAAACATGAGTGGTATATATATCCCTAATGGGAAAACCTTCCTGTGATTTTAGTTAACTTTTTGGTTTGTTGGTATCAGGGCGAGGCATTGTTTATGTTCCTGAGGATAACAGCATTGATTGTGAAGGAGACGAGGAAACTAATGATAGCATCAGTAGAGGACATGGGATATCGATAACTTCTGACCCTCTGAGCGTCAAGTTTGAAATATTTTCAACAAGGATACACGAGTGTCAGCGAAAACAATGTGTGGTAAGTTTTTTATGCTGGGGGTAACTACAGCAAACTCACATCATCTTTATCTTACACATGTGCACCTGTCGGTGTGAAAACTTGATCTTGCACATAAATACCAATTTCCTGTTCCCAATGAATTAAGACTATTAAGACTCCATAGTGTCCTGGCAACCAAACCGCTGATCAAAGTATGCTTGGAAGCTGCTAATTTGGGTTTTTTTTGTTGTTGCTAAAATTGCTGTTTCAAGCTATGGGACATGTAGAGTGTGGGATGATGTTGTATCCCCTTTCTTTCTTGTTTTTTTTACTTTTATAATTTTTTTATTGGGGGGGGGTATTATCCCTAGCTACATTATCGGTTTGTTTCCCGCCTGCTTTGAAAGACAAGCAAGCCTTTGCTCAATGCTTTTGGTATGTCTGTTTTATCTCTGAGCCACGACTCAAGTGACCAGATTGTGAGACAAACGATTCTATACTTAAATATTATTGCATTTACCGCAGTTATTAACAATAACCACCTTTTTCACACCCTGCCAGCATGTTTCACACTCATGGTTTTTATTTAATGAAACTTGTTGATGCCAAGATTTGACAAGTTTTACATTAATGTCTTCACTTTGGTTCCTCTGTATTCTGGTTTGTTAAGGTAATCAATTCAACAAATTATGGGGGATGTATACCTGTAAGTCCGAACAGTATGTAGGAAGTTTGTCACCTGAGCCCAATTCATTGGCCCAATTCCTATGAATCTCCTGTAGCTCATAGGGAGCTACCGACTTGTAATCGGAAGGTCAGGGGTTTGACTCCTGTTAGAAGAACTTGGATTTCTCTCTCTCTCTATTTTTTTTTAATACCTGTGTCATGCAGTGATTAAATGTATCTTTCACAGGGTATTGATATGGTTTCCTTTTAATATTGTTTGGACAAATTTCAAATCTGCATCCTCATTATTTCTTGGGTTAAAAATACATGTTCAGTAAAACGTGGCAGCTGTTGGACACTAATGGGAATAAAAAATAAGTATTTCAAACTTTTACTGTTATTTTTGAAGGTGGCTTGGGTAAGTGATGCACATGGGGATGTGGCATTTTCGGGAGAGCCTTTACATGTACATTCACAAATGTCTTCAATTCCAACATTTGCAGGATGGTCTCATATCTTCACCTTTTTGTTATATCTTCCTTAGTCTGTTTTACAGACCAATTATTTTTAATGCATAGTGAAGTTATGTTTTTAACACATGCCAGCCCTAAATTTCAAGATCCTTGTTAAAAGCACCCCCAAATGTCAAGGCCTTTTTTACTGAAATAAGATTTATGTTTGGGCATTTTTGTATTTTATTATCATTTTGTTCTGTGGATGTGATGCATTTTTATTTTTTATTTTGTGTTTTAGTTTTACTCTGTTATGGTGTTGAGAACAGAAGGCATTGATACAGACAAAGCGTTGATAGAAAGGCGGTACTCTGATTTTGCTGCCTTGTACAAAGCACTTAAGAAAGATCATTCTAACTTGCTGGAAAACTTTAGCTTTCCCGGAAAAGTATTTGGTCAGAAAAGCAACTTAAACCCTGAAGTGATCGAATCTAGACGCTCTGGTTTTGAGACATTCCTGCAAAAGATTTATCGCCGCAAAGATGTTTGTCTTCATCCTGCTTTTAGAGAATTTTTCTATCTGCCGGGATTGCGAGAGGCAACGGAAAAACTAAAAGGAGGTGAACTAAAGAGCAGCTTAAAGCTTCTGTTGAACAGCCTGCACCTTCAAGTTAAGTTGTGTGACCAAGTGAGAGAGATTATTGCCACTCTGGGAGCTATTGTTGTCATACATGAAGCCCAAGGTAAATTTGAAGAGGCAGAACGTTATGCAACAGCTGCACTGGAGTTAGTTGAAGGAGATTACTTTTGTCCTTTTATAATCCCTCTGTTAGACACAGCCTCAAAACTGAGGTGGAAACTGCAAATGGACAAGAAAACTATAGACAGGCATTTGAGTCGTGTGCAGAGAATGAGTGGGTTAGATATTGACCAGGCATTCACACTGCGAGAACTTGCTGTTACAAGATTTGACAAGTAAAAATGTGTTTTACTTACAAGTACAGTGATTATATATTGTATAGCAATTAATAACTGCACATACGTAGTGTCAAGTAGTCATATTAGGTGAAAAATAGCGTTTCAATATTAAGAATTTTTAAGACCTTTTTGTACCATATTTTGTCAATTAAGATTTTATTTCCTGTTCCAGTTTGCCCAGCTAAACAGTCTGTTAGACAAGGTATTAGTGACAGGCACACATCTTTTGGAGGTCTTAAGAATGATTCATATCAGAACAAGAATGTTGTTATCTCTTGAGACAACTGTGTGTCTGATACATTTAACTAATAAGTATAGGACTCTGTATGTATATTAAGCCAACAAAAGCAGGATTTTGCTAGATTTTTTGGTGTAAAGCTGATTGATGTATGTGTAGTGACATGACAAGAACAACAGAAAAATCAGATGCTGTTTATTTGAAGTTACAAATACATGTACAGAGAGGACTGGTTTTCAGTCTGTAGCTATGTAACCATGACAATAATTAAAGTAGCCTGCGAGCAAACTGTCTTGTGGGGGTGCCAAGGAGGGAAAAATGAGAGAGCTTGCTCACAGGCTATAATAATTAAAGGGGCAGGCAAGAAGAATGATGACACCCTTGAAATCAAGGACAGATGGCCAGGGCGACTTATCTTTGCTTTGACGTCAACAGGTCAAGCCACAGATGCCAAAACAAGTGTTTCCCTATTGTTACTGAGAAGCAAAGTAGTTATTGCACTTATAAATAGTTAAGAAAGCAGGAGATCTCCCAGTTGTCAACGTTCATGTTTCTCAAATAACAGTATCCCGCTAAACTGTCAGAACTTTGCTGACCTAATTTCTCTATTACAATGCGAAATGCCATCAGGTGTACAACCACACGGGATGAGAAGATTCCACAGAGCAAACAGAACACGTTCATTTAAAAGTTTATTTTGATTTTGTTATGGGTGGTTAAGCAATCAAAATTGCAATTTTGATGGATTCTAATTATTTTGACTCTTGGGTTTATCAGGCCTGGCCATGGGGGTAGTGGAATACCAATATACCTCATTTCCTTCCCCTGGGACACCAATATACCTTAAAAATGCAAAAACGTTGATATCAAATACCTAAAATTATTGTAATACAGAATACCCCATACCTGAAAATTTTGGCAAAAAAAATACGGAATACCTTGGTATAAAGCAGCACCCTACATACCGTATACCCAAAACCCCTGACCAGGCCTGGTTTCTATTTTCCTTTATTCTGACCTTTCCTTCCTATGTCAGTATAACTAAGCAAGCCATCAGCAAGTTCCTGGCCCTATTTATGAAAATACAATTCATCAGCAGGGATAATATAAGGATGTTCTTATATTTCAATGTTTTTTTATATGTACTCTCCAAAACGTTTTGATGACAAGGCCATGATTAGATATGGCTAATGGCAAGAGAATTTGTCAACATGTCAAGCTAACCATTTGGTTTAAATTATTTTTGTATGAACAAGAAAACTTTACAAATGTACCATAGGAGTACAGTCTTATGTTAAGTCCCATGACTATTAGATTATTTTTGCAATAGAAGATAATTACAATTTTAGGTGGCAACATTCAGCTGTTGTCTATCAAGTATTTTATTCTATATGGCTTGTAGACACAAACTTATTAAAGCATAACTTATCTTTAAAGTTGACACAACCTAGGCATGGTTACTTTATAGACAGGCTGGTACTTATGCTGGTAACCTAGTACTCATGCCAAAACCTTATCCTGTTGTACATAGACTGCCTAGTTTTTCTAATCGATCCAATACAAGTAAGATATTTGGTACCGATATTTGGCATATTTTCCAATATTCAATCTTGAGTATGATGTCACACACAGGAATTATTTCATGATGTCCTCGCTCAAGGTCGATTTCATGCAGACTTAGAGGAGTCGAGAATGTGTAATGTACTGGGTTGTAATAGTACAGTTCAATTGCAAATCAACAGTACATAGACAAACAAGTCAAAAAATTAAGACAAGTGCATTCCGCTTCATGGAAGCAAAAATTCCACTTAACGATTTTCTCCCCATTGTCATGTGAGCAGTATTGAATGGTATCAAAATCACTGATACTGCACCTGCACACATACGGGTATTGATCTTTTTAGGCAATCAGCAACATTGGATGATATGAATATTTGGTACCAATATTGGCCCACCCTTTTTGTCTGCGTCCAGACATCTCCCATCTGCTTTGCAACGAAAGAAGGAAATGGAAATGTCTGTGTACATGTGCAGGCTAAACTCCATTTGTTTAGTTTAGTTTTAAAAATATGTATTTTTGCTGAACCAAGTACAAACTGTAGGAAATTTCTTACTAATTAAATAGTTATTTTTGGACAACAGTTGAGTGTGCACAGTGTATGTTCTAAGAGGCCTTCCAAGGGGTAAAAGCGACAAGCAACACGGCACTGAAAACTGGCGACCTGGAACTTTCTAAACACCGACAAGCGACTCAACTGAACCGGCAAAATACGACAGCGACACAATAAGCACTATAGATAGACACCGACATCAGGAAATTGTGTATTTTGTCAATAAAAGATAATAATCAGAGACTAGTTGATTGGTACTTCAGTGCAGCCAGTCAAAATTAGGCCTGGTAACCACCTTAACCGTTTGCATGACTTCGAGGGTTCCGTAAATCGGTGACCTTTGATGTGTTGTATCCAGACTGAGATTAGACGATCAGATTTTTTCTGTTTATCTGTCAAATGTGGAGCTTCATTTACAGTCTGGCAATTACCTAAGTCGCTCACAACAACAAATTGACCGATTTTGAGGACCTCCGCCAGTATCTACGTTATGAGCATAGTTGTCATTTTTGACGCAAAAAATTGACTTGAATCTACAGCAATTAAACCACTTTCACTTGCCCCTCAGAAATGCTGAAAATCGCATTCCCTAAGTACAAAATTTCAAAAATTCCCTGGGGAGCATGCCCCTGGCCCCCCTAGATACTCCCGCCTCTGGTAGGCATTTATCTCTTGGCGAACTCTTCCTTTCAAACTCACTGTCTCTACACTCTACAGGGGCTCGTGTTTTAGAGTTTGTAAGTGTTAGAAGAATATTCATCGTCCCAAAAGATCGGATTTGTGAACTGATTTTCTTTTGAGAGTCATAAAAGACAAAGATCTTGAGTGTTTTTTTACTCCAAAGGGTTACGATATGGAGGCGTGTTCATTTTTATTATAAAATAATAACAATCGTAAAGTGATTTACAGAATGATCTCAGAGTGATTTACATAATGATTTTACTTCAAGTTCAAGTTTTTTTTTCTCGCCAAGCACTCTTCCAGATCGCATCGCCTGTTGAAGAAGGCATATAAGAATACTCTTGATCTACATGTCAAGTGACTTCAGGCCTCACCGTGAGGCAAACTTTACTTAACTAGTACCTATAATCTTGATTTGTGTCATTTGGGGGTAAACAGAAGGAACTGGTGGCCAACAATTTAACAGTTTCTCCTCACGATCACGTGATATTGAAGACACTAACACTTACTGCATGTTTCAATGCTCTTCTTGACGATCTTCCAAGATGTGCCAAAAACTCCAAAACAAAACTCATTTAAATGGCAAAGGAGGGCAGTGACTATGACAACCAGCAATTCCGTCATTTTAGAGAGTTTATACTCCCTGAGCATCTGAGAATCTGTCAATACTGCAGCTCAAATGAAGTTGAAAACGAAACACACTTCATCTTATTTTGCAACAAATATGACACAATTAGAAATTCTTTAGTGGAAGATATCATTAGCAAATATCCCGAATTCGATTATTAAATGCTAATAACAAAATTGTTTTTCTCTTTAATAGCACTGATGCTTTCATTTGTAAAAGATTAGGTCACTTCATTTACGAAGCTTTTTCATTAAGAAATGAATCATTAGATACAAGAATTGTAAATTAACCGCTTTCGCTACTTTAATTTTATACTTTTTTTTCTTTTTTTCTTTTTTGTTTTTATGTGCAATACCATTTGTAATTGGGAATGCAAATAAACTGTTGTTGTTCTTGTTGTTGTTGTTGCATGTGCAATAAAAACGATAGCGACATTTACAACCGTTAGTTCAGCGACATCTTCCCTGAGAAAGACGCGACAAAGCGACAAGGCTACCCCCCTTGGAAGGCCTCTTCTAAGGCAGAAAGAATTGACTGTCAGTTCAGAGTCAAAAGAACCAAGGACATTTTCCTTTCACTTTCACCAGTGGATGCTTAGTTGGAAAGCTGATAAATGCTATTGTCTGGTTAAAAAGTTACAACCAAAAAAGTTTTAATTCACAGTGTGGGTACTGGTACAACCTGTAAGCAGACATCTCTCCTTAGTGGACACTTAACGTTGGTTGTGGTGCCAGCTACCATGACAAGCAAAACATGTTTTGTCTCCCATTTGGCCGAGGTGGGTGTTAAGAGAGGTGCCAGGTAGTACCAAGTATTCCTTTTCGTGACTCCGAAATGTTATGCCGTCACCAAATGACAAACTGTGAGTACTAGGCTCTTTTGCCTGCAGGATGAAGAGAATTTCTATGTGCTATGCTGTAGTACTTACAGTTTTGACTTCCTTTTAATGTCCACTTCTAGTTACAGAAGGTTTGTCTCATGTAGGGTGAGATTAGGGACAAAGTAATGGTCCAAAATTAAATAAAAATTAAAATTATTTTAAAAATTTCATTTATTAGAGTTCAAAGTTAAAGCTAGTCATGTATGTATAAGCTTTATTTGGATCATTATGCGTTTCATGGAAACCTACCCCTCCCCTAACCCAACATTAACACTAACTTATTATCACTTAGGGCAAAATGTTGGGTTAGGAGAGGGGTAGGTGGGCAGTTTCCCAGAAACGGTTCCTCTGCTAATTTTCTTTGGGTTGGGGACACACTTGTAAGCAAGTCTAGAATCTTGATCCCTCAATGATTCTAGTTCGTGCTGTACCTGTAAGTTGAGCGGAAATGAAATTCCTGAATACCAGACCTTCCACAGATCGCGTGATATTTTTCACTTCCTTTTCTTCCTGAGGATATTTTAGTCGGCTAAGGTTATGACCCCATTTCCGTTTCGTATGCGTTTCAGCATTCAACCACAAATTTCCCATCATGCTCAACTGGTGGTATTGTGTTTACATTCGCACGCATTTATCCATCGCGCACAAGTAACATGAGTAAGGTGAGAAATCAATGGAGTCGCGTTGGTATGTAGATGAGTGTACTGAAGTAAGCCCTGATGGCCCATCGGAAACCTCATCTGACAGTATCTCCTTCAATGGACAGCTTGTTATTGTCGGGGGGCCCACAGTTTATCCGGGAGGTTAGTGAGTTAGACGCCATTTACAGCGTTTTGTATGTAAGCTAAGCTTTAGTGTAAATAATTTAGAAGTCACGTACCAGCGCTAGTTATTGGAAGCTAAACTGCTAAAACCACTGTTCCGAAAGAAAGTCTCTGCGTTTATATATAAGCTTACATGTGACTAGTTTGTTTTTCCAGAGTCGACAAAAAATGAAAGCAAGAACATCATGGTTTTAGATCAAATATGCTAGTGTTTAGAGTTTACTTTGTTAATATAACGGCCGCAGTTTACGTGGACACAAGAAATTATAAATGTTACTTAAGGTTAAATCGTTTTTCCGGTGAGCGTATAAAAAGGCCACAAAGTAGGCTGTCTTGAATAATTTCGAGTGAAAAATAAGAAACTGAAAGATGGAGTCATACATTGGGTAGCTAGTCATGCCTTTATTTTCAGCGCTTTTGTACAGACAACCTTTTACATGTAGCATATTCTTCTATCAAAGCATTCTCGTCCCCAGAGCTGCGATCCTATTGGCCAGTGCCACGAGAAAGACGAGAAAACAAGACGAGAAAGACGAGAAATCAAGAGCTCTGGCTGGGGCCAGGATAACGCACGCGAGCAATAGCTGCCCATTTTTGTAACCGATGGTAACCGTTGTTGTTTCAAATTCTGAGGCTGCGCGGAAAGCCGGAAGTCCGTGATTTGCGGACTTCCTGCTTTCGGACCCTGCCAGAGCTCTCGATCCGTGGTGCTGGCCAAAAGGACAAGAATGATATCAAAGTACAGGGCTGCCAGTGACTCCGAGTGTAGTTATTTAAATTGTATATTATTATTATACTGGGTAGTCATGAGTTAAAGAGGAATTTTGATCTCATTGAAACAAATGAACTGTCTGTAATGCACGGTTCAATTCTACATGTTACCATCCCCCCCCCGGGCACACCCCCGGGGATTTGCAATTTTTTTCTTCCTTGGCGGTCTATTCCCCACCCCCGGGCACGCAGAAAGAGACAATTCCCCACCCCCGGGACTCCTCTTCGACCACAAATACGTTGTTTTGTGTTCAAAATTGATTTATATACGATAGCACGACAACCAGACGTTTTGATAAGAACTTCAACTTCAACTCTTTTCTAGAGTGTACTCAACGAAGGATATTATATAGTATTAAAAAACATGGACACTACATTGAAAAAGAAAACTGAAGAAAAAAGTCTAACCACACTGGCATTCGGCTGGCGAGTAAAGAAATGTTCTTCACCGCGTGTTTTAGAATAAAACACGCGGCACGTGCACAAAAGTGGTCCGGTGAGCAAATTGATGACAGCATTTTAAAGGAGTTTTTCTTAACTTGTTTCACAAGAACACTGGACTGAGATCTCTGTTTAGTATAAAGCTGTGCATCTGTTTCATACAAATACGCTGAAGAAATATTTCTATGTTTGTGATGAACGCCATCCATTCGAGTACGGATCAAACGCTCCTTCGTTTAACAGTTTATAACAAACGTGCCTTTGAATACAGATTTTAATTTCGAGAGATTATTCTTCTCCAACCAGTCTGCTACAAATTCTAGAGATTTTCCCTGGAAATAAGCAGTCTTCACTACGCAGTCCGGCGCCATTGTGTCAACTGAGAGGTGATAAGCTAGTGACGTACTTCACAAGAAAAACGAGAAGTTATTTTCGATTTGCCCCGCCCCCCTACCCCCGGGACAAAACCGTTTCAAACAATTCCCCACCCCCGGGCCCGAAGGGCTGGACTTGTCCCGGGGGTTGCCCGGGGGGGGGATGGTAACAGATAAAATTGAACCATGCATAATACAGTGGAGCCTCGATTTAACGAACCTCTGTATAACGAAGTCCTGGGTATAACAAACAATATTTTTCAGCCCAGTAATAGTGTAATGTATGGAAAGGAACCTCGATAAAACAAAACCTCAATATAAAGAACCAATTTCCCCAGTCCCTTGGCACTTCATTAAATCGAGGTTCTACTGTAACGAAGATCAAAGAGGTGGCCATGAAGAGGTGGCCATGTCATGGAGGTGTCGGCCAGGAAAGGTGCTACAACTGCCTACATGTAGCTTGTGTCAAATTGTTGTTTATGTGTGTCTTTTCTCAAACTGACCAGCCATTTTGAACATCAACTTATTTGCAGTCAATTGCAAGTACCAGGTACTAATAGTTCAATTTCTGGAACTTCAGTCTGGAGCAGGTGGTAAAACTCTGAAATTCCAATCGTGCACAGATAGTGTAGGTGTCTGAAGATTTCTAGGTTCCAGGCTTCCCTTTCAACTTGATGGCATTAGCTCCAGACCTGACTGTACTACATGAAAATCAAAATGGCAGCCTTGCAATATTGATTTCTAAGTTGCTGGCTCGATCCCTCTACGAAAATGCAGTTGTTGAATGGTGGATGACTTACTTAGCAAAAGAAAAATAGAGTTTGAATGCAGAATTTGGGCACAGACATGATATGATACAGTACACCTGCAGCATTTTTTTACCATTTTTTCCGTGGAGTTTTTGGTTGAGCTCGACGTTACCTTGACTGGTCTGTTTTGCAAATATGCACGATTTTTATTTCCTGTTTTGTTGTGTTGAGGTGAGTTGTGTTGTGTTGCATTGCCTTGCATTGTGTCGCGATCTGTTGTGTTGTGTCTGTTGCGTTGCGTTGTGATCCATTATGTTGTATTTGCGATCCGTTGCATTTTGTTGCGCTTGCATACTGCTGCGATCCATTGTGTTGTGTCTGCTGTGTTGCATTGCGTTGACCAACTCGACAAACTTAACGAACCTCACTCACTGACAGACAAAATCTCCACACCTCGACACAACTTAACAAACACAACGATCTGACCAAATAGACAAACGTAACAATCCTCACTTATTTTAAGACAGTACAAACCCGACAACGCGACCAACTCGACAAACTCGGCTGAGGCAGGCTAAAACTTTCCATCTCAACGCAAGTCAATGCAACTCCTTAACATATAGACAAACTCAGTCAATAATGCTCACTTTCTCTAAGACAGTAAGAACCACACAACTTGACATACCCAACAAACCGCACTCACTGGCAGACAAAATCTCCACACCTCGATACAACTCGACAAACACAACAAGCCTTACTATATCGATCAACAATCCTTATAATTATACTATATATGACAGTATGAACCTCACAACACGAACCAACTAGACAAACTCGACCGACAGGTAAAGCATCTCGACGAATTGACAAAGTCAACGGATTTCACCAAACACTGTGAACTCTGCAAAATGACCAACTCAAAAAAACTCCACCGACTCTACTACCAATATTTTTCAGACGATCTGAACTCTTTCACCATTTTTTTAATCTGCGAAGTCAGCCAACTCAACAGTATATTCTTCCGAAACATTAAATTTTCAACCCTGTAAACTATGTCAACTTTACTCAAAAAGTGGACCAATTTTTTGCAATTGAATTATACAGTATTTACTAAATTTTGGGTAAAGGGATACCTTGTTAAAGCTCTCAGTATACTTAGAGGGGATCTGTCACTGTTATTTTCAGGTTGAGGAATGTTATAAAAAAATATTTGATATACCTTTTTTTGTATACTGAAATGCTCCTAGAACGTTTTTAGCAGAAAGGTTTTTCAAAGGGAGAACAAACCATACTCAGTTTCTGGCTATTTTTTCCAAGAAACTAAGGAGAAACTTGAAAACATTTTAGCCTAATGTTTACAATTCAAGTTGCAATCCTTTTCCATTCCAGCGATCTGCTTCCAAACACACTTAATCATAGTTTCATTAAAGATTTGACAGAGAACTGGTAGAGTAATCTTAACCTAAACTGAACCAGTATTTTTGGCTTTTCTCTGGTCACAAGTCGTTGAGTTGGTCGAACCGTTGTCGAATTGGTCGAGCTGATCGAACCTTTGTCCATCCTTCTAGAAGTTACATCGAGTCGTGCAACGAAGGTATGGGAAAACCGAGAAATTTTAAGCCACCAAACTAGACAAACAAAGAAGAGACAGATGAACACAAGACGACGCAATACAAGACAGACAAGAAAACGCAACACGACACAACCAGTCAAGGTAAGCTTGAGCTCGACCAAAAACTCCACGAAAAAAATTGGTCAAAAAGACAGGCAACAAAATGCAACATAATGCAATGCAACACAACCAGTCGAGGTAACGTTGAGCTCGACTAAAAACTCCACGAAAAAAATTGGTCAGAAAACGCTGCACATTTGTGATACAGTACAATAACATACAGGGGGTACTCCCATATATGGCCTAAACAGGGATGTGTCATTGGACAGGGTAAGGTTTTTGGTTCCCTGTCCTGAACGGGGTATATGATTTTATGTGAGTCTGTCCTAAACAGGGTCTGAACTTGACCAAAACTGCGTGGTTGCATGTTTGTTGTCGTTAAATATGGCTTATACAGTATTCAGCAATCCTAGATCAGAGATGTTTGGTGGTGTTTAAAACACTTTAAAATTATGTCCTAAACAGGGGCCTAAAATAGGAAATTATTTTAAACAGAGTTGGTGTTTTAGGCTTTTTTTTGTCCTAAACAACGACAGGGTGTCAACCCTCAGTGATGACATCCCTGTACCTGAACATAGCTAAATATGGGTCGAGTCCTCCCCCCAGAACAAGCAGTGTTCTACTTGACATGGTTAACTTTTTTTTGTTTTCAGAGAAGGGCATTGTGTATGTGGATGACATTGAGTCTGATGATGAGGATAAAGATCTTGATAGTCTGGATAACATTTGTAGAGGTCATGGCATTTCTATCTACAATGACCCTCAAAATATAAGATTTGAAATTTTTTCTACCAGGATAGATGAACAAAGCAAGCGTGTGGTAAGACTTCTTTTTTTTAATTTCATTTTTGGTTAACTTAGACATTGACACCCTATTAGGGGTATATACATGTCCATTATGATCTCAACTTTAGCACTGATTCTGCAACTTTAGACCATTAGCATGTTCCAGTTGGGATTTCATTTCATCCAGTGGCCTAACATATGACATGAGGGGGAGCAGGAATGGGACAGTGGTGAGAGCACGCACCTCCCACCAAAGTGGCCCAGGTCCGATTCCCGGATGCGGTGTCATGTGTGGGTTGAGTTCGTTGTTGGTTCTCGTCCTTGCTCTGAGAGGTTTTTCTCTGGGTAATCCGGTTTTCCCCTCTTCTCAAAAATCAACATTTCTAAATTCCAAGTCGATCTCGACACAGTGGAGGAAGAGCCACCCTGTGGATGTGCCTCTGCTAATTCCCATTCATTTAATTTTTTTTATTATTTCCCATTTATTTATTTATTTATTTATTTATTTATTTTTTGATATGAAGAACACTTGTCTAGGATCATTGAAAGGGATATGTGACATTGTTGAGGTACATACAGCAATGAGTCTTGATGACTAACGTACCTTTCCTATTGCTTTTGATTTCACAGTGCAACTCGCAAAAGTATGGCTAAATGTCTACATGTAGGTTAATTTGCACACATTTGTGAGAACCAATCAGAATGCAAAAATGGCTTCCAGGATATCGATTTTGCTATGTTTGGTAAAAGACAACTAAAAGATAGTTAAGGACTGAATCAGCAGAAGTTTAAATGACATTATTGTACTTCGATGACAGCATTATTAAAACCATCATTCTTCTTTCAGTTTTACTGTGTGATGGTCCTGAGAGCAGAAAAGGGTATTGACAAAGAAAAAGTATCTGTAGAAAGACGATTTTCAGACTTTGCGGCTCTGTACAAAGCACTGAAGAAAGACATGCCTGATTATCTGAAAGACCTTAATTTTCCAGGGAAAGTCATTGGTCAGAAAAGTAATTTGAACCCTGAATTAATTGAATCCAGGCGCATGGCTTTTCAAACGTTTCTACAGACAATTTACCAACACAAGGAAATGCGCCAACATCTGGCTTTCAGAGAATTTTTCTATCTGCCAGGGCTGCAAAAGGCAACAGAGAATCTGATAGGAGGTGAACTAAATGAAGCACTAGAACTGTTCTTAAACAGCCTGCATCTTCAAGTTAAGTTATGTGATGAAGTGAGAGAGGTTATTGCTACCTTAGCAGGAATCGTCGTCGTACTTGAGGCTCAAGATAGGCTGGAAGATGCTGAGCGTTATGCAATGGCAGCACTTGAATTAGCACAAGATGATTATTTATGCTCTTACGTGATTCCCTTAATGGATACAGCAGCAAAACTGAGGTATAAACTGCAAATGGACCAGAAGCCTATAGAGCGACACTTAAGTCGTGTTCAGAGAATGACTGGAATAGATGTTGACCACACCTTCACAGTACGAGGACTTGTTGTCATGAGATTCAACACACAGACGTAAATTGGTTCTGTGAAATACGTCTGTACTCCTTTGATGCCATTTTACTACAGCTGCCATGATTAATTTATAATTGCATGTCAGATATATTTATTCCAAATTATTCTTATTATTTGTTAATTTCAATTATGAAAATAAGTGAGAGATTAGTACTTGTCTCAGGCCTGGGCATTTACCATGTATGACATGGTCTGCCATGCTTGGTAAATTCCAGGTAAGGACAATGATGTATATAGGGCACACTACCCTTGCTTTCCTTTATGACTTGTTACATCATTCAGATACATAACTTGTTTGTACCCACACATGGTTATCTGAGCAGATTTTCCATTTGCCATCTGGAACTTCTGTTTGAGCCCATACAAAGGACTGTTATTGCTATTGTACACTGTTTTACATTTAATTTTCCGTTGTAAAGGACCTTAGAACTTTAGGACTAAGGGTACTATGAAAGTCTTTTACTAGTATGCATACTACAGTAACTATTAATACTTAAGATTCAAAGTTGCCGTGTGTCTGTTCAGTAATTCCTTATGAATGAGTGTCCTAGTATGGACTTTCAGATTAGTGTCTAAGACTTAGCCAGAGTTGCTCCACAATGAAGGATCTTAAGTATTGAGGCTGTTCCTCTTAATCTTTGTCATCATGAAAAAGAAATCAACATATTGTAAACATAATTTATGATAATATATGTACAAATATATAAGTAATTAGTATCTGCTTTAAAAAGATTTTTTATTTAAGTAAAGGCCTGAAAATCCTGATAAGGATAATTGCTTCTGTTATCTTTTTGGGATAATTAAGTGCCTTTATGTTTCATATGCTCTCAGCTCTATACATGTAGATAAGACTGGAAATCAGATCACTGTATCGTGTACCATACAGTTACATGTTCAAAGTTCAAAATCTTATGAAATATGTACAAATATTATAATGAAATTAATTACACACCTGGCCGTAGATTTATCAAAATATTCTGATATTTATAAATAAAAATTTTATGGTTATTATGGAGATAAAAGAATTAGTGTGCAAGTAGGGTCTGGTTGCTCAAAGTTACTTTAAATGCGGAGGAAATAGTTGTTGTCAGGCTGACCGTCACGTTAAAAAATTAAAACCAATCTTGGACCAAACCAGATCAAAAAGCCCTCTGTTAGTTACTGTTTGGAACAACGTCCTGGGGGGGTTCTCCCTGAAAATTTGGGTGGGGGTGTGCATCATGTTTCTGGAGACCCTCACCCTATTTCAGACCAAAATATGTGATTTTCCCTACTCTTTTCCAGACCACACCCTTACCCTATTTCATTCGCATAAACATTTGAGAAGGGCTTCAAATTCAGCCAGAGGCTTTTACAAGGGAGGTACACACTGCACCCCACACCCCTCCAACCCCTGGGAAGGGCTAGGAGAAAAACTAGCCGCTCCATTTTGAATATGCAAAGTGGGTCTTTTATGCCTGTTCGCTAAACGACTGCGTGGGAGGCTAGCACCTAGGGTGCCAACGGGAAAATGTTGCTAATGATGTCACTACAAAAGTTCGGCTTTGTTTTTATCTTTCCTTTTTCTTTTCTTTCTTTTCGCGAAGAGCCGTGTCACTTGCCTCTGAAAGGCCAAGAAAGACGAATGTGTGCCACGGGTTGTCCAAGACCTCGAGTGTCGAGCTGAGCGAATCGTCACGCATCCTCGAGTTCCTTACAGCCGTGACCTTTCCCGTGACGCGTGCTGCCAATGCGAACCGTGGGCGTAAAAAGCACGTGACCGACATGATGAGAAACAAGATGTTTTTTTCAAGTAAACACGTTGCGAAACGTTTCTCTTGCAAAAGGAAACTTCGAAGTTCAGGAGTGTTGTCAAATTCAACACAGGTAATGTAGAAGCTCATAAGTGACTTACTGCATATATATTCAGTATTTTTCATTGCAGTACACACATGGCGAATCTGCTAAGTGTGTAAAGAATAAGCTTGTATTTCGACATCTTGCTACCCAATAAATCATTGACCTTTTAAATCGCGGACTTTCAACTTGCTGGAGCATTGATTTCTATGAGAAGGCTAGTAACGTTTGTTTGAATTGTCTTCTCCCGTGTTATATTGTGATGCTTTTAACTAGAATTTTTATGGGGACCTATTACGGGCGACTTTACACCGTGACAAGGTTTCCGGGAAAGCCTTACATCTTTCTGGAACTGGTGTATATAGAGAGTTCGTAGACTGTCGTACTTCTATTTTATTTCCGTCTGCTCTTCTTAAATGTGCTTAATAAAATCTAACGTCATTTTAGCTGGAACGGCTCTTCGTTTCCTATATTGGCTTTTCTACGGAACTAAGAGTACCTGACGTTATCTCCAATTACGTGACTGATTTCTGGTCACGACTTCGTGCGCGCGGTCATTCTTATATTTGTCTGAATTTTGACGTCGTAAAAATCAGCTTGATGTAAACTTCAGTGATGCAGATACACTGGAGAAGGCAACAAATAATTTGCAAATTTACAGAATTTAGATCGCGTATTTGCAGACGTTTCCAAACTTAGGGGTTTATGAATGAACGGGGGTCTATTCAAATGAAAGTCATCGGGGGCAGTATTTTGCTATGGTATTGTTTGTAATGCTGTGAAAGGTGGTTCTAAGTTTTGAGTCTGTGGATGAAATCCTAAAGTGTGACCATTCAAATGAAAGCTATTGAGCAATACTTTCCTTATTCTCGGAGACTCAGGATCAGATAGTCGGGGCGAAGAAAGTCAAGACAGGCCTGAGATTACTCTTCGGTGAAAAGTCAAGGGGAGATGTTCTTTCATGTGGTGTTGTTCATTATGCTGTAGAGTGTGGTCCAATCTTTGAGTCAGTGGATGAAAAATCCAAAGTGTTAATATGTAAATGATAAATCGTGAGCAGCACTATTGGTTTTTGATTACTTATGTTGGGAGACGAAATTTACTTTTTTTTCTTTCACTGCTGTTTAATCAGTGAGAGGGTAAAGAAAGCTAAAAAAAAGCATGACCTAGCATTTGTAATACATTATGTTTGTCAATTACAGCAATGTCCATGTCTCCTCTCCACGGGCCAATGGCAGGGCATAAGCATTTTCCAAAAAATAAATCTCAATTGCCCCACCGTAGAAACCAAAAGAGCTCTCAAGAAAGAGCTCTCCACAGTACAGTATAACTGAAGGTAGTCCCTGCCTTTTGACTGGGGCTGTACTCTGGCAGTAAATTTTCCCAGTAAGTTTTGAAAGAGCAAGTTGTAAATTATGGGAGCTTTTCAGAGGGGTATAATGCACAATTAAAAAGGGCAAAAGTAACAACAACAGTTATTTGTCGTTTTCCTATTTACGTTTCTACAAAACAACTTTATTCTATTAGTTTTTATGATCAATAAGGGAAAGAAATTTGAAAAAAAAAACCTGGTCAAAGGAGGTGGGGGTGCAACCCCCTCACCCCACCCCTAAATCTGTCTCGGCGGAAACAAAGAGGTGCAACATCCAAGTATTCTTCTTTCGACCGTTCGTTCTGTGGATTTGCTATCTCCTTATTACCTCCTAAGGGCCTGGCTAAACTAGGAAACATTGTTGCGAAAATATTGCCGCAGACGCAAATGTTTCCCAGTTTAGCCGTGAGAGAAACATGTTGCGGAAGCAAATTTTGCGTCTTGGAAGCAAGGAAATGTTTCTGAATCAAGTCAAAAACATTTTGCTTCACAGTCGCAAATTTTGCTCCCGAAATGTTTCCCAGTTTAGCCACCCAAGGAAACAATGTCTGGAAACAATGTCTCTGCAACAATGTTACCTAGTTTAGCCATTGCAGGCCCTAAGTAAGGTCAGTTTGCCATATATTCCTCTTGTTTGCGGATGAACTCATCGCTGAAACGTAATGAAGCCACGATCTCGCGTTACAAGGCCATGGCGTGAAATCCCTAAGCCTGCTCCATCTGCAGGGTTAGAACGTGAGTGAATGTTTAAGAAATTCACGAGGGAGGGGAGAGAAGTGGCTGATACTTAACTGCGGCCATCAGTAATGATTAAAATATTTCTGAAATTCCAGGATTTGCCAAACATAAGTCTCATACAACATTTCCATTCCAGAATTTTCCCCAATGGAGTACACAGCAGAGCAATTGAACTATTTTCGAATATGTTTCATCGCCTTTAACTTGGTTCCGGACGGATTAAGAAAAATTTTCAAACAAGAATGGGATTTCCTTTACAAGACAACTCCGTTTGGAGAGTGGAAAGATACTTCAAAGAATGGCCTAGACTTTGACAACAACGAATCCAAAAGAAGTCGTGCGAAAAATGCAAGATTTCTGGCGTCAATACAGAATGGCGACACGGCAGAGTGGGATTGTAGTTGTCTGTTTTTTGCTATTCTGTACTCAGATAGCATTGGTGCCTCGCTCAGTCCAGCCATCTACAAAGATGTGGATGATCTTCGCCAGGTCCGAAATGACATTGCTCACATTAGTGAAGCTGAACTCAATGATGTTGACTTCAAAAATTATGTAGGGAGAGTGTTATTTGCATTCAACTCTTTGGGCCTTCCATTCAGTGAGATCGAGGAGGTTAAAAATCAGACGACCTTCCCCACAGCAGAGGTAAATAGCTTGAAAGTACAGGCAGATCGTCTTAAAACCGAGCTGAGAAAAGCTAACGTTGATTTACAGGTTGCTCAAAACACAATACAGGCACGAGAAGAACAGGTTGAAACCCTCACAAAAGAAATAAATTCCAAAGTTGAGTCATTTTGCAACCTCACTTTCAAGCCATCTCATGAGATCATCATATGTCACAATGAGGTCACAAGGATCACGAAGAAGATGGAAGAACTTGAAGATGGAAGCGACGGAGCTGTCAGCACAATCTATTTGTCGGGAACTCCTGGATGTGGAAAAAGTCAAATTGCTCGTCAGCTGGGACAAGAGTTCTTCAGCAGAAGATCACGTAAAAGCGAGCCTAGCGGTCTCGTATTTGTTGCTACCTTGGACGCAGAGAGCCTTGAAACACTGGCCGACTCGTACATTGCTCTTGCTAAAAAGCTAGGAATTACAGAATATGCTTTAACTAATTTAGCTGTCTCTAAAGTGGAGAGGCCGATGGAGACTCTTCAGCATCTTAAGTTGTTCACTTTGTCCAAGACTAAAGAGTTCTCCGACTGGTTGATAATAGTCGATAATGTTGTTGACTTGTCCCTGGTTCGCAGCTACCTACCCGAAACTGGCAGTGAAGAGTGGGGCAACGGTCAGGTGTTGATTACCACCCAAGATACGAGTGTCATTCCCTTCAATGCCCCGCATATTTACCATGAATCACTAACGGAGGGAATGCAGCCTGATGATGCAGTAGAGCTGTTGAAGCAAGTTTCACATATAGCTAATCAACAACAAGTTGAGAAAGTTGCCGAGGTTCTCGAGTACCAGCCACTCGCCTTAGCAGCTGCTGCATTTTACGTACAAACCGTTGTGAGGAATGGTTCTCCCAACTACAGTTGGACAAAGTACCTGGAAACATTACAACAAGGAAAACGTGAGGCAACAGAAGAGCCTCTTGCAAAAGGGAGCATGGGTTATGCGAAAACAACGATGAACGCAATCAAATTGGCGTTAAATCGGACTATTGAAAATGATGAAGTTCTTCGTCACACTTTTTCCTTTGTCCAACTGTGTGCCTCAGAGTCTCTTCCAATTGAAGCTGCGGTGAATTTCGTGGACGCAAGAACAACAGGTCAAACGGAAGAACTGATTAAAGCAAAGATCATTAAGTCGCCTTTCATTCTCTATTCATGTGAAGAAGATGAGGCAACTAGAAGCCTGAGGGTGCATCTTGTCGTGCACGAGGTACTTCAGAAAGTGACTCTTTTTGATCCTCAATCGACGGAGAAATGCGAGTCTCTTGCCGCAGCCATAAGGATTTTTAATTCTCTCATAGGCAACGAAATTGCCTGGTCATCTCAAGAAGGGTACACCTTTACACAGTTAAGGAAAATTATGGTGCACTGCAAAGTCATACTCGAGAATGCAAGCTGCGGTAGTTTTGGACCACAGGGGGAGGCTGTCAACAATTTGACACCCTTTATTGCTGGAATAGACGTTATTCGGTGGATTTGTTCTTCAGCTGATGTCTGTTGTAAACTTTCTGATCCTTCACGCGGAAGTTTTTTCTCTAATTTTGCGTTAAACCTACTTGATAATGAGGCCGGCAATTGGCAAGATAATTCTGTAAAAGCGCACGTTTTTACAGTGCATGGGAAGGTACTGTCAATGCAGTGTCATCGAGAGCTATCGATTCCATACCATGAAGAGGCTCTTAGAATTTTAGACTCAGTTCAACTTGAAGACGAAATGGGCCTCGTAATAGGTAACTATAATAACCTAGGGAGAGTATACAGAAAGATTGGACAGCACAATAAGGCCAAAGAATTACTCGAAAGGGCTCTCGAGATTTGTAAAAACGTGAAAGGTGAAGAATGTGTTGACATAGCAACGAGTTATGACTACCTCGGACTTGTTTATAACGACATGGGGCAATACAACCAAGCTAAAGAACTGCTCGAGAAGACACTGCTCATTCGAAAACAGGCTTTTGGCGATGAACATGGTGATGTTGCCAGAAGCTATAACAGCTTAGGGATTGTTTTCTACAATCTTGGACAGTACAGACAGGCAAAAGAATTTCACGAAAAGGCACTGGCAATTCGGAAAAAGGTTTTTGGCGAGGAACATTGTGATGTATCTGCAAGTTATAACAATCTGGGACTCGTCGCCTATAAACTTGGACAGTACAATCAGGCCAAAGAATTACACGAGAAGGCGCTGATAATTCGCAGAAAGGTCTTTGGTGAGGAACATAACGACGTCCTCACAAGTTGTAACAATCTTGGACTTGTTTCCTACAAACTTGGACAGTACCTGCAAGCACAAGAAATGCACAAGAAGGCATTGATGATTGGTAACAATCTCTTTCCACAAACACATTTTGTAGCTGCAAGCTATAACAATTTGGGACTTGTTTCATACGCTCTTGGGAAATACGCTGAAGCCAAGGAATTCTACGAAAAGGCGCTCATAATTCGAAGAAAAACTCTTGGCGAGAAACATCGCGAGGTGGCTGCTAGTTACAACAATCTGGGACTTGTTTCAGACAGAGTTGGAGAGTACAGCCGAGCAAAAGAACTCCACGAGGAAGCTTTGATGATACGGAAAAAGATTTTGGGTGAGAGACATGGTGACGTAGCTGCGAGTTATAACAATTTGGGAGTTGCTTTGCACAACCTTGGACAGTACAAAGAAGCAAAAGCATCACACGAGAGAGCACTGATCATTCGAATAAACATTTTTGGACCAAACCATCATCTGGTAGCTAAAAGCTATGAGAATTTAGGTTCTGCTTTGTACAACCTCGAAGAGTATGATAAAGCAATTGAATTCAAAGAGAAGGCACTGTTCATTCGAAGGGTCTTTGGGGAGGAGCATGATGAGGCCGCTTCTGGTTCTTTATGACGAACTGCGACGTATTTGCAACAAACCAAGCCATGAGAAGGCATTGAAAAATGCCTTATGGCCAGGGATTTAACAGCGTCAATTGACAATGTAGTTGATTCAGTCGTTGCCTCTTTTGGCAAAACCGCAACCGGAACTTACTCAAATTACCCAGAACATTTCGGGATTAGTTCCAGAATGAGCACTTCGAACGTTTTCGGGTCAACTGTCAAAATGCCCGAAAAAAAATCATGAGTTCACACACTTCTTAGTAGGCCCACGCACATTATTCGGGAACTTCTTTAGGAATAATTAGTTCCGTTACTTAAAAAGTATAATGGGCTTAAAATGGGCAGTGATGTCACCTTAAGTGACGTCAATTGATGATGATGATGGCACCTAATTACTCAGGTGACTCAGTTTAAAACTGGCGACAGAGTAGCCTCGATTTTCGCTGCTCTCTCGGGTCCGGTCATTTCCTCCCGGAGAGAAGTGCTTAAGCGCGAGCTAATTTTCCCTAGTCTTCCACTCAGCCGTTCTAGTGGTCGTCACCTAATTTTCTTCTCCCACTAATAACGGCTGCATATGAGACTACATTTTCCCCAGCATCATATGGATCCCCTTGCGAGGAAAGCTCCTGGGGATTCTTATTAACGGCTGTTTATGTCGAGGGACTACCGGCTGATGATTTTCCGCGGAAATTTGATGTTCATAAAACAAATATTTGCCCGAGAAGGGACCCTTCGTGGGTTTATCTGCTAGTTTTAAGAATGTGATATTTGCAAGGGAAACTATCAGAGCGATGATCCCGAGACAGAAGCACTCTTTTGCTTAATTGTTCAGCACTATCTAACTTCTTTTCCAAACAAAAGTCACTGAAACTGGCATTTTGAATTCACAGCTTACCAATTTGTCCTTTCAGGCGAAAAAAGTTGAAATTTAAGATATGAATTCACATACACGGTATAAACAAATTTAAACGACTATTTTGCAATGAATAAGACTTTTTTGCGGACGAGTTCTTTCTATCCGGGGACTTTCCCCGATGTAAACTTGCCCGACAGAGGATCTCCGCGGATGAACACTTTCACGTCACGTGATCAATTTAAACCAATCAGACTCGGAGAAAACTAAGTGCTCAACATTCGCTCGTTAACTGACAAAAGAAAACATCAAAACTTTTATGGCGTCAGTAATCATTTTACAAGTCACAACACTGTTCAACATCTAAACAACATGGGAACGCTGTTGACCGTGAGCAATTCGCTTTAGAACAACACCAGCTGCAAAGACCATGTCACTTTTTAAACATCTTTATTATTTGTCAAAAACACTTATGTACAGACGTCTAAAGGTGTCGGTGCTTCTCCACTGGGCTAGAGATACTGTTTGGCAAGTGTTCTGAGTAACTTAGCTTTCCTGCTTTGTTCTGTGTGCTGAAGGAGTTCAGACGAATTGAAAATGTTCAAGTCAGGTTGACTGATGGCTTGAATCTGTAACACAGTCAAAAAGCAGATAGAATTTAAACAGACGTTTCTTTTTATGTTACAAACCTTAATTGGCGGCAATGTTGAATTGACGTCAATCGAAATCGGGCCATTGCTGTTCCGATCTTCATGGGGTTACTTAATCATAAAAAATGTTGCCCGTGGAATTGACGCTGCTACAGTAATGGAACAGCTTTACCACGAACCCACGTGTTGTAATGAAGACTGAGCCTTTGATTCGCTGGGCTGTTCCAAGATGACTTTGGTAAGCATAGGAAATAAAATACATTACGAAAGCCCCGGGAAATCCTTTTTCGCTCAATACTTTCCGTAGAACACCATCTTTCTGTCACTACATACTATCTGAACATCTGGGACAGGCTATTGTCTTGCCAACAGGACCAATGCGAAACAGGTGTTGCAGGGTAATCATATCCGGCAGAACTTTGTTGTGAAGGGACAAAGTGGCAGAGACTTGGATAGTTGTTTGGATAAAATAATAGCACTTAGAACTTGGAAGATGGTGTACAGTTGACAGTCACGGGGACTAAGCTGTTACACCTTCTTATAGAGCAATAAATATTTACTGCATTGAAGAACAGTCGTTGTATAAGAGTCCGTGATAATGATTTGAGTAAAATGGTATCGATTTTAAAGCGATCGTAGAACAGATTAAGTTTACATTAGAACTGATTAGATTAAATGGAATACAACTAGGTTTTAGTCTTCTTACCGGTTCATTTAACAATTATGTTGAGCGCATGTGAACTAATGCACATATAATATGCGCATTAAAATGTAATTTAACCAATTAAGTAGAAACTCACCGTGAGAAGCTTCTTGTCGTTTTGTCCACGCTTGGCATGAGTGTCTAATTTAAGATAAGTCAAAGTCAACGGTACATCACTCTAATTGTGACTGAAACTCCAGTGGAAAACTTCAGTTGCTTTTCGCTTTCTCGTTAGTTTTTGAAACCCATTCAACAAGAGTTTGGCAAGGCTATTAAACAATACAAACTGTTACAGATGAAATAAACCTGAACGATCCACCCTAAAATTCCCTCAAATCTCCAAAAAGACCCTTTCATAATTGTTTTCTTCCTATGGGCTACCTTGTCCTAGCCCACCTCTATCCCTCACCCTCTGTCTCTTACTACTGCACCCCACCCCCAAGAAAAGATAACAGAGTCGAGCATTTTGCTAGACATTATACACACAAAAACAAACTAACAAAATTTATCCTCCCAAACGCCAAGGCCAGGGCAGCAAGCTTTATTTAGAGACGTGAATAGTTGAGGTGGAGTTGGGGCAACTTACCTCAACCGCGCATACCCAGATAGGCGTTTGCCTTTTCCGTGATTATACAAACAAATGTTATTTCCTTGCTTTACTACTACACTTGACATCTGAATTGTAAAACTAAACAGGCTGAATTTTACGTTACTTCATTATTATAGTAAGATTCAAAGGATACACGTTAAATACTCTAACATTGTTATGTCCCAGAAGAAGGAGTAGTAGAAATCCATGGCATCGGAACTGTTGGGTTACAAACGTATTGCAGCACCAGGGTTAGACCTTTATGACACAGTTGAATTATGTGTACTGTCATTAACTAATTGAAACCAAAGTTATGGCCCTCGCTTTCGGGGGCATTTGTTGGTAGTCTGTTACCAACGCCCATAGAGTGAATTATCGATGACTTCACCTGTTGGGTAGAAGCTTTTACTTAGTTTATCCAATGACATACTCAATTCACTGTCAATTTTGTATACTATAACACCGAATACACCACCAATAACATTGTATAATCTAACTACATTTACGCTTACCATAGCTTGACAAAATTCTTTGGCTTTTCATTTTAAGTTAATTTAAGCAAAATGAGCACAGCCAAAAGCTCCAAGCTTTCCTCGAGAAAATAAATCAGTAAATGAGAGGACGAAAGAACGAATGAATTAAAATACTCTGCTTTCCATTTAAATGAGAACAGAAAGCCTAGATAAATAAACGAATGAGAGAGTGAACGAACGAATAAAGTATCTCTGTTCTCCATGTTCGACGTGAACAGGTGTATTAATACAATGTTATTACCAACATAAGGGAGAAATATGGCTTTGCCGCTGTAGAGAACATTCCTTAACTCGTGTTAAATTAGAATCTCACATCCCACAAAAATTGATGAAATTACTTTCTATCGACTGTCTTTCTCAGTAAAAATCACCGGATAGAGTATCATTGTTAAACAAAATAGATTTCTGTATGTGATTGCATTACCTTGCCAAACAGGCTTGTTGAAGAGCTTTGAACGCTGTTGTGTAATCTTTCACTTCCATACACTGACAAAGTAACGCTGCCTGCAGAAACAATAATTAGCCCTCCCTCTTTTAAACAATGGACATTAGAAAACTCATAACGACAACACAACAGAATTCAATGTTTAACAATTATCTTTTAACTGAAAACCATTTCTTAGATTTACTCACCTAAAATGATTTGTCTCACCAAGAAAGTCAACAAAATGAACATTTAGTTTAGCAGTTTTCCAAGACATAAGGAAGGAACTTGAAAATGGCAAGCTGCAACGCATTTTAATCCTGGCAATCTGTAGCTAGACACTCGTCAACAGCATCACTGAACTTGTATAATACTTTCTAACAAACCTGGATTATTATTTGATGGTTTTTATTGAAGCAAATACGTTTCAGCTTTTCAAAGTGGTGGTAAAAATAGCTGACCTAAACCCTTAAAGCCTTGATATAAAAATGCATATTTTCCTTACTGTTCTCTATACATGGAAACTAATAAGGAGAATTTGCCTAAATATCAAGACATCTTATCCTTGGTGATCACTTTCTTTATTCTCATCACTTGAATGTTGAACAAGGAGTGATAATGTAAAGAGAAATTCCATTTTCGTCATTGTTAGGGTTTAGAGGGTTAAGTGCCTTTCGGAGCAATGGTTATAATCCAGGGCGTGAAAGAAAAAAACGGTACAAGTTTCTTATCATTACAATAATTGCAATACAACATGATCATTTTTTAGAATCCTTGATTTGAATACTACGTACTACTGCAATTACCTGAATGTGAGCTTTCATTGCTGAACAGCAAGTAACCATTTTTCTGTAAACCTGCCAAAAAAAGACGCCCAATCATGAGCATAGTCAGTGTGAGACACATGTTTGAGAACTTTCATGGATGCGCGTTTTCTTTTCATGTTTTATTTCTTTTGTGTAGCTTAACCATAAGTTAAATTTTCACAGGGATAAATCATTTGCAGATTTCTTAATCCATGCAGCTTTGTATCACATAGGAGTCAACGAAGGCCGTAGGGTGCAGAGGAGACATATTTGTCCGTAATTCCAGTTTATTTTTACCTTGCAAATCCATCTTGTTTATATGAACATAAACAACAAGCGTTAAGCCCCGTTTACCATGATTTTTGATGCAATTTTTGTCGCGCTCTCCAATGCAACTTTTGCTGTAAGTGTAAACTAGCGGCGATTTCATTGCGATCTCTGTGGGATTCGAGTAGGTTTTTGTTGCGAATTCATAAATATCACCGCCAAAGTTGCATCAAGTTTCCAACATGTTCGAAACCACTGTAATATCGTGGCGACAAATCGCACAGAAGTCGCCGCTAGTTTACACTTGCGATATTTATCGTGAGCTCCAGTGCGACAAAAATTGCATTGAAAAGTGCGACAAAAGTTACATCAAACTGAAATCGCGTGTGTAAACGGGCCTTCATGCGATCTTGCCACGCGTCTGGTAAAATTTTAAGGAGGCCTAGCACAAAATAATTAATGAAGTGTGAACTATGTAGCAACATTTAAAACACTAGCAACTTTACAAAATGCGTGCAAAATCTGTACCTGATCGTCCCAGACGGTAGACGGAACTGGAGAGTAGAAGAAAGAGGATGCCACAGCACCAGCTTCAAGGTAACACCGCAGAGCTGATGAATAATTACCAGAATCTACAGAAGGCAATAGAGCAGTTTTCAGTTGAATGTCGAACGTTATGTTGTGTTTGCTTTGGTTTTGCTTTACTATGCTATGATTGGCTAAAAAAGCTCCCGCCACTTTCTCAACCAATCAGATGTAAAACCAAAACCAATCGCGGCTTGCTTGTGCACGTCTACCGCGCCCTTAAGGTTAATTACTTGTATTTGCTTCGATTTCTGTTTGGTTTATTTTGTGTTTAGTTTATTGTAAAAGGGCCTCTTGGCTTGAGCAAACTTTGGAATGGCTGAGTAAGTTGAAATCACCTTTGATGTATTTCGCGATCAGGAAGGGCACACGCCCCGAAGTAAGGAATGTGATTTTCAAACGTGTATATCGGTGTCATGCACCTAGAGACAAGTCTCCTGTTTCTCATCTTCATGTGCATCCGTTGTTTGGTGTTGTTTGGTTCGTTGAAAGAGGAGTAGTGTTGAGTGATGGCTCAAATAACGACGGCCTCTCAGCATGAAATTTGTTATGGTGAACCGCACAATGGAAGGAAACGTGGCAAGATGATTATGGTGAAGTAGAGAAGTGTGAAGTGGAGTGGCGAAATAGGGTGTATTCAGTGAGGATGTCACGATACGGTGATGGGCAGTCGGTGAACGGTCTCGACGACAAAGACGAAATACCTACACAATAGACTCTTGTTCGAATCTAGAACTTATCCTCATAATATCACTGCCGAGCTGACTGGTCATGTAAACAAAGAGACAAGTCACCATGGTGTTTCCTTGATATACTACCGTAAATAAGAGCTAACATAAATGGCAAAGGTAAGCATCAATCTCCTCCTCCTCCTCTTCTTCTTCTTTTTCTTCTTCTTCTTACTATTATTATTATTTTGTTTCAATCACCGTTAAGTCAAATTCTATTCAGCTATTCGGTAAATTTGAACCCAGCACATATTGAAATAAATGTTGGTGTTACCCATACCTAAATAAATGTCTGCCAGTGTTTGTAACCAGGAAACATTATGATGCTGTACAGAGAGCGCATGATGGACGACAGCCGACAGAGCCAAGCCAATGTGATCAAAATTTACATTACCAGAGCTGTGGATCAAACAAAAGATAGGAAATTGAGAAAAAAACTATTTGGTAACTGAGTTGATGTGGCAAAAAACCGGCTAGTGTCTGACCGGCTAGTCTCTTTGAAATACAATCTTCACTATTTTCGCTTTAAAACCCAAAAACGGGCAAGCTAAGTTTGACAAAAGTCCCACATTTCGTTTTTTAAAAGCAAACAAAAGCGCTAAGCACAGCAAAAGCACTTGTGTTTGCTTTCATTTCGATGCTCATTAGTTTGATCTGAAAGGTCATATTTAAGGATTTATTCCAGAGCCTCAAAAGTTAGAAACACCTTGTACTGCATAATACACAGCACCGCAGGAAAGTACTGCTCAGTAGCTTTCGTTTCAAACCCTCAAAAGTTAGGACTGGCATAATAGACTGGAGTTTTGCCTTGGGAAGAAAGAGTTGATCGTGCTTACATAATGGTTAACAAATGATTCTTTGTATTAAAAATTATTGAAATGCTTGCAACACAGTAACAAGAATGTTGATGCCAGCCGTGGGATTAAAAGGGTTGAAGGATGTTACCTGTAAAGAACAGATTTTTCAAGAATTCAGTTGACTTACTTTGTGATCGTTGTGGGCCAGAGATGACTATGTGAGCTTGATATTTCCCTCGGGTTTCCCGCCTCGTCAACCTTTGTAAAATGAAGTCACTAAACAGCTTAACGCGCACGAAAAATGTGACCACATTTTATTAATTTGGATCCAAATTAGAGATGAGCTTTCAGAAAACCAATTCAAGTTCACCTATGGCCTTCCACCTGATTTCGGATTGGACTACTGGAAGTTATTCTCAAATTTTGGTTGGATAAGCGAAAGTATGCGATAAGTTAAAAAGCGGTCACGCTTACATACAGTACTCTAAGCTTATGTCACTAAATCTGTTATATCTAACAGTGACAACGACAATGTTCAGACGAGGTGTATTAAATTGCCATCGTGGTATTAAGAAAGTCCCTGGTTAAAACAAGGAGATAACAAACTGACAAAAACAAAGTCAGCTTAGAGGCTAGTACATAATCTGTCGACATGCTTTGTAATCGAAGGTAACCTGCAATCAGGTTAAATTTTAGCAGCACTCATATTCTCACAAGGGTTGGACGCTAATGGCAGGTTGATCTAGGGGTTCTGTAGAATAACATTCATCATGTTTATTTATTTATTTTTTTTTATTATTATTTGAGTGTATGAAATGCTAATACTGATGTATCGTATAACAGCGGAAAAGTCTTTAAGGTTTCCGACCAAACACATAGCTTGAATCTACAAACCTTGTTGGACGCATTCCTTAGCCTCGCTAAACACGATATCAACACAGTGAGTGCTGTCTCCTCCTGAAAAGAAAAATACGAATGAACATTTTTTGCATGCCAAGAAGTCGTCTGTTGGTATTAAATTGGGAAAGCATGTGTCCTGTCTTCAACATTACATCCACTTGGTTAGATCCATTCCTGGGCAATTACGATATTTAGGGTGCATTCTTTTGGGACTATTCTGGTTATTCTTATTCCGGTTTAGGAATAACAGAATACACGGAATTTAAATTTCGAAAAGAACGCCAATTCTGGAAACGGAATACCCATGGCGGAGGTGACCTGAGAACCACTATGTCTGCACACGCGCGGGCGGCCGCGTCGGATTTCCCGCCAAAAATTTCCCAAAAGAACGCGTATTCTGTCTATTCCAAGTAAACCGTATTCCTTTCATTCTGTTCATTCTGCTATCGGGAGCAGAATGAACGGAATGATATTCCGTTCATTCCGAAAACGGAATAGCTCCCAAAAGAACACAAATACCGTCTATTCCGAGTATTCCTATTCCGGAATAGTCCCAAAAGAACGCACCCTTAGTTAGAAAGTGAGCCTGGAACACTATCTGTCATCACCCGTTTTGTTTTGTTTTGGTTTGTGGCGGTAGCGTATGGCAGCGGCAAAAGCTAAACGAAAACCAAAGTAAAGAAATATCTGCCCTAGATCCAAGAAATATATTCCGAATACTAAATATATTTTTGGATTACCTTAATTTTTCGAACAAAGTGAATGAGGTTGGTCCTGTAAAAAGAAAAACAAAAAAACGTTTCAGATAAGCAAACTAAATCGTCAGTTGTTTTAAGGAGAGATGCGCCATTGACTTCGAAGGACTCTTAAACGGGAAATATCTGTAATGGCAAACTTACAGGCAGTAGAAAGAAGTCATAACATAAAATAAAGTAAATGACATAATATATACTACTGTGTCTAGATTTGATTGGAACAAGTTGAAAGCTTAAAAATTGAACTGTAACCAGGATAAGACATATTAAAAATATAAAAAGCGTTCTCTGGTTTAAAAAGTTTAAGAGAAATATAAGCTTTCGGCTATTATACTATAGCCTTTAACGAATATAAAAAGAAATGTAAGCGCATGATTGGAAATATATGCAAGGGAGGGTGTGAAAAGATTAAACACAAGAATACAATAGAAGTGTAAAAAAGCTAAAAATGGACAAAAACGGACAAAATAAGAATTACAATAAGATAGAGTATTGTCTTGGTAGCGGTTTGGAATTATTGTCTGCGCCGACAGTTTTGGCAGTATGCCAGGATTCTAGTGTTCTTCGAATACGGTAATTGCCTTTGTCTATCACGGTAGCGCCATCAAAGTCAATTGAATGATTGTTTTGCCAAGCATGGTTGGCAATGTTCGAGCCTCTAGTATAATTTTTAAGATTTCGTTGATGTTCCTTTCTTCGGGTTTTAAAACATCTGCCGGTTTCTCCTACGTAACTCCAACAACAATCAGCACACGGGATTTTGTAAACAACATTGCATTGTAGATCCAGGGGCTGCCTAAACTTAGGAGAAGGGAATTCTTGTTGCAGGGTTTTAGCTGGTTTGCTTACTACACGGATGTAATTTTTACGAAGTAATCTGGTGAGAGGTTCAGTCAATCCGCGGATATAGGGAAGACATGCGAAACCCAGGGATGTGTCAGATGGATCGGCCCATTTGAAGAACATGGACACTAATTCTTCCGGAGGAGGAGTTGAAAGCTCTTACAGTTTCAGTCCTTCTGTAGCTCTGGTAACCACGCTTCCTTGACCTCCATCGGCAGGCCTCTTTTGTTGTCCAGTGACGTTACTAAATATCTTGAGAACTACAATAAAAAGAAAATCCAGAAATGAAAAACAAAAATCAAACTAAACTGTTTGAAAAGAGACCGCACGATCTGTGCGCCTGACCGGCTTCCACGACACTAGCCAATTAAAATGAAAGAACTGCGGGGTGAAAGGCGGAGTTGTCAAGTGTCACACTCGCTTGGTGACTCCTCCTCTCATACAGTAATTCGTAGATCTGATTGGCCAGATGAAAAGTAAGCCATCAAAACGTTGTCCAAAAGATGTCAAAACCTGATAATTAAAAAAACTTTGCTCAAGTGGAAACAGTACAGGGAAAAGGACCCAAGTGCAAAGTTACCCAAACAATAGAATAGAATAGAATAAAGTTTATTGAGTTCCCCAGAGGGATCTTCATACTTAATTTACAAGATTATAAAATAGAAAAATATTAATAATTTACATGGTAAAAAACTAAAATAAAAAAAAAATACAATAAAACCTTACTATAACTACAATACAATATAAAGTACCATTAAACGTTTCCAACGTTTGCAACATTTGAGTAAACTTCAGTTCGGTGACAAACGGCCACTCACGTAGAACGTAGTTTTAAGTTGCTCAAGTCCCTATTTACAGCTCTGCAACTTCAAACGAAAACACATGGCCTTCGTAAGACAACACTATAGAACTCAATGATCGAGGAAAACTACCAAGAGCAGTTGTTGACCTTTTTCGGTATGTGAGCTTTTTTTGAGCTACAACCTTAACAGTTCATCCTCATATACTGCCATACTTCAAACAGGAGACTCATTCTGCATACCCCTCTACTCACCACCATCCCAAAGACTTCTTGCCAGCTTCCTCCATCCCTGAGGCTTGGACATATAGTAACAGGTGGATGCCAACAAACTACTGAGCTAGAAATGCAACAGCGAAAAAAGATCTTAATCCCCTTAGTCTCAATTTTGTAACATTTCTGGTGACACACTCCATTTGTCAGTCAGCTGCCTCTTAGTCTTGATGGTGTCTTTGGAAATGACAGCTTAATTGTTGTCTGCTGTCTGATGCTATGACACAGAAAGTGTTACCATGAGGGGTAGAAGCCGTCTTGGAGAGATCATCAGCTGCTAAGATACCGGGGTAAATACCCACAACACTGTATGCACTATTTTGCTGCTGCTGCTGCTGCTGCTACGACTACTACTAAACATAACCAACTATACAAAAATAGGTATTTATCTCTTACATAAACCAGTTTGTGGAAACTTACAGATCTATGGTCAAGCGTCTGTGCATTTTCATCGACTCTGATTTCTGATAGAAACTCCCACTCCTTTCCGTTTAAAAGGAAGGCATTCACTTGTTCTTCAATATGAATCTCTGCTACACCTGATAAAGATACCACACATCAGTAGTATAGTGTGCGCAAATTAAACCAATTGATTATTTTAAGTCACAGGAAGAGCCTCAAATGTGATCACATTGGTACCACAAGGTCACCAAGACTAATCTTTGCTTTGAATCTTTAATCGATTAAACCCTTAGATGAACATACGCTTTGCAGTTTTGAAAACCGTTGAAGTCGATGTTGAATATTTTAACAAGTTGTAAAACATCCTTTTGGTGTCAGGAGACATTCTTGCTTAATTCACTAGCATCTACGTTTTTTATTTATTCCACTTAATCTTACCTGGAGCGGTTTGCCACATGTAAGACTTGACTCTGTTCGATATATCATCTGGTCTGAACAAAGCAAGGAAAAAAAAACGATTAAAGGATTTTCTCTGGCCTGTGTAACTTTCGCGTAAAAGTCTGTCAAGTTTATGACAGTTTAAACCAACTGGACTGCTGCCATTTTACGATTTCACCGAATAATTTTACACTTGCGATATAATAAACAACAATTCAATGTTCTCTACTTGCAGCCATGTTCCTGTGTGTCAAGAGAGAGTATTATTAGACCTAACAACACAAGGTTTTGTTCTGTGTTTTAGAACCAGACAAAAAACTACTGCTCATTATAAACAGCACCTTTTGTTGTGTGACTCGTGACAAATATCTAGCACAAGTAGCTCCTGGTGAATTGCGGCCCGCACTCTCTCCAGTGGACTGCTCACAGCGCCTCTGCCGGCTACAGTGTTTACCATCCCGAGAGCATACGAAAGAAGCTGAGATGCCTTGTTGTACTCCTAGGGAAAAATGGACAAATAAAACTTAAAATGCCCATGAAATGACTTTTTTTTTAATCTATGGAAGGTTGACCAAGTGCGATGTCATACCTCGTGTTGGAAACAATGTGAAACCATGGTATCTAAACTCAGGTTTGTTGTTAACGTAACTATAACAGTTTTACTTAACATTTCAATATTTTACTCGTTACAACTTCTCTGTTATTTACTATCAAGTCTGGATTGTTCAGCATGTAATGCTTCATTAGCCTCTTGTGCTCTAGCCCCAACCTCAAATGGCTCTGTGTGCTAATTGTAAAGGGCAAGTATGTCATGTAATGATGTCTCTGGGTTTCAACACTTCACACTTGCTGAATTATTTATGAGTGGTAACCTCGTGTCCCAAGGGCCTTCAGTAGTGCTCCTAACAAAAATAGCATTAGATTCTTAAAAGAAACAATCGGCGGCTTCTCATTAGCTATTATTATAGAATTTATTTAAACCTCTCGATTGGTGTGCAGGTTGTTGATACCCTGTCCAGAAATAAAAGGTGTTAACCTACATTGCCAATTTGGCAACAATGTGTTGTTTTCTATGATCAGGTTGTTAGCCCGATGTAAACCTCCAAATCAAACGGGCCAGGATCTCTGGGAAAATGTCCCCGTATAGATAATACTCTCCTCTAACGCGTTCTACATTTCTATTTTGTACTCTGCAAAGAATAGCACACACAGGCTACTATTCATCTAATCATCTAACTCAGTGATAATAGCAAGCCTATAGGATATGTTTAAATCAAACCAGAATTACCTGGACAGCTGAACAGTGCAAAGCTTTGGAGAAAAGAATGTGGAGTATGTCTTGCTGTTGAAAATTTTTTATCTCCTCAAGATGGCTCTTGTAGAGTAAACACGTAAATTCCTTCAAAAAGAAAGAGAAATGTGTAAGGGGATTCTGGTGAATAGACCCTGTAACGTGTTACAAAAGAACCTCAAGCAGTTATGACGGAACGCCTAAGAAAACACCACTTCAAAAATGAATCCACGTTCTTTTAAACTACTTTGCAGTTACGTCAACTTGTTTAATTTGTCTTATGTCGCCTAAGGACGGCATTCTAGGTAGGATATAGTCTTGCCAACAAGGCGAGCTCAGAAATCTTTTATCGCGGAGCGGAAAAAACCGAGCGGAAAACGAAAAAAATCAAACGTGAAGAAATCGGGGGAGCGGAGCTCGACCTTCGCGCTGGGGCCTCACGACCAGCAAAGACAAGCGAAGGACTTTAAGGAAGTCTAGGTCATACAGAGAAAGGAAATTCACTGTTGTGTTCAGGTTCTCCAATTTGGCCATTACACGTTGTTCTTGTGTTCAGAACGGAAAAGCAACGTACTACTGAATGTATCATGCATGAGCAGAGTAGTGATTTGAAGTCAACGAAGCTATGTCACTTATTTTAAATTTTGCGTTGAAAAGCTAAAAGGTAGACTTCAGGTATCAAATGAACCTAGTTTTGTAAGGCTAGTTGTTTGAGACATAAATAAGTGTGTATGGCCAAAAATGGCCAGATTGGAAATTGATAACATGTTGAAAAAACTGCGCCAATTTCTTCCATGTTCTTCCGTGGTGCCTCGGAAAAATCGTTGAAAATTGGATAAGGTTTGTGTCATGAAAGATGTGGTTGTTCATCGTGGTTTAGAATGACAGCTTTGTTTATCGTATGTCTCACGATATTGTCACTTTGATGTGGACCGCGACGACACATGCGCAGTCGACACCATCACCTGACGAAAACCAGCAGTAAGTGGTCGAAACGTCACGATCCACATCAATGTACCAAAATCATGAGACAAACGATAAACACAGCTATCATGGATATGGTTTGTTTCCCCTTTGACAAAATCACTTGATAACTTCCTTTTGATATTCTAGGAACATTTTGTGTACAGCATAAGGCACTTAGTTTTGTTTGCAGCCCAGTTTAAACTCTAAACACAAAAAACCCAATGGCAAAGCCCCTTTAAACCTTTTGTTTGGTCACTTAAGGTCGGTACTAATATAAATCCCCCTACCTCTGACGGCCGACTTCCTTTCTCAAGTTGTTGAAGCTGCTCCACTAGCGTGCTAATCTCCCCAGGGTCAACTGTGTGCCGCAGCTTATCACAAAGGGAACCTTTCTTTAGTTCAATGCTTTCTGATTCTGTTGCAGCTAGGACAAAGTAAGACATTATTTACTTTCATCAACTTGACTAGTAGGAACAAAACCACGTTGATTGAAATCAGGACAAGACATTTGCACCAACAATAATAAACATCATTGATCAAGTCCATTCATACAAAAGGCACAAAAATTATTACGAACAGGCACAAAAATCACAATCAAACTATCAAATCCATGTATCCAGCATCAAGCATGGGAAAACATTTTGGGTAAGCAGGGTTTGATTGAACCCCTGGCCAAAACAGCTGTCCACGGCTGCTAACACTCGCGGTCGCTATTTATCTTTTTTTGGTAGATCAAGGGTAATACTCGCTACCAACGTGACCATAGTGCCCATTTGTGGCTACAAGTTACCCAGAGCACGCATGTGCGGGACTTGTGTCTCTTTGTTGTTTTACCCACATCTCACAAGTGTGCCTCACTTCGTCTCAAGTTTTGTTAAGCCAATCACAGAGTTTAGTGAAGCAAAACCGAGCATCAGCCAATTTTCAACACTTGAATGGCAGCCACTCTTTGTCACTGGTATTGTGAACATTCACATTGAATCCTTGGTCAACAGAAGACACACAAAATGTCTGATCCAAAGTCAAAAGCTGGAATAGGTTAATCTGAACCAAATCCTCAATAAAATAAAAAGATTAAAAAAAAAACAACAATTTATCCAAAGTCAACTTTAAATCCAAATAGAGAACTTTTTACAAAGTACATATAATTTAATGTAAAGAAGATCATCCCAGTTGTAGACGTAACTTTTGCAGTTGCGAAAAGAAAGCCTGAAAAAAATTCACGCCTGTACGGGATTTGAACCCTCGACCTCTGCAATACCGGTGCAGCGCTCTAACCAATTGAGCTAACAAGACAACTAGGAACTGGTCATTGTGTCAGTTCGTTATAAACCCGTGGAGGATGAAAATGAAATAATGAATATATGAATATCGATGACCTTCTTCACATTTAATTCTTCATCCCGCAGTTCCACATATGATATTCATTAACCATTATTTCAAAGTACATACATTCATATAAGACTGTATATAAATAAAACAATTTATTATTGTCTTGAGATGTTGAATGATGTGCCTTCAGAACATCCTACCTTCTACGTTAAATTGTGTGTTAACAGGAGTCCATGCAAGATGTTCGTGTTTAGACTGAGCTGATTCATTCTCAACTACATCCATAGATTCTTCCTAAAGATAAGATAATAGATTTTTTTCGGTAGTTAGTAACTTGACAAACAACAAATTGCTGTCTCAAGTGAAGACACTTCACCGTACTCAGTAACTACGAAGGCACAAAATTTAAATGTTATTTTGACAGACCATACCTCCTCATCCATGAAGATTTTTGCAGCAGAATTGCTAGCAATTTCCCAGCCATTCACACGTTCACAATTGCAACAAATCAATCTAAATTAGAGAGCAAAAACATTTCATAAACTCATAGTGATATGTTGAACAATAGCGTGCATTGTGGCATGTAAGGGTTTGAAGAGGAGGGGAATAGGGTTTCCACCGGAGGCCAAAAAGTTTTTCTGTCAATCATCAAAGCAGTAACACACTCTAGTTACAACAGGAAGGAGGAAGCGATGAATACAAGAACGCGAGGCTTGAAAATACTACAACTCACACAAACACCTTAACCCCCCTCTCCTACTTTGCAACCGTAAAACCATTCTGAGAGCTCAACTTTCTAAGACTTAAAATCACGGCAAGTATTAAATCCACACAGTCACCAAAAAAATTAAACTCTTCTAAGGTCGATGTGTCAATAAAAACATAGAAGACAATTCGTTTTGTCCTGCATTCTTACCACGTGGAAGCTAATTTAAACTTTTACCTTTAGTGTAATAATATTGATTTTATTGATTTATTTATTTATTGATTTATTTATTGATCCGTACTTACTGGACAAACGACTTCATAACTTTGAACCTCTTGTTGCCCTTTACACCTGGCGTAGCAAAGTCTTCTTCAACTGGTATTGACTGCATACATAGCTGAAAGAAGCGGTAATTTAAAATATCGTAAAATCATCACACAAGAAGAAAATAAAGTAATTTGTAATTATTCACTTCATGGAAGCTCACAAACTGACAGTCAGCTGTTTAAATTAACTTTTTTTTTTAAGTTAAAAGGCCACAAGACCTTGGACTCAGCTAAATAATGGTTGAATTTAGTGACTGAGACAAATACATTAGGTGCATAAATTGACAAGAAGAATGACTGCAAATGTTTCTCCAGAAAGACTAAACACGGAAATGCTTTATTACACTGTCTATCTATTTTACAAATCTGCTGACACCTCTATATATATATATGTTTAATTACAGTTATGGGAAAACACATGCACAAGGATTGTATTACACAACGTTTTCCTAGCACGGAATGGTTATAGGTTCCTACATAAAAATTAAAAAAAAATGGTTTGACACTGGTCAAAAAATGTCAAAAATGAACGTTTAAAATTACAGATGTTTCGATTGAAAATCTTCATTCTTCATCGGTGATGGAATTAAAACTCTAACAGTGAAATACATATGGTCCTAAATTATGCAGATATCCAAATGCATGAAAAGGGGGTGAGAGACACAACACGTTCAGTGATGGAATTAAAACTGTGACATTGAAATATTTATCCTATTTCTGAAACTTTCACCTCTCATCTTAAGAAATTAAAATTTTTTCACTGTTTTCCGGGATCTTTTCCGAGGTTAAGAATATTTAAAATCGACGTTTCGATCAGTTTCACTGATCTTCTTCAGGCTGTTGTTAAAAATGACAATATGGCGGATTGTTTCTCATGTTCAGCTTGGTAACCGCACCAATAAATCGTGACTATTATACGACGTATGTGAAAAAAGGGCGGGAAAATGTAACGAGGCCTGTCAAGTAATTTTACACTTTGTGATATTTCACTGACTATTACAGTCTCTCTCACGATCGAAGAAGGAGTTCAGGATTGATTTCCATGTTTCAACATGGTCAAAACTGTTAAGCACTTTCATTCCGCGGTGCTTCTGTCGCAGTGATTCAATTCCTTTCGAGAACCTTCCTTTGTCTCAACCCTCTCTCTGTCGCTACAATTTTTGCGTTTGTCCAGTCAATACTTCTTTGGCACTCAATAGTGTGTCGTGCTAGGCCTCCATCTTCTTTGCCCATTCGTCTTTCGGCCGATAGAGTGTTTCCTTTTTGAAGGTCTTCATTTGTTAATCTGACTTTGTCCATGTGTTCTTTCTTTCGTGTTTGGAACAGGCGCCATGTCTCTCCTACATACACTGAATTCTGGCAGGTACACGGAATCTTATACACAACACATTTCTGCCTTTCACCAAGCGGCTCTTGACATGTACGTTTAATCTCTTTGATCTTTCTTCCAGGCTTGAAAGCAACTCGAAAAGAGTGTCGGTTAGCAGTTCTCCTGAACCGCTCAGACAACCCTTTTAAATATGGTATGGTCACGGCTCCACGACTTTCCTGTTCTTCCTGTTCTTTCTTGTCTGTCTGTTGATGTCTTTGCTCCATAAACCTTCTCACGGTCTCTCTTGGATACCCATTCGCTACAAACACGTCTTCGATGTTGTTCAATTCTTCTGCCAGGTGTTTTTCATCACATAAGGCCCTCGCTCTGTCAGTAAACAAGTACTCATTGACCTCAAAGCGAGACCCTCAATAAGAGCAGGAGAAGACTGGGATCTGACAGACAAAGTATGTCGAGACGGAGGAAAAGTTATGGACAGAATAGTCAGTAGAAAGGAGTTAACGGAAGATCAAGGCAACCGCTTAAAACCAAAGAATTGCCATGCACCGAGACTCACTGGACTGCCAAAGGTCCATAAAGAAGGAGTACCAATGAGGGGTATTGTGTCAATGGTAGGATCCCCTTTTGAGAAGGTTTCAAAGACCCTAATCCCAATATTAAGAACTATACAAGGGAGGAGTGGCCTTTATGTTAAGAACTCCGGGGAACTCAAAGAGAAAATCAAAGATTGGAGAGTAGAGAGAAATGAGATTCTGGTCAGCTATGATGTTAACAACTTGTACCCTTCCATACCTATTGACAAAGCGTTAGAGCTAGTGGAAAGATTGTTGAACGAGAATGAGGACCTCGCAGAAACAACCACAATGAGTGTAACATCAATAATGGAGTTGTTAAAGTGGATGTTCGATCTGACCTATTGTGAATACGGAGGAAGTCATTTTGTTTTAGACAGTGGACCAATAGGCCTTGGTGCCACGGGTGAAATTGCAATCATATACATGGAAGATTTCCAGTTGAGAGCTATGGAAACGTTTCCATATCCCCTAAATGAATGGTTCTGGTACGTAGATGATAGTGAGACCAAATGCAAGGAAGGAGAAGCTCAAGAGATACTAAATCACCTCAATACCATTGAGCCAGGAGTAATTGTGTTCACAAAAGAAGACCAAGAAGGAGATGTTTTACCAGTACTTGATTTAAAACAGACCGTAGACAGGAAGACCAAGAAGATAGAATGCTCTGTCTATTACAAGAAGACTCACACAAACATAAATGTAAAGGAAAGGTCCAATCACCCAGAAAGTATGAAGAGAGCGATTGTGAAAGGTTTTACTGACAGAGCGAGGGCCTTATGTGATGAAAAACACCTGGCAGAAGAATTGAACAACATCGAAGACGTGTTTGTAGCGAATGGGTATCCAAGAGAGACCGTGAGAAGGTTTATGGAGCAAAGACATCAACAGACAGACAAGAAAGAACAGGAAGAACAGGAAAGTCGTGGAGCCGTGACCATACCATATTTAAAAGGGTTGTCTGAGCGGTTCAGGAGAACTGCTAACCGACACTCTTTTCGAGTTGCTTTCAAGCCTGGAAGAAAGATCAAAGAGATTAAACGTACATGTCAAGAGCCGCTTGGTGAAAGGCAGAAATGTGTTGTGTATAAGATTCCGTGTACCTGCCAGAATTCAGTGTATGTAGGAGAGACATGGCGCCTGTTCCAAACACGAAAGAAAGAACACATGGACAAAGTCAGACTAACAAATGAAGACCTTAAGGAAACACTCTATCGGCCGAAAGACGAATGGGCAAAGAAGATGGAGGCCTAGCACGACACACTATTGAGTGCCAAAGAAGTATTGACTGGACAAACACAAAAATTGTAGCGACAGAGAGAGGGTTGAGACAAAGGAAGGTTCTCGAAGGAATTGAATCACTGCGACAGAAGCACCGCGGAATGAAAGTGCTTAACAGTTTTGACCATGTTGAAACATGGAAATCAATCCTGAACTCCTTCTTCGATCGTGAGAGAGACTGTAATAGTCAGTGAAATATCACAAAGTGTAAAATTACTTGACAGGCCTCGTTACATTTTCCCGCCCTTTTTTCACATACGTCGTATAATAGTCACGATTTATTGGTGCGGTTACCAAGCTGAACATGAGAAACAATCCGCCATATTGTCATTTTTAACAACAGCCTGAAGAAGATCAGTGAAACTGATCGAAACGTCGATTTTAAATATTCTTAACCTCGGAAAAGATCCCGGAAAACAGTGAAAAAATTTTAATGAAATATTTATGGTCCTAAATTATTGAGATATCCAAATGTATGAAAAGGGGGTGTGAGACACAGTAAGCTAGCAAAAGAAAGTGTAAATACTAGGAATGTCAATGTGATCATTTACTGCGTTAGAGGTCTAAACGTTCGTTTTAAACATTTTTTAGCCAGTGTTAAACCATTTTATTATGACTCCTGGCTGCAATTTTAGTATTTTTCGAGGTTCCTACTTTATTGAAACATTTTAAAAGTATTTTTTTCTTAAAATTATAATAGTGATATTCAGGAAAATCAGTAAGGAACTAGATAATTGAGTGGTCCATTGGGTCCAGTGGAGCCACCAACAGCTGCATATCACAAACCATGGATACCTCAAGGACCTTATCAGAATGCACCTTTCTTAAAGTATCAGAAAAAAATGCTAGTATGGATTGCAAGGTGAAGCAGATTACTTACAGAGAAAATAATCTCCAGTTGTTTTTGAGAGCAATTTTCCAGTGACAACAAAAATCCAGGAGTTGCAGGTCTTCCTTCAAGAACATCTCTGATTACATTACACACCATGACTTGCCAGTCCAGAGCAACATTGCTGATGGCCGCCTCGTCATCTTCACTCATTCTACGGCTTGGTGCTTTAACCTCTGCCACTAACCTTTCCCTGTACTCCAAAGGCAGTTCAAATGTGATGTTGTCTTCCAAAAGCAATGGAATAATATCCTATTTGATAGAAATAGTATGAAATAATGCTAAGTAATGCAACTATCAAAGTTACAGCACTGTAAGCCAGACAGAGGGCATGTGTAGGGCATTTGACTTTATAATGGCTTTTATTTTTCAAAATTATGCCCAACCCAAGAGACCAAAGTGTTGGTCAAATCATGTCTGGGAATTATTTCCCTTTTAAGTTCTCTGATGATGATGATGATGATGATGATGATGATGATGATGATGATGATGATGATGATGATGATGATGAAACTAGATGGACTTCAGTACATGTGTGATGACCTAATTACCATTCAAGAAAGCCGGTTTACTTAATGCACATGAAGAATGATTGCTATCTTGTAGTGATTTGTTTCAATGCTGTTTACATAATATATCAAACACGAGAAAGAGTGTTTCATCAGGATATCCAAACACCGAGAAGTGGGTTGGAAAAACGAGGCGCAGCCGAGTTTTTTTAACTGAGTTCGAGGAGTTTGGATACCTGATGAAACACTCTTTCGAGTTTTTGATATGGCTTCTCAAACCATTCATAATTCTTGGAGAAATTCAGTTTGCAAAATTTTATGCTAATTAAGATCCGGTATCCAAACTGCCATCACGGTAGTGATTTCCTTTGTTTAGTCTTTATGAATTATTAATGAGTTTGAGAATCATTTTTCAAAAACTTCAGTCTGTTTCTAATGGACAAACAGTGTACCGCAAAAGCCTCCATTTTTGCCCATTTATGCCATCCACGCACAAATGACAATAAAATCTTCATTTTCAAAAAAATCCCCTCTCTTGTCAACATTCTTCAAAATATGAAATGATGACGATCACTGCAGTTAATACAGTATATCAACTAGAACAACTGAAAAAAGAAACCCGGGAAAAAAATTCAGGCTTGAAGGAGACTCGAACTCATGACCCATGCGATACCTGTGCAGCGCTCTAACCGATTGATTGTGAGTTTGTATAACTCCTGTAGGTGGTAAATAAACGAAAGTGAATAAATGAAAGCTCGTATATGTGAACTTCGGACTGAAATATGAAATGATGATGACCATTGCAGTTGATACAGTATATCAACTTAAACAGCTGATAAAAGAAACCTGATATTCATACTTCAGTCCGCAGTTCACATAAATTATGTGAGCTTTCAATTTTCATGTATTCACTTTCATTTATTCACCACCTACGGGATTTATACCATCTCACAAATGGCCAGCTCCCAGTTGGCTTGATAGCTCAATTGGTTAGAACACTGCACTGGTTATCGCAGAGGACATGAGTATGAGTCTTGTTCAAGCCTGCAGTGAATTTTTTCCAGGTTTCTTTAATCAGCTGTTTAAGTTAATATACTGGATTAACTGCGATAATGGTCATCATTTCATATTTCAGTCCACAGTTCACATATATATGAGCTTTCATACATTCACTTTCATTTTTCAAATCTTTGTGTTCATTTTTTAAATCATTTTCTCCTTGTCTTTTAAATGATGAAGACCATGATATTGCTGCTCTCACTTCAGGTTGTCTTGAACCTTTGAAAATGCAGTGGGTTTGCATGTGGCCAGTTACAACCATACGTTAACATTGTTGCAAAAAGTTTCCACATATTCTTGACAAAGAGTGCTGGAACTGAGGAAGCACAAGCTCCTCTCTTGCATTAATTGTATTGAGGTGCCACTCTTCTAAATTAAACCTCTCCAATCAGGATGATTTGCAGCTTGGATCTTTCAGGACTTCCAGCTCAATGTCAAAACGTGTTAGCTTGGATGACCTTAAGGGTGTCTTTGAGACCCAACTTAGGTCAACTCTTGGAAAGTGCTCATCAACAGCATTTGAAGACAGAGCCGTAGTTCCCAAGCACTTCATGTGAAAATTACAATTACCTTAAATTCTGAGTGCCTGCACTGTTCCAGTCTTACAATCAAGGATGGTTTGCTAACTTCAAGAGGTGTACTTGTTGTTGATGGGGGAATGCCTGATAGACCACAGCAAGCCATGTAGTAGCCGCACAACTTGTCTTCATTCACACTGTAAAATGATGACTTGGAACACTGAAATGGAAAGAAATGAAATTCTAAGAAAAAATATCTATGCTGACAAACAAGCTTTGACAGGACTGTCATTGAACTTTGAAGAAGCAGACTCCAGATGGAAAGTAGCCAGTCATATGCTAAAGAAAGCCTTGTATGCTGCTATTGTTGTTTATTGCATTTATTGCTGTTGTCATTTAGTTGTCAGCTATCTTCACTGCAATGCCTGTCATAATAAGATTCCCTAACAGATACTATAGTACAACGCTAAATTTTGGCATGCTCCCATTGGTTGAAATCAATCACATGACATGATAGTGTCTCTCCTCAGCAGGTGCCTATCAGTGCATATAGTTCCCATTTTGGGCAATTTTGCTCAAAATTTAGCATTATGCAATAAAAATATAGGAAAATATGGAATTAAGTTTTTTGTCTAAGGACTAACAGGAATAAAAGAGAATCAAGGGAATTTTTTTGCACAAGAAGCAAGACAATTTTTCAGTTATCATTTAGGATGAAAGGCTAGTGGTTTGACAGACACCACACCGTAGATCAAAATTAATACCTGTGCATTCTTGCAACTTTCAAACAACTTCATAGCTTGTGCAAACTTTTCTTCATAGAAATAGAGAGTTCCTAAATCAAATGAAACCTGAAACAGACATATATATAAGCCCAGACAGTGATGAAAATGAAATTTCTCTTTACATAATTACTAACTGTGACATTTAAACATTCAAGTGATGAGATTAAAGAAAGTGATCAGTAAGGATGAGATGTCTTGATAGATAAATTCTCCTTACAAGTTCCATAAGAAATGTATGGAAAATACGCATTTTCATATCAGTGAGTGGATATATCAAGTATGCACAGTGCACACTAGGAACTAACAATGGTGCAGTGGACAGTGACTGAGGTTGTTACCCAGAGCTCAGAATTTGGACATTCAAGCCAATATATAAGAGCCTGCTGTAGCCTAAAAATAAAAAATAAAAAAGCCGGCTCTTTTTGGGAAACACATCGAGCCTTTTGTGGGTTTGAATACAACAGAGGACGGAAAGCTGGGTCTGTGTTAGCTCAGAATGCAGTCATAACACGCATGTGATGCAGTTAAGAGACTAACCTGATCGGGCATGATTTCAGGTTATTAAGAGACAGAAGCGTGGGACCATACACCCAAATTGAATAAGTTTTCTCACTATACAATGTAGTAACAAGCACTTTCAAACAAATATACAGTGAGAATCTGTTTGGCTAACTTGGGCAAATGCTAGTTCTGACATGTGGGTTTTACAGTAACTGTATTCATGCTTATGGTTTCTTAGGTCCCCTCAATTATTGTTGGTGAGCTCCTTTCAGGCAGCAGTCTTGAAACTTCATAGACTAACCAGAGTACAATGTGAGGGGAAGAACATTCAACAGAACACTGAATTGTATTGTAAATCTAACTTGAGCAACAAAGTGTCTTATTGCCATTAGTATTACCTATACAAACATGCAAAGGTAAGGGGTCCATCTACCACTATTAATTTGATATACTTTTACATACTTTTAGTTAGATGTTTAATTAAATGACAATTATGAGCAGAGAAAGAGAGCACTAATTGTTGAACAGTAACAAAGAATGACCATAAACCACACTGTGTGGTTCCAGAAAATATCCATACCCCCACCACAGAGTGTCATTGGAAATTCTGAGGCCGGAAGGGGGGTCTTAAAGGCCAAAATTTTTAAAGAAAAGTATGATCCTAAACTGGAATTTCTAGTGGGGTGGGAGGTTCAAACCAAAAAACCCTCGGTGGGGGGGAGTATGGATATTTTCTGGAACAACACATTGCTTTCTCTGCTAATTTCTGCTAATTTAATGCCATCACCCAATAACTCTAGCTTCCACTCACTAAAACCTGTTTTCGAGTTATCAAGAGTTGACTATAACTGCAGAATAACTAATAACTAAACTGCGATAATCTATTTCTTTTCGCAGTTTATAACATGAAGGGCAAAATTACTGATTGCTGATTGGTTGAGACAGAGAGCATTTTTTCTTAATTTCTTTCTCCTGAGGGCAAAATTACTGACTCCTGATTGGCCAAGCGCCAAAATTACTCGCATTTGATTGGCTGAGCGCGAGACCGTACCATTTGCATTTTGTAAGCATCTTGAAACAAAAAGCGGATTTTGGGTTGATCAACACAAGGATATTGCTTCACAGTTTGACTTTTAACCGGGTTGGTTGGAAAAAATGGTATGGAAAATGGGAGATAGTTCAAAGAGAAACTTCTAAAGGTGAACCTGAATGTTTACACGAAATAGCAAATGCTTAGTAAATACATAATGTATTTGTTTTAAAACTACTCAGAACCTTGGTTCAGCGAGTGAGAGGAAGCTTTGCAACTCAGGTAAATAAAATTTAAGCTTACCTAGTTTGAGTCTTATGTGTGTTTTGTCAATGAACTAGAATTGTATTTATCTCTTAAGATGAAGATATGCATAGCAGACACTTGTTCTGTATGCTGAGCAACAGTTAAACTGCTTGTGTGGTGAAATGTTTACGAGGAGTACTTTTATTCTGGCCCCCCCTGATTGTGTTTGGATGTGCATAGAAAGTTTTGCAAAAATTTTGCCCTCTGTGTTATAAACAAGTAATCACATTGAGTCCTCGTAGAATTAAGGAAAATTTTCACTTGTATTTTCAAAGTCTAATTTTGTTAAAACTTTGAAAATACATGTGAAAATTTATTTATTCACTCGGCCTCATGCAATTACATATATTAATAAACATTTGCCTCTGGGATTGTCTCATACATATTAACATGTATGTACATGTACAACACACCTGAGCAATGATATCATCCTTCTTCACTTTAACAACCTCCTCAGTACATGCCTCCATTTTTTCAGTACAACTGGCCCCATCTTCACATTCCTTAGAGCCATTCTTGGTGTTAGCATCTCTCTCTGCCTTGTCTTTATCTGTGCCATCAACCTCCATGCTCTGAGCAGTGTTGTCATCTGTGGATCCAGGCTCACTGGGAGTCTTTTCTTCTCCCAATTGTTCTTTCTTCTTAGGTTCAGACAGCAGGGGAGGTGCCGTGGGAAGAGCCATGTCTTCCGTCAGCTTGAGAGCTTGGTTAAGAATGTGGATGGCAGTAGGAAGTTGTTCTTGAAGCTGAACATCACATAAAAACCATGAGATCAGTTGGCAGTGAAACACTGTAAACCATATTTTCTTGATTAAAAGCTGGGGGGGGGGGGATTTACTTAAAAGTAGACTACATATGCCCAGTGTTTAATTGAACCTGGCATCTATTCGGGGGCCTGAGCTAATTATTATAAACAGAGGCATTTTTCATCACTTTTGATGACCTTATTTTTTGTCTTTAAAACTCTAAGTTCACTACATTTACAAAAAGGTTCAGTTTCAAACAAACACCAGACATCAAATATACTCCAATCCAGTACCTCAAATAAATGACGTGGAAAAGAATTTAAAATTTGACTGTGTGGACCTGGCCATTACTAGACCCAGAGTACACTTGAGGGCCAGCATTTAATCGAGAAAATACATGTATGATATACCAAAGACATCTGACTGTTCAACTCTTTGAGCTTGCTTCATCTGAACCAGTAAAACTGGGCTTTGCCAACAAAAGGCCAAAAGGATAATGCACATAGAGTGTTGATGCAGTGTACAGTGTAACTTTGATTGAACCAAGTGCCAAGGGACTGGGGAAATTGGTTTGTTATATCGAGGTTCTTTTCCATACATTACACTATTACTGGGCTGAAAAATATCGGTCATTAAACTGAGGACTTCGTTATATAGAGGGTCGTTAAATTGAGGTTTCACTGTACTTACACGATGATGGTAGCCAATGAGCATTTTGAATCAAAATGCTAATGGACATTTATGCAGACAGCACCACAAACAGTAATATTTGAGATCAACTCATGGCTTTGAAACTAATCTGTATGTTGCTGTCTGGTCATTTCACTTCACGTGTAACATGCAGCCATTATAACTATAAAGTGGCAAGTAATTTATAATGACTTAATTTGCACTTGAATCACCAATACTATGATGTTTGCTTACCTTCCTTAAAATATTTTCATTTGCCAAGTTCTCAGCCATAACACTAAAAGATTTGATTCAAATAAAGCTGGTTAATTTAAATCATTCAGAGGTGTAAAAACAAAATATCTCATTTTCACTATTGTTTTAGCCTCCTGCACAACTTTTTGTATAAATTCCAAGGCAGTGGCAATGGGCTCTTTGGTAACAGTAAACAGCAGCTTAGAGCAGAGTTTGCCACTCTGTTAAGCAGATGCTAATTGGAAAGGAAGATGTAATGTGTCTAAATAATGCCTGTCATGAAGTTATGAATGTATGAATTTCATATATTTGAACTGCGGAATGAAGAACTAAATGTAAAGAAGATCCTCGCAGTTATTAACGCAACTTATGCAGTTGCGAAAAGAAAGCCTGAAAAAATCAGGCTTGCCGGGATTGGAACCCTGACCTCTGCGATGCCGGTACAGTGCTCTAACCAATTGAGCTGACAAGCCAACTGGGAGCTGGTCATTAAATTGGTTCGTAATATGCCCGGGAAAGATGAAGGTGAAGTTATGAATATATGAATTTCATATATAATGCCTGTCATGTCAGTGCATAAGGCTAATCTACATGCTACAGGACACGAAGGATGGTAATGTGGTAAAAACTGCCAAATTACACCTAAAGGCCTAAGTCCTGGGCCCAGTTCTACAAATAAAACAACTTCCCAGTGTGTTGGAGATTTTCTTGTGTAATAACCAGAACCACTGTATAGGCCACTTGTGTTTGCATAAGACGGGAGCAAACGTTTTATCCCCTCATTATACTAATCCCTTTATTATTTTAAGACCTAAACCAGTTGTTTTAGCTCAATCTTTTACATTAACGTACTTACCCATTGTTAGCAGCTTTGACAACATTTGGAAGAAAATGTTGAGACAAAGTTCTGATTACCCTAACAAAAAAAAGTATTCAAAGAAACAGTCACACACATGTGTCAACAAATCAAGTGAATAGCTATATGTAGTGCTACAAAAAGAAATATGATGTGACATACAATGTAAAATTATCCTGTTTTGTTAGTTATAAAATTTATTTAACTAAGGATGGTGCCTCCTTTTGTTACTGCCGGCATACATTCTGCGCATCTCACATCTGGACCGAGATACTTGGGTTTCTTACAACAAGATTACCTAAGCAATTTGCTCTATGATGTCTTTTGCAGACCCCAGGCCCCACTAGAGTTGGAACAAAAGTTGAAATAATAAGTAAAATTTTTGTCTAGAGCTTTGAATAGATCACAGAAAACACATATGATATTATAGCATATTAGTAATTTTTTGTGTAAACCTTTGCAATTCCAATGGCCAGGAAAACATGTTTTGGTGAGTCTCCTAGTTAATTCCAGTTAGTAACTATAATTCTCTAGGTTGTTATATTTATTTAAAATGAATGAATAAATAAATTAATTAATTCAGTCTTTCAAATTTTGTTGTACATAACTCTTTGTAATTCAATTGTTCACTGCCATTAACTGTGTACAAGAGAATAAAATCTATCTACCTAGCTATTTTTAAATGTATTATTAAATTACCATAGTAACCTTTGTTGAAGCATACTGTAATGTACAGAAGAAAAAAACAACTTAAGATCTCATACCATCTGTGATAGATGATAAGTGTCATCGCAGTTTTTTGGTCCAGGCTGCTGATGTCTAAATCACTTTGCAGCAGCTGAAAACAAAATCACATCAAAATATTTTTCTCTTTTTTTAGCCTCAATAAAAAAAAAACATTCAAACATTTATTATGCCATCTGCTTTATTGGTGCATTTACTAGCCTCCCTTCTCCTTGGATTGAATTAACCCTTTCACTCTCCAGAGTGCCTAAAATCAAAATTCAAGACAAATCTCAAATTTTGGTTAGTGTAAAAATTTAAATATAAATTAATAGTACCATGTGAAAGTACTGTGGATGATGTTTCATTTGAATGGTCACACCATAGGATTTCATCCAGAGACTCTAGGAGTGAAAGGATTTCACCAATTGTGAGGGGGTGATTCAGAGTCATTTAACATAATCATTGGAGTTTCAGGACTTTCCAGTCCTGGAAAATACTGCATCAAAATTCCAGGACTTTCCAGGATTACCTATACCAGTCACTTACCCCTTCTAATGATGGAGCTGTCTTCATCAGTTCACCCAAAAGAAAGTATTGCCATTGAAGAGACAGGCTACAAATGTAATTAAATATTAGTAATTTATTTCAGTATTTTAGTAAAATTTATTATAATTTAGTACCACTGACTACACATGTATTAACTCCATCATATCAGACTGAATCATATTTTTACAATAACTGAGTGAATTCTTGCATGCTGATGGGCTCTGACTTATTGTCAATAAGGCTGTTGACAATAAAATGAAAATGACATCACACGTAATGCAAGCTGTTTTGGCCTGAAACGATAATTTTTCCCAAGCTGTTTTGCATTCCCGATTCTCCAAATGTTTCATTGTAAGTAGCAGAACTACATCAAAACTGGGAAGGAAAAAGTTTGAATGATGGGAACCAATTTAGCTGACTCTTGGCTATGAAGGAAATGAAAGCGAACTTGCATGCACTCAGAGAAATAATCATGTGAATTTCAGCACACCTTGGAACAGAATAAAGGTTAGTTTTAAAGAAATTTGCTTCCATAGTTTTTTTTAGTCTAAACAAGCTTGTTGTGATTCACTGAATTTCTTGTATAAAAGGCTAGTCCTCACAATTTTCTTTGTTGTTGTAAAAAACAACTAATATTATTATTGATGTCAGTTTTTATGCATCTGCACTTTTATTGATAATAACTTTTGTCATAACAATGTCAAAGTTGCTGTTCTAAAAGTTTGTGCAGAAAACAGTCTGTATCTAGTTAACAGAACTGCAATGAAAACAGTACATAAAATCTTACTTCTCTTCTAAGGTTTCCAAATTCCACTGCAAGTGTGAAGCAACCCTTAATGCCAAGTAGCAGAGACGTTGCGCTTTTCTGTTCTCACTTGGGGGAGTTTCTGAACCTGCATTCTGAAACAGGTTACAAAAATTTGCTTTTAATTAACTGTTCTTTTGGGCCATTTGGGGTCTATACAATATATTTGAGGAAAAAAACGACACGGATAAACTATCCATACAATTCAGTTTTTTTCTTGTGTGAAGCTAAAACCCATAAATATTGACATTATTCTGTATTAAAGTGTTGTAGCAAGTGTTATGGCCATGTACATGTAATAACTGCTATCATTAGAACAGAGTATAGAATGCCGATTGGGTACATGTCACCTTATAATGAAGTCTGTATAGAAAAACATAATGGTTGATGTAAAAGTTAAGAATCCTGAAGGTTTCCTTAGCAACACATTCTTGTATTTTTTTTTTCAAGTCCTAACTACATCGAAATGAAGAAGAGTTAATTTTTCTGACTAACTTAAGGCCACATGCAAAACGGCAATTAAAAAAGAAGCAAAAAACAACGACTAGGACAAGAAAAAATCACTTAGCTAGGATATGTGCCTAGCCAGTATGTTAATATAGCAGTAAGGGTCCAAAACAGACGAGGAAACAATTACTGTTTGAAGTACTAAAGATCATGCCCAGGATCACATACAATTTTAAATTTTTCTTACCACATTATTATTAAACATCCCGGAACGTTCCAAGAAATGAATAATTAGTTGGGAGGCAGATGGTTCTGCAAACGGAACAAAACATTACTGTACTGTTGGACTGTGCCATGACTGGGTTTCCAGGCCAATGTCTGTCCAGTGAAAATGGTAGGGGTGACGGCAGAGGAATGGGAGGGGAGAGGAGGGGTAGGGTAATAATTTGCCACTTTCTGTACATTTTATTTTCCTTATCTCAGTTTTGGTGCAAAATGTTCCGTTTGTCATATGTGAACGTACAGCATACAGTAAGAACAATATAATTTGCATAATTATAAAAAACAGGCCTCACTTCCACAAAACTGTTAAAAGGGCTATTTCCTAAGGCTAAAAAATTACCCACAATTCCCCCCAAATAAAGGAGTCTAGGGGGTATTCCAGTGGGGGGAGGGGGGGGGGGCTTGGGGGCAGCTGATGAGTGGATATTGTTACAATGGAAAAAGCCTCCAAATTTTACATCTAAAGACATTGGCATCTGTGAGTTTTAACTGAACCTTGACTATTTTGGTCAGAAGAAGGAGATGTTATTGATAAGATATAAGGTTTGCAATAAGGTTTTAAGTTGGTGGGCAGCATCTTCCCGCAAAGCCCCACCCTTCCCCCCCCCCCCCCCCGTTTTGACGCCATGAAATTTCCAGAATACGTACCCACCTACACCCTACTTGAAAACTATTAGGTTCATTTTGAGAGCTATGGATAAAAGCCGAATATAAATGGGACATTAATACTAATTTTGCGGCCGTCAAAGCACTTTAGCAGTCTGAATATTTAAGTTCACAATAAGACACTGAAAAATGAAAGGAACCTGCAGATGAATCTTCCAGGTGCTTCCTCAATACATCTCCAGTGGTATCAAATAAAAATTCGAACCACGACACCGCAATTTTCTGTTTCACACTGCCGTTCGCGTTCGCCATTTTGTTTTCACCGCGCAACCGCCCGCGAGTTAAGTGAGATTTGGCCGGCAGCATTCTCCTACGAACCACCGCCCCGTCATATATGCTAGCACTAACTGCTCTCGTGGTTTGTTCTCCCTTCCGGGTACGGGTGACGTGACGTCATTTTTTTCCCACACTTCTTAGAGGAGAAAAACAGTCGCTCAGCCATCTTTTGCTTCGCAGGCAGAAATTACGTGGTTTCATCTTGGCCATCCTGGGCCATCCTTGCATCTTTTCTATTATTTAACCTGTGTGCAAAAATGACTTCGGGAACTCCGTACATTGGCACTAAAATAAGCCTAATTTCCAAGTCACAAATTAAATATGAGGGCATCTTGTACGCCATTGATACCAAGAATGCTACGGTGACGTTAGCAGACGGTTCGTTGGTTGTCCTGCATTTTTTTCTCTATTGTTATTTGGAGTTTCTTCCATAGACGTGATACATAACTGCATTATTTTCTCCTCCTTCTTTACAGTATGTTCATTTGGTACAGAAGACAGAGAGGTGGAGAAATTTATTCCTCCAAGGGACGAAAAATTCGAGTTTATTGTTTTTCGAGGACAGGACATTAAGGACTTGGTTGTCTGTGAAGTTCCGTCAGAACAAACGAAACGACAGTTACCTCAGGACCCAGCCATTGTCCAGGTATAGCCCTGTATAGGGATGTTCAGGGCTCCGTTATTCTCGAGTTTACGTTATATTAAGACTTTTTAAATTGAAGTAACGGAAACGTATTAAGCCAATTGCAGTAAGTGCAGTAACATGACACAATTCGTCTAGTTCCGGCTTGGTAAACAACGAAAAAATTTGCTTATTCAAGCAAAAGTAATCAGGTTTGTGTCAAAGTTGTTGCTATCTTGAAGCCTTTTGGACTGTGGTATTTGCATATTTGCTGTTTAAGCATCTTATGGAAGGCTTATCGTCACGTAATTCTCTGTACCTTTTGAAGTCAATAACCTGTAATAATAAGTACTGTGTTAACTTTAACGCCCATTCTAATTATAAAATGCCTATAAATGTTTTTAATTCTGCCAGTTTTTGTACCTTTCCTAATGAAACCATAACTGTTTGCCTCCAATTTCTGATGATAGTTTGATATTTAGAGCCATTATTTGTTGCAATGTCCGAGTATTTATTACGGTCCTATTAACCATACCAGTTACGTCTAACATGCTGCAGCCAGTTGAGTTAGCATTAGTAAAAGAACGTGTATAGCTATAGAATGAAATCAGGAGAAATCAGCTTATGTCAAAAACATGTTTCTTATCAATTCATCCTTTTTCCAGACTGGCCTCCCAAGTGGTTATTCTCATTTTCATCCTCCTGTATCATACCCGCAAGTACCGAGCTATGGTCCATTTGGTGGTGTGCCTTCCTATGGTGGTTACCCACCTGGCATGCCACAAAGACCCATGCCAGGTCCGATGCAACATCATATGGGTATGATGCCACCTGGCCCAATGATGCCACGAAGGGTAGCAACGCCACCTGGAGTCCCACCTATGCCCATGACCAGGAGTCGTACACCATCTCCTGAAACTGTGTTACCCAATGTACCCATCACATCTAGTTCCAACTCTGGAGACGTTAAAACCGATGAAGCTCTGAGCAAAAGTACGTCACAGCAAGGAACTCAGACTGTTTCAACAAAAAAGAAACCATCCTCACGGCCTTCTTCAAGAAAAAACTCTGTGGACAAGACTGAGCAGCCGCCACAAGAGAAGAAGAGACAAGAGGGAAGGGTTGCTAAAGACACCACTAACAAGGAAAATGATAACAAGGAAACGGCTAAAAAGGAAACAACTAAAAAGGAAACAGCTGGAGTGAACCAAACTGCAGAACCACAGAGGCAAAGACAAGGTATAGAACTAGGGAATAACTGAGGGGAAGACCGCAGGGATCCATATTAGCTTTTTTTCAAACTCGTCAACCGGGCAAGTACGTCAGAAAAGATACTTGCCCTGACAAAATTTTACTTGCCCGTTCAAAATTACGTAATAACATTAAAATACACTCAAAACTTAAAGTTAACAACAAGTAAGTGGAAAGATTGCATTTTATTTTCATTATGTTACTGCAGCAGCACCACGGTACGACCCAGTAAGGCTCCTGTCAAACACTTTCACTTTCCAAGTTCAACTACACGGACTTAAAAGGTAGACCTACTTTGCATGTCAAGTGTTCACTGTTGAACATTTGATTTGCGCATTTACTTTTCAATCAGACTTTCAATTTTGATCAAACTTTCATCCAGGTACTTAAGCCAAAGCCTGTTTTGCTGCCACGATGGTAAAAATGCACACTTTTGTTGCTCTTGTTTGTATTTAGAACTTTTCTCTCGTGGTGGTGCCGACACTTTGTTTATTATAAGTAGCGCCACATTTTGCAAAACTCTTGTGCGGCGAAAGAGTGGGAGTCTTTGTGTTTGCATATTGCTGCAATACATCAGTGGTCAAGAACAGAAAAATGCCTGCAAACATTTCACTTCTGAGAGTACCGCATAAGGTGTCGTACGAGCAACGAAACGATGTTTACAGAACATTAATCTTCTGTTTACTACAGTACGGAATCACTGAATGGCTGGTGGACATTCAAAACAGGGGTACATTGACTGGTGAGAAATTGAACAAAAAAAATTTGGCTCCTTAAAACTTACTCGTCTGCTGTACGAGTTTGTAATTTTTGATACTCGTCCGCAGGACTTTATAGTTGTCTCGGACGACCTGACGACTGCTAATATGGATACCTGAGACCGCATGGTATGATTGTTTGAGTGACAGTGGTTTTGGTGATATTTTCTTACCGTAAAATATAAGCTGCACTGTCAACTCAAGTTTCCATTCCAAATTGAGGGTTTAACTTAACATCTAAAAGTGGTGCCATGAATTCTCAGACAAAGTCCAGTCTGGTTTTTTCACTTTACTCAGGGTTGTCACAAGGTTTTGAAGTAGGTGGCTTTTATTCAATAACAATTCAGTCTTCGGACTGCGAATATTGATGTTCAATAAACGATATTATTTTTTGGAGTAGGCAGCTGATTTGGTAAAAATCTAAAGATTCATTGCAACAGTCCAGCAGAGTAGGCGGCTCATGAAGGAGGTGGTGATTTTCGCCTACAGCCGGCTACTTTTGACAACCCTGCTGTACTTTGTGATTGTGAAACTATTCTTGGAGATCCAAGGGTAGATAATTGGGGCAAGATGAAGATTCAAGTTACTTTTGGGGAATTGCTGCTGCGGGAACTTGATAGTACCAAAGGGAGATCTTTCACATACTCATGTACGAAAACACAAGAGGTGTACTATTTTTAAATGAAAATTCTTTATTAGACTTAAATGCATTTTCAGTCTCTGTTTTGAATGAACCACCTTTCTCAAGACTCTAGTTTTCTTAAACTGAGCTTCTTAACATAGGGTGCAGCTTAACTATGAGTGCATCTTATCTGTTGTGGTGTATGGCAGTCAGGTGATCATACTAGACGACTTACTGAGAATCCTAGGGTATTGATTGTGGTGTAAAGTTGTGCTGACTATATTAGGTAAATGTTTTTGTGGTAAAACATTTTTTTTTCTTTTGCCAAATGAAAAAAAAAAGCAATGAAGCAGTAAATACTATGAATATGCATGTACAATAGTTGCACCTCTCATAAGTGGTCGCAACAGAGTAGACTGGGTAATTGGTACTATAATGCATTTATGCCATTTTGTACCCCTTTGACAATTTTGAGTCCCTTTAAATAGCAGTGTGAACCTACTGTATGTATTGACTCTTTTAACATCTTAGTTTGTCATAATATAGAGTGAAAGCAGTTTTTGTTTTTGTGCTTGCAAGGTGGAAATCGTCGCACCCAAGGGAGAAGAGGAAATTCGAGTACAAGGGGCTCTAAACCGCGTTCCGGTGGTGGTCCTGTAAAGTTTGAAGGAGAATTTGACTTTGAGAGCTCAAATGCAAAGTTTAATAAAGAAGAGATTGAAGAAGAGCTACATCAGAAACTCCACGAAAATCTCAGGATTACAGATGAGGTAATCAGCTGTGTAGAGTTTTCTGTTGGTGATTTTGTCGTAGAATGTAGTTCAGACTCCAAACCTGGTCATCAATGGTTTGATAGCTGCCATTGTATGTATCAAAATTAGACAACTGGATAGCCTTCTGCTTCTTGGAATTCTTAAGAGTTGATATAAAATGTTGTGCTTATCTGTGTGTGTGGAATGCCTTCAGTTATGTACCTTTGTAATGTCTTAGGTATTTTTCTTGTTGCTTTGTAATTTTCAGGATTTTAGCATTGAAGAGAAAGGTGCTAAAGTAAAGTGATATTTTCTACAAAATTCGAACCTTTTTGGCAATTGACAGTTGACCGTCGCTCACCATATGAGTCTCGTAGCTCAGTGGTTAGAGCATCCGACTAGTGTATGGAAGGTTGTGGGTTCAAATCCCATCTGGAACTCAGAATTTTTTTCTGAGTTTCCTCTCTTTACACATCATTCTATTTTCATTTATATTTTTTCTCATCACAGATGTAAAGCCTTACAATATATGGGTACATGACTTTCTCAAAACTATGTAAACAAGAAAATGGGTAATAATGACTGTAATAATCAGATAAAAGACTCAATAGTCAGAGCCCCAAAAAAAGCAATTCATAAAATAATTTGCTTTCCTGATAGTCAAGTGGAGGTTTAATTCTATTGTAAAAAAATGGTTCTATCAACCTAGTTGTTAAGCTAAACAAGCCACCTTAAAGACACTCAAAAGCTGATATTTTGAGCATTAGCCCTTCATCAGAGTGAATTGCTCTGTTGAAGGGTTGGCTAATGCTCAAAACAGCTTCAAAATTTCTTCACAGTGAACAAATTACCTTATCAACTCTTACATTCCAAATTTCATGTCTTACTTCCCCCACTGACACAGAACCACAGTTTCTTTCGAAACTAAGCCCTTTGTTTAATTCTGTTGTCCTGAAGGACACTGGATTGTGTCTCAGATGAAATGAGATTGGCTAACTTTGTAAAAATTGATGTGCAATAAAAATAAATGTCCGTGAAGGCTGATGTCCCACCATAAGCAAGGAGAAAGTATTTGTTGCTCCTTGTAACAGTGATTCTGAGATACAGTGTCACTAATTTCTTAGAATTTAGGACCTTCTGAGCTTCCAACTTTGTAGTTATTTCAAAGCATTGTAATTGCCAGATGCTGAGAATATGTTTTGATTGTAATGCAATGAGGTTTTCCTCTTATGTCATAAATTTTTGTGTTTTCAGGCTGAAAGTGCAATCAACAGTACATCAGAAAGTGAAATGACCCAAGACCAACCACAGAGTCCTACCAGCTATTATGACAGTTCGAAGTCCTTTTTTGACAGTATCTCTTGTGAGGCAAATGACAGAGACAAAAACAGAAGGTAATACTATACCATCACTGCAAATTTTGTACATTCATAGTGATCAGGATCTAATTTCCCATGTACAGTCAAATGAAGAGTAGCCCCGCAGCTCTTAACAACCTCTAATTTCATTGGACCTTGGTATCACGCAGCTCTATTGTTTTCGGGGCTAGGGTCCATTGTTTTGTTGTTTGGTGTATTGTTTTCTCAGCAAATCAGAGAAGACCTTGTAAGAGCAGTGACATCGCCCCAAATGAGGAGGTCATGAAAATAAAGGAAATGCTCACCAAAGGCAATTATTTTGCTTTCTGAGAAATTTATCCAAACTTTTTCATTATAGTGTGTGAAGGTCAGTAAAGCAAGTTTGTTTGTTGATATCAAGGTTCAAGAGTTTAAGTTCTAGTATCTCTTGTTGTTAGTGTCAGTAGAATACAATATGCTTTATAATAATAATAATAATAATAATAATAATAACTTTATTTACGTGTCAAAATTGATCTAGCTCCCTGTAAAGACAGGGTGCTAATTGGGGACACACTAAATAATAATGATAATATTACAAATTGTTAAAAAATGCACTTACGTCTAAACAATATATATCTAAAGAATAATTTTCTGTATAATTCAAGTGATTGTAAAAAGGTATTAATATAAGTTCACGACACATGGTGCTCGTTTTCAGACCAATGTTCCGTGATTTCAAGACAACTGTTCATCAGTTTAAGAGACAACAAGTCAGCACACTCGAGGCCATTTAGGTGTAGATGATGTATCATTCTGTCTGCAAGGTGAAATGAACTATGTCTGATGTGTCTGTTGGGCATATTGTCTTCCTTGGTGCTTCACTGTTTTCCTTTCATCTATCAGGGCACATCCTTCATGGCAACAGGAACGTAAAGTAAATATGGAGACATTTGGGGTAACTGGTGGCATGCGACGAGGCGGTCGTGGCAGAGGCAGAGGTCGTGGAGGATACAGAGGTGGTCGTGGTGGTTACAGAAATCAAGGACGTGATGACAGCAGTAGAGGTGGACGTGGTGGGAATCGTGGTGGCCGTGGTGGTTCAAGATTTGGCCGCACAAAGGAATGGGTGGATTACCCCATCAATGGTGATAACAAATTACCGCCAAGAAATGTACCCAATGGGCCATCTGTGGTAAGATATAATAACAGAAATTAATAATTGTAATATAAATTATTATAAATATAATATATAATATTATTTATAAAAAGCCCTTACATGTAGTTGAAATGAAATTTTTTGATGAATGCCACTTGATACCCTGATAATTTTTATTTGAAAGCTCCACACTTCAAATTTCATCATAATGAGATTGACGTAGGGGGCGATTTAGATGGTAAGGTCTGTGGTATGTGACTTGCTGACGAATAACTTACAGTGCTAGTTGTTTCGTGTAAATTGAGCCTACAACTTGCTTGCGATTGCTGCGCATGACAAAAAAATGTTGTAGGATTTTGAAACATGTTTTTAAACCTTACAACAATCATTACCAGAGGCAATGATGGATGATGTGAGTTGATTATGATTTTTACAATGATGCGGGCAGCACACGCTACAAAAGTTGCATGTGACAGTCACAAGCTGAAGTCGCAGTATCTAAATTGGCCCTACATAATAAGCTGGCAACCAGCTATTATGAGAGTCAACTGCAGTGAACATGGTCGGCAACTCAGACTTAAACACAACAGCATGCTTGTATGCATGTAGCTGGCTTCTCCAAGGTTTCAGGCTCTGAAGTAGTGTGATAGATTACAGCTATGGTAAACATCAGGTTTTATCCACAGCGACTTGATACGTAGTATCTTCTATTTCCTTCACAGGCAGGAGGTGAAGAAGCGACAGCTAAGGCATAATTGAAGTTCCAAAACTATACTAGGGTTTTTTTTTTGTTATATTTGGAATTATTATAGAATATGGAAAATAATTTTTTGTGGTATGACCACTTACAGTATTGTATTTTCTTTCTGATTCATCATTGTTACCTGGGATCAATTTTGTAAAAAAAAAGTGGCTGCTTATTTGCAATGGCAAGAAAAATGCCTAAGAACATACTGCTGTACATGGCCCCTACATAATTTTTGTAAATGTTATATTTCTTAGAGAAGAATTGTTAAACCTCTGTTGGCTCCCTTGTGTACAAAAATGCTGTAAAGAGGCTAACAGAACTATTTACCAGTATGTGTGCATAATTACAATGTATGTCACATTTCCTTGAATTAACGCCCTAGTACTCTCACTGTAGTTCTTTGCTGTGATGCAAGATGTAAAATAACTGGACTTACAGATTGAATGCTTGTAATAAATTATTGCTTGGTCATTGGGTCAAAATAAGATTGATTTTATTCAAGATTCTTCAAGTTTACTCTGAAAGGGTGTGCTAAAAAATCTGAACCATATTATATCTCAGCAACATTTTTTTTATAATAATTAGAAGAAGAAAAAGAAAGAATGCTGGCGAGCATCCCCTGTGAAATAGGTTGTGGAGAAATACACCAATTACTCCCCGAATCTTAAGTGTTCTTTTGACTGTTTCGCATTAATTGGGTTTGGCTTTTATTGTTACACTGTGTTTCACTATAGGCTGGATTTTTTTCTCAGTCTCCATCTTTCAGAACACATGTAGGTGCCCATTACACTTGAATTTGAATTTTGTGTGTAAGGTGCTAATCAAGGAAAATTGAAACTGGAGGCTTGTAACATTAAAGTTGTTGAATACATTGCAGTAGTTTTATTTGCTGGGGGGTAAAGAGCCTCCTCCACAATGAAGGGTCTTTTCTGCAGGAACTGGAGCACAGCATCCTTTTGTTTGCGAGGTTTTGTCATTTGGTTCTGTTTTAGAGTTGTATTGTTTTCTGTCTATTTTTTGCCTTTACGTCATTCTGGTACCCGAACACGAGAGAGGATGATTGCATTGACGTTCCTAAGCCTGTCCACCCTTTTGAATTTTCATGCCCGACAGTTGTTTGAAATGAGATCTTTGTTGTGATGGGTGATGTAGAACCATTGTTTTTGCTTCTTCCAGAGCTGGCATACTCCTGGACTGCTAATATTTATTCCTCTTTTTGCTAACTTTGAGCATCTTGCATGCTTTTTCGTAACGTAACCTTTTTAGACTTCTACTATGAATGTTCCTAGCTGCAATAGTAATTTTTTCGATTGGTACATGTGGGGTACTCTGTGAAGTTTTGGGTGAGGTGTGCTAAGCGAACCCTGAAAAGCCATGTCCAATATCAGTCCTAAACTGTGATCAGGTGGAATCATAGCAGGGCTCCCAGACCCAAGTTCTTCTGCATTTTGCAAGAACATTCTGTTCTAAACGTGAGAGCAAAAATTCCTATTCTGCCCCAGACTGCCAAGTTAGACTTAACTTTTCAGAGAGTGATTTTTACTGAACCTGTGAAACAATGTATTAGGGTGGTTTTACTTAACCCGTGAAACAACATCTGTCATTTTAGTGTCTAATAGTCAAAAGTAAAGAAAAGAAAACAATGGAATTTGGGTGTAATAGCACGTAATTGTATTCTATTTCACGGGTTAAGTAAAATCACTCCAATGGTGTGCGATACAGCTGTGGTCAAAGTTGAACGAAAGAAAACAATGGAATCCTTGTGTTTAGTAGTGCGTAATATCATCAGTATTCTATTTCACGGGTTAAGTAAAATCACTACCACTGATCGGTTTCCTAGTGGTTGCCTATTCTAGACCAAAACTCTCTGATTTCTGTACCTTATCCCAGACTAAACTGCTTTTAACCCATGCCCTTCACAGCAGCGCAAATCGCCTGACTGGACCCCCCCAGTAATTATCTACAGTGTACTGAAGTAGAACATTAAAAGGCTTTTCTCACGGCCCATTTACATGGTACAGTATGCCCTTCCCTAAGTGCCGTGATGTCTAAAATCCATTTTATTCTTCAAGGGGACAATAGTACAGTTTCCAGTTCACTTATATCGCTGAATAAAACATACTTGAGACAATTTTACGAAGACATGGTTAGTCAGGGTTAGTTTACAGGGTTAGTCTTGATCTGAAGAAGAATATGCACAAATACCAGCAGGGAAGTGTCACATTCTAAATTAAAAACAATACATGGGGTTGTGAGCAGTTCATCTCACTGGTATAAATTTTATGAATATTCTTCTCCAGATTGAGACTAGCCTTGTACAAATGCGTCTTTTGTCTTTAAAATAATTCAGGGCTCGAGATTAACGGTAGCCAACTAGCCACAGACTAGTAGAAATTTCGTTTTGGCTGGTACGTTTTGCGCTTTCACTAGCCACTGTGGCTAGTGAAAATTTAAAAGCACTAAAGCACCAGATGAAACCCAAACTAAATATTGCTTCTGATGATCGAATTCCAAAAGCAAATTGAGTGAGCAGAAACTAAAACTTATTACGTAGAAGGATATCATAATGTTCGTACCATACTTGTTTTGTCCTCTTAACGTTTTTCCCTGTCTCAGATAGCAACGTTTTCTCCGTCATCTCTACGTTCGAACGAAATTAGCTGTCTTCAGAACGTTTGACCATACGTTTCCTTGAAAGGTCCATTAGTGCGTTCATATGATATTTGTCCACATGTTAGTATCTTCACACAATTCTTTAGTCTTGTTATCGACTTTTTCCATTAATTGGAAAACAATAGTTTCTCTTCCCAGCGTTTCTTTCTAGGTAACGTCTTCACAACATTTCTCCGTACGTAAGTAGGTTTGTCGATTTATTAGTCTAGCCTTCTCAACGTTCGCACGACATTGTTCTGCTCTTCCTAAGATTTTCAGTGTGTTGGTACATTCGTACGATAATTCAACACTGCTTAGTGTGTCTCTGTACGTTTGTTCATACGGTATTAGTCTTGTCTTCTCATCGTTTATCCGTACGTTAGTGCGATTTTAGTTGTCTCATTTACGTTTCTCCGTAATTTATTGGCCCACTGTAATAATTCAGTTTGTCCGTTCGGCGTTCTTCCGTACGTCACACACTATCTTACGGAATTAGTTTTGTCTAATAACCTATCTCCGTAAGTTAGTGGTTGTGTATTTTATTAGTCTGTATCTTGGTAAGTTAGCAGCGTTTCTCCCTACTGTGGTGCATTTGCAACCAACGTTTTTGATATGACTTCTCAACGTTTCTCCGTATCTTAGTAAGTTTGAACCTTATTAGTTTTTTCTGCTCAATGTTTCTCCGCACTTAAATCCGCTTATAATTTACTAGTCTTCTCTTGTAGACGTTTTTCCGTACGTGAGTTGAGTGCTGTAGCAGTCTTGTCTTCCCAACGTTTCTCGGTGCGATGACATGCTCATATAAGGTTAACTGTTCGAGTTATTCATCATGATCTGACCGAAACAGAAAAGAGAGGCGTGAACTACATCACGCCTGGAAATTTGCCCTGAAGGCACATAGTACTTTGTATTCTGGGTGTGAGGATCTTTAACCGTGGGAAAGAATATAGTCAACATTCAAGTTCTTCACTCTTGAGATTACAGCGAGGCATGTTTACAGTACTTGACTCGGCTAAAAATTAGACATATTGAACGCAACTTATGAGATTATGCAAAAACGTCTGGCTAGTGAAAATTTATTTTGGCTAGTGAAATCAAACCTCTCACTAGCCACTTGGCTACTAAGCTGAAAAGTTAGTCTCGAGCCCTGAGTCTTTTTATCCAGTGGTCTTATTGACCTCAAAACTGGACTAAAGCTAAATGTTTTTTTTTCTTCTAGTTTTGGCCTTTTCCTTTTATTATCTGAGGATTTCTGGAACCCGAAAACACCACCAAGGGTTAAAACTGTTTTTTTTACAATTTTTAGCATGTTTATAAAGAGAAGGAAGGAGGGTTGCTGAATTTTATTGACAAAAGATTCACAGGTGTTAACTGTCGGCAGAAACTGGGTATGTTTTGCCATTTTGACAAAAAAGGGTATAGAAAGTAAAGGTCAGGTGCAGGCCTGGGTCAGGTGTTAAAATAATTTTAATTTTGGCCTTAAAATCGCAAAGGTGTGAGATACCCTTTAGGGGAACAATGAAATTAAAATCCACTGAAATAAATTAATACAAATGACCACAGACTTCAAGAAATACACAGTGGCGCACGAGAGAATTTTATACACAAATCCTATGTATATTTTCCAGTTTCTACAACAACCGGTGTAAGTGGTGCAACTAAGAAAATTTTACAATGGGGAGAAAAGATTATATGTATATCTACAAACAAGCTAAACTGAATACAGAAATAATATACATGTTATGTTACATAGGTATTTTCAAAAGGTTAACTGCATCAACACCATTACATTGTAAAATTACTGAATACTGACTTTTTTATATACAAAATGTTTAAGGAAAAAAGCAACGATACATGAAGAAATGCAGGCCACTCTGGTTCTTTGCGTTTGGACTTGACTACCACCACGATTAAAGAGGGAGCTGAGGTACATAAAATTTGTCAGGGAGGAGCCCCAGTGACAACAGTAATGAAACATACCAGAACAAAGGAGGTCGTGTTGAGTGTCAAGAGCACACTGAGGCAATTCGACACTCATGTCTGTTAGCAGGGCTTTCTTCTCCACTACTGAGACAAAAGACTCCTGGGAGGATTCTACCAGCCCTATACAGACAAAATCATCTATCTTCCCATTTAAAAAGCTTGCTGGCTGCAGGTTCGTCACTTGAGCCAGACCCAATGCTGTGATTAAATTTCTAGAAGTCATTTGCTATTTCCATGTCAGAAGGATTTTGCTAGTTTAGGTCAATTCTGTGCTAAAATCATAACCTAGTGCCTTCACTCATACACAAAATACTCCTGTAAAACTATGAGGAAGATATCAAATGAATTTTTTTCAGGGAGAGCTAACCATAATATTTTTTTGGTGATTTTTGAGAACATAGCATCAAAACTTGAAAAAATTGGCCCAATTTTTTCAAGTTTCAATCCACTTCCATCCTTGCCATCGGTAGCAACAGACGACAGGAAACAGTTTCAGTGCCGTAAGATTATTTTTGGAATTCAATTGATGCAAGACACTTTTTAGCTTTTTAAAAAGATACTAAAATAGCGTGACATAGCCCATTTAACACAAGGTTTTTGCCAACACTTCACAGAAAAAAAACAGCTGAATCAGCAGTAGTAGAGTCAAATAACAATTCAACCACGTTATGTCATACAGGTAATTAGGGACCTTATGCAACAGGAATTTGTAACTGAAAGTCTAGTGTTTCCATGTTTAGCATACTTTTCACATTGGGCCTGTGTATTGGAAAGCTTTTCTTTGAACAGTTGTGGCTTGACACACAGCATCATAAACATGTAAAATGGGAAACAAGTGATTTCAGTCCCCCTTGGTGGCATCTAACATGTGCAAGTTCTCATTTGTTTAAGGTCCCTGTTATCAAATTCAGAACTCATGCTATTCCATTACTTATGAAATAGCTGATGGAATAATCGAAATGTTATTTGCCTATAATTATGCTAGCTATTGCTATTTTTTATCAGTTAAGTACTTGTCAGAACTTTCTCTCATAATTTATAGTATTTACACATGAAAATAAATATTTTGAAGAATACAAGGGAATAGAATAGAGCAGTAATATTGTTTTGCCGTTGTTGTTTTTGTTACTATGAAGAATGTCCCTGCCAAATTTAGTCAAACTTCTGTGCCTTAATGCAAGGAAAACAAGGGAACAGTTTACCTGTACATTTTATGTTGTAAAAGGAAATTATGAACCTGTTAATAGGTAACCTGCAATATCTACAAAATTATCTACATTTACCATCTACTTTTTCCCATTCAAACATTGAAAAAATCATTTAATCTTGTGTATGGAGTGTGTATTATAATTAACGTCTTTTACCTCTGTCCTTTTGCCGGGTGGTTTTGTACAGATGTTTGCTAACAATACTACAGAGATGAACACAGGGACCCTACACATCAAATAAAGTTGTTGCTTCCCAAGGCTGCCATTTGACTTTGAGTACATGTAGCCAGGCTTGACAATCTTAAATAATGTCACCTAATCACAACCTTGTCACAAATTATGTCACACATGTTGTAGTTTGTGTCACCCAATTACAACTCAAATCACGTCACATAGCCATGTCACTGACACAATTATGCCATACAATCTTATCTCAAATGATGTCACATAATCTTGTCACACATGTTGCACTTCATGTCACACAATCCTGTCACAACTCATGTCACACAAGGGGCGGCTGCTGCATGGGTGACTGTCCAACTGCTGCTTGGCCCATCTGTGGTTGTTGTCCCATGACTGGCTGTCCTTGCATTGAAGAAGGCTGTTGCTGTGTTGGGTACGGCATGTGTGACAATCCCTGCTGCTGAGGGGGCTGCCTGTAAGGATTATATCTTTGGGACTGTTGCTGTGGGGGGTACCCTGGTATCATGTTGCCTGACGGCATCCCTCCTGTGGTTGGTGGACCATATCCGGGGTGACTGTGTGATAAATTCTGCTGCTGTTGAGGTATCTAGGATAAAACAAAAAAAAAACAATTGAACAGATCATGACATCATTACAAAGTTATATTCTCTTTCTTCTTGCATGTTTTTTGATTGGGTTTTCCAAGGTCCAAAACTGATTCCGGGGATGTTTCAGACAATTATTTTCCCTAATGCTGTCTCAAGTATATAGACTGCGAGCAGCCTTCCTATTTTCCTCTGATCCTACGCGCGAGTGAAAATGAATAAATTATGCTTCGCCGCTCGCTGCTCGTGCCTCACTCACCAACTCACCAACCTCGCTAAAATTAGGAGAAGAAAGAGACTGCTCGCAGTCTATCAAGTATACTGTTACAGTTTCTCGTTTGTCTTACATCATGGTACAGTATGCTTGACAACACGCCACATCAAAACAATCCAAGTTGATATCAACTGGGTTGATAAAAGGTTAACTACAAAGTGTAAAGAGGGCCAATGCTCGAATACATGTATCTTCATGATGGCCAATTTATGTCAATAATAACAATAATAATAACAGGGTAACTAAAAACATTCCAAAGAGCTTTTAGTGTGGCTATCTAGCTGTCCTGTGGGTGCCAACTTTTTGAAGAAATCCTTGGAAAGTACAAAGAAACTTTAAAAAAATGGTATGGGGGAATATGCCTCTGTTCTCATCAGAAACAGTTGACAATGTGACTAACCTGCTGGGGTGCACCTTGCCTATACTGCATTTGTCGCTGCTGCATCATATACTGCTGGGATTGCTGTTGGTTCTGCGACATCATGTGCTGATTCATGGGTGGAGCATGGGATTGAATGGGAACCTGTGGGGGTAGATTTCCCATGGGTCCTGACATTGTAGGTGGGGCAATAGATCGGCCCTGTTGGCTCTGGGAAGGACTGGGGTATCCCATATGACTCTGCTGTGTCATGGGTGGGTGCTGTAGTTGTGGAGGAGATGAAGTAGACTGTCCCATTCCACTGACTGAGCTTCCACCATAAGCTGCAGTACTGGGACTGCTCATTCCTCCTAGCTGTGGAGGCATGTTGGATTTCATAGGATCATTCATGGCAGGTGGCATTCCTGTGTTCATTCCTGGTGCATTTGACATTATATCATTAGACGAAGTTCCAGAGTTAGGGGTCATGTCTGGTATCCCAGGCTGTAGCATGCCAGACCCAGCAGGTGGAGTCGCTGATGTTGGAGGTGTCTTCATGGTGGGCCCACTTTGTTGACCAGGTGCCTGTCAATGAGAGAGTCACTGATACTTGAAACAACAGTGTAAGTGATGTTCTCTAATTCAACAGTACTTGATGAAAATACTACAATATTTTCTTTCATTTCCTCTCTACATCTGTTCAAATAATGATGGTTCAAAATCCAATAGCCGTTTTCACAGTTGAGTTTTCTTATTTGCATCACAATGATTATGAACATGGATGTGAGGCAATTTTGGGCAATTTGGTAGTTTATGCCCAAAGTTGCCTCACATCAATGTTCAAATCCACTGTAATACAAATGAGAAAAGGAGAAACGTGTGAAGAGGGCTATTGCATTTACACAAGTATAAAATAATATGATCACAAATCCTTCACGTACAGGAATAGTGTTCTGCATGCTTTGAGTGGAGTCTGCTAAGGTGGCGAGGTACACCAGGTTACGATGCAACAACTGCTGGTATCTGAAAATAAGACACAAAACCATGGAATATGATTAGTGACATCTAAATATAATGCAAGCATAATGACATTAGTATTCATTAATTTTAGTCTTTCTAGATCCGATCACAGGCCAGAGGACAAGCTACATTGTACATAACATTGTATATAACAGAAATACCCTTTTTAAATTACCTGGCGATATATTATGAAAACCACTCGAAAGCTAAAATGATCATTTGAGATTTGAATTGGAGGCTAAGGACCATTCCAAGTGTTGTGCTACTGCTGTGCTGAACTCAAATGATTGAATTGAATTCAACTTAAGCACAGCAGTGGCACAACATTTGAAACCTTCCTATGTAAGTGACTAGTTTCTTATCATGTGTTCAGCACCTTGTTTGCCACACAATCAATGATGTTTCAACTTCTGATGAATGATTGAAAGAGGATTAGATGTTTTCAAATGGTGGATAACCAGAAAGCACTTGTAGGATAGTACATGTACATAATTTGTAACTTTTGATTTTCTCTAGCCTAGCAACTAGGAATCGAGAAAACACTTACTGTGTACATTCATATGCCTTTCCTTTATTTTGATAATCCACAATGGCCTACCAAGGACAAAAACAGAACAATTTAGACATACTCTACCAGGGGACATACAGGGGGTGGGGAGGGGAGTGAGTGTCTTCAAATGTCTTTTCATAACAAGTGGACATTAAATGAATACACATCAAGCCATGCAAGTTGAGAGAGTAATAAAAACCACTGATTAACAGGGTAAAACAAATTATCTCAACTATGTGTACCAAGCCATCAAAGACCTCAGCAAATGGCTTGACCAAGACAAATCCTGATACTTAGGTCATATTCATGATGGCTTTAAAACTGGTAATGTAATATGTGAAGATTATGTATGTGTCATTCAAGGCCAGTCTAATAGTTATGATCATGTCATTCAATCACATTTCTGGTGAAGATATAGCTTTTGACCTTGTATGATCTAGACTTCCCAACATAGATGCAATTCAATTAATAACAACTTAAATCAGAATGTCCTAAAGTTTATTATTTATTTATTTACTGGTAGTGCCTACCCTTCGAAGCCAAAGATTGATTTTGGGTAGAATTCTAAATAGCATACTTGTTGGCTTTACCATCATTGCTATAAACATAATAATAAACATACTGTAATTACCACAAAGAATATTAATTAACAATATATCTACCTGAATAAGCTGTGAATTCTCATCAAGGAGCTGAAAGATAAATGGGTAAAAATAGCATCACAATCTCTTCAACAACTACATTAATGTAATTTTTATTTAAATGTTTCACTTGCTGTTGATGGAGCAGGTTTTGCATTATTCTGTTGACTAGCATCAGTTTCTTTTCCTGTTTTAAGTAGAACCTAAACCAGCTAAACCCCCGGGGGGGGGGGACTCCCATATGAAAGTGACGGGGATGCTCGTCGTCTCGCTTAGGGACGTTATAAATTGCAGATGTTGGTCTCGCTTAGGGTTTTTAGGAAAAAAAGCCAATATTTTTACCCATTCAGGTATCGCTTAGGGTGTGCGTAAAGAAATATCTATATGAAAAAGCCAAACGACGTCAATCTTTAGCGTATTTAAAATCACTGAAGCTTTCTTATGTGGTTGTCTGTTTTAGCATGGTCTCGTTTAGGGGTCAAATAACGCCTGAACCACGCCCAGATTGGTCTCCTTTAGGGGTTTAATTCTAATTTTCTGACGAACATCCCTGTCACTTTCATATGGGAGTTCCCCCCCCCCCCCCCCGGGGCTAAACCTTGAACAAGACTTTTTGGTTTACAAAGAGATAACATTTAAGTTATTAATAAGCCTTTCAAGACTTTGCTTGGGGTGTGGTGTTGCCGTGGTTAGTGTGCTGGACTTCAGATCTGAAGGTCTGTGGTTTGACGCCCAGTCCTTTATTCTTTACACCCACTCCTGCACTGCCACTCAAATAAGTCTCCAAAATACTGAGACCAGACTACAGTGTTTCAGATTACTTATAAAGGCAGAGGGCCAATAAAGAAATTTGAGGGGTCAATAGATGTGGATCTCTTCAAATCTTCTCAAGTTGACCATTTATTTTGTCGGGTCAAGTTGCCAGCTTTGTCGGGTTTTTGACCCGAGACCCCTCTCTTATCTGGAACACTGGACTATTTGCTCATATAATTTCTTATTCTTTACATCCACTACCGGGCCAAAGGAGCCCCAGACTTATGCACCAGTAAATTCAAAACTTCAACATCCACCCCCCCGGGCATACCCCAGGCATTTGACCGTGGATCGTGCCCCGGGAGGGGGGAATTTGAACGTTGTGTTGGAAGGGTGGGGAATTTGAACCAGATTTATCTCTTGTTCTGACGTAATACGTCCGTGAGTTTTTCCGTTTTTGCAGCATTTGACAGATTTACAAGCTGGAATTTCGCCTTTGTTAGTGAATGACTCTTTCAAAAGGGTCTCTAAAAGAAGTTTGAAGGTGTCATTATGGCATATCTCTCTCTGAAAAGCATGTAAAGTGTTTGATTGAAGAAGAAATTTGTCTTTGAGGAGAGGTATTTCAGTACTAATTAGTGCGGCATTTGAACGGCTTTTTCGCCCCAAGGAGAGGTAACTTGAATAAGCCAATCTTCAAAAGTTCAAATGCCCCGGGGGGTGGGGGGGAGCGGGATGTTGAACTTTCGAATTGATCAGCACATTAATAAAGGAGCCCAAGACTTAACATGCACATTGGTTCTCATTCAATATCCACTGGTGAGTCACTGAAACGAGCCACAAAAAACATACGTTTTCAAAGTAGTTGTGTTGCTGTAGTATAGGGTTGAGTTGAAAATCTTGAACAAAAGAGCAATTTGACTTTCTCTGCACTGGACAGAGTACAACAACAAATTACCACAACAAACCAAGTAAGCTACAGAACATACATCAAACTCTGAGCTTACTGGGCATAATTCACGACCTCTCAAATGAATAAAAATTTAATTTGTCGATAAATATATAGCTCTGTATCTCGAAATCAAAGTCGTGTAATTTATAAGAAATGAAACTAACTTAGCCACATTTTAACGACATAAGCACAGCGAACTGGTAGTTTTAATAATGTACATGAAAAACATAAACTTATCGAAACATAAAGCTTTAGACGGGAAGAACGAACGACGAACAAGGTTTACTTGTTCGGCTGCCTTCGCGCCAAGCGTTGTTCATATTCACTTCTTCCTTCCTTTGTTTAAAAATCAAAAGACAAATTAATTTACCACCTACCGACTGAACTGTCTGCTGCGTCGGCTCCTGGCGCTGTCGTCCAGACACAAATGTCATCGACATGATTCTCTTCTCTTCTTCGTTGTTTCCTCGAATACCGAAGTTAGTACTTCATGTAATTGTAATCTTAATATCCCGACACACAGATTACCCTCTACATGTAAGCCTACATGAACAATCCTCTTACAACCTTATGTTCCTGTTGGCATGAACTGATGGCGGGGGGGGGGGTCGGATGCGGCTAAAATGACTGCACACGCGTACCTTTGTAACCTGTAGCCACAAATGGACAACGGATGGCCACGTTCAAAATTCCTTGATCTACTTTGGTCATCGTTTGATTAGCCTACGCTTAGCCGTACCCTCCGGCTTTTCGTAGACGTTCCCTCCTCCCCGTTTTCTCCTCGGCGGGAGGGGGGGGGGGGGAGACCGGGTACGGCTACGGGTAAGCTACGCTTGATTTAGTCTTTGTGTGAACCCTGAGCTAGAGTGTTAGCTGCTGTGGTGACGAGGTCCAGTAAGGACGAAACAGCTGTCCATGGCGCCCATGCACGGCTGCTAACACTCGGGGTACTATTTAGTTTTATGATAAATCAAGGGATAATGCCGGCTATCAACGTGGCCACAGTGCGCATTTGTGGCTACAGGTTACCTATTTGTGGCCTCATGAGCTGATAGGCTAGACGTTAGAACCAATCAGAATGCATTATTACTAAAACAAACAAACAAATAAATTGACTGCCATCATGGCTTAACGCCCGGGGTTTAACGATTCCTTAGGACACCGGATCTAATTGTTATTTAAAAGTGTTTCTTTTTTTAGCCCGGTGGGTGGGGGGGGAGGGGGTACTCCCTCATATGGCCTATACAGGGACGTGCCGCCGGACAGTGTATGGTTTTTGGCGTCTCTGTCGTAAAGAGGTTATATAATTTTATGTGAGTCTGTCCTAAACAGGGTATGGCCAGTACGTTCGTCGTCGTTAAATATGGCCTATACAGTATTTAGCAATCCTAGATCAGAGACGTTTGCTGGCTTTTGAAACACTTTAAAATTGTGTAAAACAAAAGAGAGTGTATTTAGTCAATTGTCCAAAACAGGGACCTAAAATGGAAGGTGTTGTCCTACACAGCGTAGGCATCATATTGGGGCTTTTTTTGCTAAACAGGGTTGGGGTCTAAAACTCTCAGCGGCACCCCTATGCCAAAACATGGGTCAGGTGCCCCCTTCCCCGAGTCCTTATCCTTATGGAACAAGGAAAACCGAAGAACCCCGCTTGCGAAAACCTTCGAGAAGAATCGCACGTCTTTTAACCCTTAGAACTCTGTACGTTTTCTCTAAAAATATCATATGATGGGCAAACAAGTTTTCGGGGTCAATTCTAAGTTCCCTTTGAAGAGTTACAAATAAGAGTTCTTTGATTACCTCTATTTATAGTCAACTTTTGGATTTTTTCCATACCCAAGTCACGTCGAGGATATCGTTTGTTTTTTGGTTTCTAAAAAAGCAACAACAAAAAAAACGATGTACAAGTTAAATTTCAAAAATTGCATCGAGAAGCAAGGAAGGTGATTATGTAGTGCCGGATTCTTGTCAGAGGCTTAAGTATTTTAAGATACGTGACATCTCCTTTTGAATCCTTCACATAGCGAATCGCCCTTTCCAATTTGACCCTTAAAGTGGGTTCAAACAAATGAAAGGAATTGAACTGAAATTTTACGTAATGCTGTTCTCGTTTTATGTAATTTTACTCTGAATGTGATATAATAAAGGTGTCTTATCTTATCTTACCCAAGCAGAAGTATTGAGAATTTGGCGGGTGTTGTACTCTGTATTGGCACTCATGATGAAGTAATTAGTTTTATCCAATTAGATACCACCTCTTATTAAACATCCTATCATCGATGATCCTCCGTGATTGGTTGAGGCAGACAGGTTTGGACACGTCTGTGAAGAAACAGACGAAGCAATCGGTCCCTGTGTCAAGCGCTATTCGTCATGGATCCAGAAACTAAGGAACAAAAGACAGAACTCCGCTTTATATCGGAGATTCTCCGTTACTCGTTTTATGGAGTGGGGATTGTTTTGCTTTTGTCTTGCATAGGGTACTTGTTTATGGGTCACTTACAAACGATGCAAAGGCTGGATGCCATCGATGAAAAAGTGAACGCACTCGAGCTGACTATGAAAAAGCTCATTCCCTCAAGTCCAACTTACGAAGCCAATCAGAACAGGCTTACTGACCTTGCTGAGAGAGACGTGCATGTACGATTGAGGAGGACAGTCACCATAAGTCTTCAAAGTCTGGAAAAGCGATTGAAAGTTTTGGAAATCAGGTATGATGAACAAATTCCAACACATGGCAACACTCAAACGTCTAACGATCGCAGACAAACGTGCGGCTGTAGGATTCCAGATCGAAGTGGAATTAGTTAGAATTGTCAGTTTTTACACAAGGAAAACTGGATAACCACCAGAACAACCTAAATCCCCCCGATTCAAAAGTAAAAAATCTTGGTAAATTAGCACCCTTCAACGCATTTCTACAAATATTTGAAATTTTTCCAACAAAAATACTTTAAAGTATCATCCTCATCATCATTATTATTACTTATGGCTATTACTATTATTATTATTATTATTATTATTATTATTATTATTATTAAACAATTGCTCGGAATCTGGTCTTATTTATTACCCGTTGGGGTTATATTTTCCTGACATGATCAGATGCTTTATTCTCATAACCTGTTTAACTGAATTTTTTTATCAAAGCACTGCTGTAAATACGACAGTGTTAATTTTGTATAGTTTCTTTCTTTTAGGGCTCTCCAAGACAACAGATCCTCTACAAGGGAACCACTCAGAGGTTCAATTTGATAGCAGCTACTTGTTTCATTTTTAAGGGGTAGATTGAGCACTTTGAAAGGGGATACTCTAATCTTAAAAGTTTAAGACTTGATGAGAGAAATCTTTATACTGCTTTAAAAATTGCGCATAACTTTACGGAGCCGACAAAACCGACTTGTGCAAAAAGGTAATACTAATCACTTTGCATGTTCAACACTTAACGCTTTACGTATTTAACATGCCCGACTCACTAGAATTTCAATTATTGACAAGGTATGAATCGTCTCTTAACTGAAACATGAGGCATGTGTCCTGACCTTGCCTGAAATAGTACAGGTTTCAGTAGCAACCGAAGAAAGAAAAGAGAAGACGATTGCACGCAGGAATTAGCTTAAGTTAAAGCGATTGTTTTCAGAAGGTGTTGACATCAAGTATTTCGTTTCACTTAGGACGGGACGGAAGGGACGGCAGGGTTGGTCCCGCGGGTCCCCCAGGACCACCTGGGACGCCAGGTCAGTGTCTCTGTGACGCGCAATATCAAGAGATTTGTCTTAAGATATATAGATGCATGATGTTACATTGTATACTATGGCACTAGCAGGTTGAGTGCTTTTTTGTTTAATTCATAGAGATGACAAAGAACGGTTCTGCACGTTTTTGCTCTGAATATTTTTGTGGAAATACCGCCCAATCTTTTGCCCGCTGGCATTGCGGAAATTAACAAATTTCGTTCACTCTTGAAGTAACCATTCTCGTGCTCCGTTACTCAGAGCTCCAAATCCCGGTTCACGAAAAACAAAGTTTTAATGCTTTCGTAGTCCCAGTTTGAATTCTTGGAGCTTCTTTTATCAAGGACTAGAATCTTGAAAAACACCTTTCAGGCCGTGATTTGGTGCTTCGCTAATTGTTTCTCTTTTTAATTGCAATCACAGGTCGTGACGGACGAGATGGTAGAAGAGGTATTGTTGGACCACAAGGTTCTCCTGGTCCTAAAGGTAGGAACAAAAATCATCATCACTCAGAACGGGGATGGCGCAGTGGTGAGAGCACTCGCCTCCCACCAATGTGGCCCGAGTTCGACTCCCGGACTGGGCGTCATATGTGGGTTGAGTTTGTTGTTGGTTCTCGTCCTTGCTCCGAGAGGTTTTTCTCTGGGTACTCCGGTTTTCCCTTCTCCTCAAAAACCAACATCTCTAAATTCCAATTCGATCTGGACACAGTGGACGAAGAACCATCTAGTGGATGTGCCACTGCTATTTCCCAGTTATTTACTTTACTATATAGCTGGTTCAAAGAAAACCTTTCGCACTGTGATCAGTCATTTATTATCACACTATTTCAGCAAAAACAAAAACAAAACATACACAAATGAGCAATCTAATCGTGACTGGGCTTACGTGTGATTTCCCACTCTTCAGGCACAGGTGGTATGTTTTTGTCTTCCCAGTTGTTTCATTTAACTTTGACAGAAGTGATTTATCGGTAAACAAGGGTTGGTACTTACCACAAGCCTTAGTAACACCATAAGACAACTATTGACACACCCAAAGCACCCCACAGCCAAGGAAAAGAAGTGCGGGGTGGTTTACAAAATTCAGTGCAAGGATTGCGAAAAGGGTTACATCGGTGAGACGGCTAGGCCGTTTGGGATTAGACTCAAGGAGAACGACAACATGAGAAGAGCATCGACAACTGCTGTGGGTGATCACCTCAGGGACACAGGACACACCCTTGACTTCTCTTCCTCCTCGATCGTTGCAAGGGAAGATGACACTCTCAAGAGACGAATTAGAAAGGCTATCGAAATCCACTGCCAGATCCCAACAATCAATCGAGACAACGGATACAAGCTCCAGGTGATCTACCGTGATGTTTTGTCACGTGTTTTTCACCATCATAAATCGCGTGAAAAAAGGTCAAAATTCCGCGACGGAATCGAAAGCTTGTGCTTCTGTGCTTTACATAAATTTTGGATCCTGTGAAAGAAACCTGATTTGTTCTGATTTGTTGGGTTTGGCTGGACAGCACTTGCTGAGTATCCTTTTTAATGAGCACTTCAATAACAAGGGAAAAATGTACATGTCAAAACTTATTGCCACTTCTTTTCACGCTGAGAATGAAATCAGTACCTCATAACGCTTCAGGTGATGTTGGCCAAAGTGGGAAGACAGGCACTTCAGGACCTCCAGGGCCTAAAGGGCAAAAGGGACAAGAAGGACAGGGGCTGTCTGGAGTGAAGTACGTCCGCTGGGGGCGCACAAACTGCAGTGGAGATGCTCAGGTTGTGTACTCAGGTAACTAAGCTCCTTGTGTCACTGTTACTGACACGCACTTCTATGGGATTACCAAAAAAATGGACCACGCAGGGTTTTTTTTTTAGCTTGTTCAGGTGATCAGATTGAGGGGAGCGAAGGAAACTGAGGTGGTGCGTGATAAAAAATAATAAGAGCCCAAAAGGAGAGAGAACTGCCTGGGGAGAGGGGCTCTTACCTTTCCTCGTGCGCAACCTTTCCTTCTCAAGTCCAGGATCTGAAGTTCTAAACGAGAGAAAGGTGTTGAAAATTGTTAGTTATGGAATAGAACGACTCGATCCTATTAAAAGGTCTTTTAAGGAACCAAAATGAAACCGCCCACAATCAATCATTTTAAAAACGCTTTTAATTGTGGTTGTTACAACGGTAGTGGAAGGAAGTACTTCGCCATAACAGTGACGACAAAAGATTCCTGGTTTCACACTCGTAGGATATGGGGTTATATGATTATTGCTCTGCTAAGTGCCCTATCTTCGCAACTAAAAGAAAAGCTAAAAAAGGGGCTCAAGAAATTTAATTTGGAAAATTGCACAGAGTAAACAGAGAAAGGGATAACAGCCATCAAGAGCAGTTTCGTCATATTGCGTTCCCTATGACGTTTTGGAAGTGGGGGGGGGGGGGGGTTGCAAGTTTCCCTCAGTAGACGGTACACCAAGTTTCAGGAGTGTTTCTTAACAAAGGAGACGAGCTCCTATAAAGGTTGGAGGTTTTTAATTGTGGCTTCATCAGGAACCCCAAATCACTACTGTGTCAAGTCTCAAGGGGGCTTTCATGGAGACTGTTTACACGTATTTAGTGTGTGGAGCTGCACAGATCTCTTCTACTTCCACATCTCCTTTTATTAGTATCGTTACTGTTGTGCTACCCAGGGTTCATAGCAAGCGGCTACTACAGTCACAAAGGAGGCGGAGGAGAATACATCTGCCTGCCAAACAAACCCAAATATGGAAAATACACCAACAATTGGGAAGGCACTGGAGCCATATATGGCACTGAGTATGAAGTCAGTAGCTTCAATCCTTTCAACAGAAATGTCCACGATCATGATGCACCTTGTGTCGTGTGCTATGTCAGGTCACGTGGTACCCAGCTGATGATACCCGCAAGGAATGACTGTCCTTATGGTTGGACGGAAGAGTATCATGGGTACTTGATGACTGAACATTACGATCATCCGACGTCCCGTAACTTTATTTGTGTTGATCATGAGCCAGAGTCAGTTCCTGGAAGTCAAGGTAGTCACAATGGAGCATTATTGTATCTTGTGCAGGTAGGCTGTGGGCACTTCTCAGGTTGTCCTCCTTACAGCAGCGGTCGAGAGCTGACATGCGCAGTGTGTACAAATTGAAAGAAATGATCGAATTTAGCCTAGCACGCTACAAGTGCCAGAACTGTTCCGCTATTTTTTGTTAGATACTTCTTAGCTTGTAAGTTGTGATAAAATGTGTGATTTTTATTGAGGTTATCAATTGAACACAGAACCTCTCACAGGTCAGATAGTGTGTCAAAAACGTAAAGGCAGAGAAGCCACGTTTCATAATACGAACGAGTCAGTATAATAAGGGGGTATAAAACCGTATTTTATCAGTTTGAGAGGAATAACTAAATCCCCGTCCTTTGATAGAAAATTCTGTCTTGACAGCCACCGACCGCAACTGACAATTATAGCAAATGTAAGCGAGAAACACGCTAGTCGTTTTTTTAATGAACAAAAAGGTTTTTTATGAGAAATGTTTAATAAAATCAGTTATTGGAAGTCCTTCGAAATTCTACAGAATCCTGATTAGACATCTGTAACAGTAGAACAACAACACGCAAACAGAACAGTGCAGAACAGACACAGCGTACTATTTGACCTTTTAAAAGTCATAGTTTTAATGTCACTTTCTTCTTTTTTACGATGTTCCCAGTTATAGCACTTATGTGCTAATCTCACTGACAGTCAAATAATGCATTGATTTATTTTATTGAATACAGTTCCGTTAGCAAGATTGTGTAATTTTGCCATGAAATTAACGTGTGATACCATGAAACTTCACGGGGGTCAAATGTACGATGTGTACACAGTTTCTGCCATATTTTTACAAAGGAAAAGAGAGACAAATGTTGAAAGGTTCACTTTAACCGCAAACATAACGCTGTTTCTGAAAACTTAAGGTGATTCCATCGAAATAGAAGGAATGTTTAAAATTTTCTAAGACTTGGTCCAACTGGTAATTGCGTTTAGAACAGTTCAAAAATGCAATAAAAAATAGGCGTAACCGAGCTTGTTTTGGCACAACATAGATAGCCATTGATAGCAACTATACGACCCGCAAGGTTTTTCTGAGAAACCCTAGTAATCAGAAATGAGAACTGTAATTGCCTCAAAAAGTCATTGCTAGTATTGAAATATTGGGGCAGTTCAACAAAATAGACATTTATCTTGCATTGATATACTATTTTAGTTGAACAAAAACTAAGGATATGAAAAAAATTAAAGAATTTCACGCCTGTATACATACCCTGCTATACCTAAAGATCTCAAAGCAGAATTTTTAACTTTTCTTGAAATCGAGATATATTGTACTCGACCGTGTACCATTTGAATTTATGTATTGTCAAGCACAAGTCCTATCGGTGTGAAATTTTTAAATTTCCCGGCCTTTTAAAAATGGCGGGAACATGTTGTTCCTCTTTTACTTACGAACTTCGCGCTCGTAAACGTTTGAACCGATTCAAACTTTAAGGCTCTGAAAGACCGGACGTGACGTACTTTGAGTTTGACCGCTTTGAAGACTGAAACAAACGGTCACAGCACTGTAGGCCAGTCCTCTAAGGCACTGTAATGCATTGTAAATGTCTCTTATTCAGCGTACAATTCAAAGGCCCTGTTGGGGTAGATTTTAAACAATGGACATAACGTTGAAACACCGTACGGTGACGTGAGTGAAACTGGAATTATTCACGAATGAGAAACTGTTTTAATGAAATTGCGATACCAGCAGAGAGAAAGCAAGATCACTGGGCGAACTTTACGAGAGTACTGAAGTATTTACCAAAAAAACATCTAATATCTATAAATGGAAAGAAAAAGCTCAAAAGAATACTGGTAGAAGGCGAAAAGTTCCAGTTTCAAAAGCTGCTTTCAAAGGATTTCATCGCTTTGTTTTCTTCACGGCGGAGAGCTTGCCCTGTTCTGAAACATAACCGAGTAAGTGAAGTTTTTTAAACGGTTTAAGGTAATGGATTTTGAGTATTACGGTCAAAGAAATTACGTTTTGAAATGGGAATATAATTTATGTCATTAGAAATGTGTCATTTACTTTTGACTTTAGAAAACTATTAGAAAACGCACTCAGATTTGTGACAGATGTAGTCTTAAATATTTTGCCACGCTCAGCCGATTTCACTCGCGTGGACCGATCCACGATTTTGGAAGTGTAACGCGAATTGCATTTAAGTATAAACTTACGGGTTTTCGAATAAACTTTTTTCAAAAATGATTTCTCTGTCCATTATTTGTGTTTGTTTTTTCATAACAGTAGGTCTAAGCACAGTCGCAAGACAACTAGCTGCACAAGGATCACTTCAGTGACTACGGAGATTACGACGAATAATTGCTTTCAATTTTGACTTTCGGGTACATCTCTTTGTGCAATTGTCGATTTTCTTGTCCTAGAAGTTTTCAATAGTAACAACCTTTTAAGCGAAGCAGTTGTCGGTTTAAAGCTATTTTATCCCAAAAGCTTCCGAAAACAGTTTTGTGCGTTCCTCAAAGCGGGTTGCTTTATATAGGCTTACTTCGCATCCGCAAAACTTTAATATGCCGGCATAATTTAAAGCGAGTTTGGTGTTTGTTTGTTTTGAATCTTGATGGTCTCTACTGAGTTAGAGAACGAAATATAACAGTTATTTAAAAAACTATAAGCGAAGCAGTTGTCGGTTTAAACCTATTATATCCGAAAAGCTTCCAAAAGCAATTCTGTACATTTCTAAAAGCGCTCAAATTTCAAACAATTTGCAGCCGCAAAACTTATATGCCATAGACTTAAGAACGTTTGGTGTTTGTTTGTTTTCAATCTCGATGGCCTCAAGTTAGAGAACGAAATATAAGGGTTACTTAAGTAACTATAAGCGAAGCAGTTTTGAATTTCAAACTATTTCATCCGGTAAGTAATGAGTGTTCTTCAACGTGCTCGAATTTTTTCTCGGCTGCTATAAAAGCCTACGCGACATTTCTTCGATAAGTTTATTACAAGTGCTTCGAAGCTCCCAAAATCCTTTCTTTTGGATAATCCCAGTAAAATGCGGGTGAAATGCCTGTATTAATTTTTGACCAGACTAATAGTGACAGTTCATGTTATTTGTTAACATCCGAACGCGATGAAGATAACTCATTTAAATTTTGTTGTTGTAAATGAGCGCCGTTTGAAGTTCTTTCAAGCGAACAGCCAATAATCCAAGGAGATTTGACAAGCCTTGACAGTTAACTGACAGGATATGGAAACACTGCAAAAACCAAGCAAAGCGGCTCGTGAGTAAAATATGTGTTCAGTTTGATGCCCGAAAAAAAGAATCAAGCTGTGCTCAGCCTTTAGAATGACCTTTCGAGCTTGGTTTTACAGAACAGGGGCCCGTTTCTCAAAACTCCCGATAACTTTCCGGGCCCGAAAAATATTTTAGGTGCACATTATTCTCGAATAGCTATACAATTTTTATTGATTTTGAAAGCTAAATTTTAATCTTTATAATTTCGTGAAGCATCTCGCTAAGTTTGCGCCAATAATTACCTTTATCTGACAAATAAATGAGCTCGAAAAAATACTTATATTACCTGGCGCGGAAAGTTATCGTGTTCCAGATCCCCAAAGTATTGGAGGACAATTCGGAACACTTTCTGGCTTTTTGAGAAAACTTTTCGTAAGCGAACGAGCCAAAAAAAGCCCCGAAATATATTTCAGACCGAAAAGTTTCGGACTATTTTTGAGAAACGGACACCAATTTATTCCTTGGCGGCTCCGCTTGTAGGCTTGGCTAAATCTATATATTATTCATTGTCCTTATTAGAGCAGTTTTCAATTGACTGTGGAAAGTGATTCGCGTTTTGCTTTGGTTTTGGCTTACTTCGCTCTGTGATTGGTTAAAAAAACTCGCGCCACTTTCTTGACCAGTCAGAAGAAAACTCAAAGCAATCCCGACTCATTCGCACACATTTTCCCGCGCTTGGCGCCGGTTACATGTATTTGCTTCGAGTTCTGATTGGTTCATTGGGTAATTTGTGTTGGTTGTGATTGGCTGGGGTAGTTACTTTGGTTTTGGTTTTACGACACTCATTTGAAAAGCCCTCAAAAGGAATAGAGTATATGTTGTTAGCATGAGTTAGTTTTTTCTTTATAGGGATAACCACAAAAATCAAAGAGATCAAAAAAGGTTTTACAAAGAGATGTTTAGGGATACTCCTAGATATGATTTAATTTGATTAACTGGTCCCTTCTTAACCAAGTGAACCGTCACTATTAACAGAATGTTCGTATATTTAACAAATAAAAAAGCCAAAACCGTGCTTTGTTCTGTGATAAAGCACGCAAGGAAGTGACGAGAGCACGAAAGAAGTGTAGGGTGAACACGAGCCGCAGGCGAGTGCTTCTCCCCACTTCTTGAGTGCTCTCGTCACTTCCTTGAGTGCTTTATCACAGAACAAAGCACGGTTTTGGCTTTTTTATTTGTTTTATAATAAAGCTTTGCTCACATTTGTAAAGAAACTGGCTTTTATTTGCAAGAAATCAAGTTTTTTTCACAGCTTGCAAGCGCGCGCAAGAAAGGATTTCAGCTTGCCAGTGCGCGCAGAATGGCGTCACGGGCTACTCCGTGCATCTGTACTCTGATAAGGCACGCTGTTTCAACCAATCAGAGCGCGCGTTATATCGAAACTTTATTATAATAAAAGATAAAGTCAGTTTTATAAAATAATGGTTTCTCGTTGACTTATTGTATACTGTCCGAAATAACGAGGGTTTGTAGTAAAGAGATAGAGTTTGTAAAATTTTTTCTCAGAGGCTAAATGCGAACCATCCGTGATAACGAGATTTGTCCTAGTCTAAAGAGCTGAAGTGAGGGACATAGAGGACCAAGCTGAACTGACTTGTATGCATAATTATTTCACTACAGAGGAAAGGAAAAAAAATTAAAATAAAATTTAAAAAAAAAACAGACATAATAAACAAAACAAAGCTCATGTTCAGTTGTTTGAGGTTCCTCTACTGACGAGCCTATCAGTGACACTCGTAAACGCTGCAACGCTGAGCTGGAAACAATGCTCAAAGCTTGGAAAACAGCTGGAAGAAAAAAGGGATATAAAAGCAGAGACCAATACAACGTAGAATGGTTTTAAATTGGGTGCACTAAATTTCGGCTGGCCAAACGAGCCTTCTTTGATCAGGTATAATGAGAATTTACATTGGAACGGGTGCATATGTTGTAGTTCAATTTCATCCCTGGTTTAATTTAATTTTCTTTTATTTCATATTCTTTAACATATATTAACATAAAAAGAACAAAGACAAATAGCTACAACAACTGTGAACTACAACATATATGTAGATCATGCAAATTACGTAATACCGGAAATACGTAAAACTAACTTGATTGACAGTGCTAAAATTTAAGATTAAATGGAATAAAAAATTAGCAGAAAAAGAAAAGAGAATAGAGCGTTATGATCTAGTGAAAATCAAACAACGGAGTCGCAATCAGAGTTTCCGGTTGCGCTTACGATTCCGTCGCTTACGATCAAGTGAAAACCAGATTCGTAAGCAGAAGCGGAAGAAAATGGAGACGTTCTGATTGGTTTATTCTTCCGCTTCTGCTTACGACTCTGACAATCTGGTTTTCACTAGATCGTATGCGACGGAGTCATAAGCGCAATCCGAAGAAAATGGAAACGTTCTGATTCTTGCTACTCCGATTCCGTCGCCCTTACGACTCCGCTTACGACTCCGTTGTTTGATTTTCACCGTTGATTTTCTCCGTTGTTTTGATTTTAACCATATGAAACACTGGAATAAACAACATCATCATCAACAACAATACTAATGATAATAACAAGACAAAACCCCTTGCAAGGTACGCAGGGTATTATGGGAATATGTTTTCACCTAACTCTCCCTGCTTACCTCCGTTGTCTCATGTTGTCTTGCGTCCAATCTCAACGTCCCGAAATAAATATTACACACACACCCACACCCAAACTACGCCATCCCCGCGGTAAATCCTTGCGGTGCCTTACGCATGCGCACAGCCATATTACCCAAGCAGTGGCAGCCATGGACGGCTATTTCGTCCTTTCAGGACTCATCAGGATGCCATAGCCCCAGGCAGAGAGCTGGACAAAGTCACAGCGCATCACATGTCAGATATTGCCGAAGCGAGTGCAAAGCAGTCCTTTAAGCGACAGCAGGAGGCACCGTATTGTTTTCACCAGTGTCCATCAATGGGCTCCTGTGTCCATCTGTTAATTATCAACTTCAATTCAGTCTGATTTTAAATCAACTTTACATCTCATTTCTCTCAATTTTTTAAGTTCATCCTTCCATCTTTAACCTTTTAAAAATATATCAAACTGTTTTGGAGCGTTGCGCTACAAACCATAAAATAATGAACGAAAAGGACGAAACTGGATAAAAACATAGCGCTGAGGTGAATTGCCCCTTTAATCAGAGAATCTTGCAGTTTGTAATCCGCACACTTAACCCGTAAGGCCTTCTCTACCGTTGAGTTATGAACCGTTAGAATTCTTTGTTTACACCTATTTATATTCAAGTTTTGGAATCTTTCCATCATTCGAGTCACCTCTTAGATATCGTATTAGCATTTGTTTAAGCTGATTTATTTAAGAAAAGCTCCGCTCTAAACAAAATGCAGCCGAAACAGAAACACTGAAAACCGTTACCTAGTACCTGTACATTTCATCCCCAAATTTTCGCATATTTGGCCTTCTGGATGAGGAGTCACACTCTTTCTTCTAAAATCTTGATTCTTGCGGTAATATGGCACCGATGAAAAATGATAAAGAAAGATATTGAGCTGTACTGTACTCTGATAACAATCAACTTTAAACAGGGCAAATTGCCATCACAAAAGTAGTTTTCAGAAAATCCCCGGATAAAAAGATTGTCCATTTCGGAATTAAAGGAATTAAGGATTTTTAAATGCAATCTCCTTTAACATCCCAGCTGAGATAGAAAAGTTTGGCCCCTTATCAAATCAGCTTGAAAGTTAAAAAGGTTCATTCGTGCCCAGTGTTGAAACTTTATTCGTCATGGATCCAGGGAGAAAGGAACAGAAAAACGCTCCCATTTTGGAGGTTTTTCGTTGTTTGTTTTACGCAGTAGTGGTTGTTTTTCTTTTGTCTTGTATGGGTTCCTTATTTTTGGATTATTTACACATGAAGCAGAAGTTGGCCGCGATCGATGACAAGATGCACGCATTTGAGCTGACTCTTAGCAAGGTATTTCCCACAACCCCGTCTCACACACACAGAGATAACAAACTTGCGGCTGAGAGTTTGCATGTGCGATCGAGGAGGGCAGTCACCCCAAGCCTTCAAAGCCTCGAGAAACGACTTAAAGTTCTCGAAACCAGGTATGGTGGTTTCTTCGTATGATCAATTAATAGGCCCTTTGAATAACTGTGTCACGTGACCTGGTCAATCATAAAAATGGCAATAGTACGAAATCGATATCAGAAATGGAAAGAGCATGATGAAATTAGTAAGATTTTCAATTTTGAGGTCACTGACGTTAAAGTGCAACAGTTTACGGTTATGCGGTTACGGTTAAAAATTACCAAGACTTATAGGAAAAAACTGCTGGACGGCAAGCTTTTCCATCCAGCATACAAATCTTTTATAATTTTCAAACTTTCAAACTGTCCTAAAATCGTTAGTGGCCTCAAAATTGGAAATCCTACTAATTTCATGACGCCCTTTCCATTCCAGCCATTTATTTCGAACCACGACTATTTATTGTGATTGACAAGGTCACGTGACACGGATATGCAAAGAGCCCATTGCATTTTTAAACGAGGGCTCTGAATATTGAAAACTATTGCTCTCGGATTCCAGATCGAACTAAAATAGGTTCTAGTTAGGGATGCTAACTTAACATCATTAGATCTCAATTTCGGTATCTCCGGTAACAAGTAAGAATTACAGAATGGCATTTTCACGGTGAAATAGATATGGGAGAAAAAATTTGATTTTTGAGCAGGCAAAACCGGAGACCAAACGAAAGATACTTAACTCTCACAGCAAAGACAGAATTGTAACAGTAAATTTATTAACCTTAAATGTCAGTATTTTCCATGAATCTGGTTTTATTTCCAAAGAATGAAGTGATTAGTGATGAAATTCGAAATCTAGAAAAGTACAAAAGTGATTAGTGTTAGTGAAGGAACGAACAGATGTGCAAAAAGAAGAAGATATATTTACCCTATGGTCGCCTCTTGTTTTTCGCTTGTTACACGGTCTGTCTCGATTAACTCCTGAAATTATCGTTAATCGTTAATGCGTTCTCGCGCGTGCTTAATTCGTTGACAGTTACTTTCAAAAATTAGTTGATAGCGAAACAATTATCAGGTGCATGATTCTCGTCAGTGACTTTTTCAGAAAAGCAGTTGTAATTTTAAAGCGTGTGTTAATGTTACTCTTTTCTCTTTAGAGCTCTCAAAGACAACAAGTCCTCCCCAAGAGAATCATCCAGAGGTTTGGTTTGATAGCAGATTGATCTTGCAATAGTCTAATCCTAAGCTGACCTTAACGAAATTCAAAACACCAGACATATCTATACGCTGTTAAGAATTGCAACTAACTTTACGGTATTTCTGCAGAGCCGACACAACGTTTGTGCGAATAAGTAAATTTCAATACTCGAGCTCATCGCTTTATGTTGCCCGCCTGGACTTGCCAGAATTACAAGGGCAGAAATCTCTTTTGTCTGAAATATGCCGTATGTCTTGTGACATTTCCTGAAATAACACAAGTTTCAGTAGCGCGAAGAAAGGAAAGGAAAGACGGTTGCTCGCACGAGATCAGTAAAGATAAAGCGATTTTCTTCTGATGGTGCTGACATCACCTATTTCGTTTTTGCGCAGGACGGGACGGGAGGGACGGCAGAGATGGTCCTGCGGGTCCTGCGGGACCTCCCGGGATGCCAGGTTAGTGATGTGACCAGACTGTAATGGGGCTTAGACTTGCAAGATAAAAAGATTTATCCCGAGATATTTACTTGAATGATATTCTAGTGCATATTACCAAAATAGCCTCGTTTTTATTTATTTATTTATTTATTTATTTATTCATTTATTTATTAGAGGTGTCAAACAACGGTTCAGGAGTCTTTACTATGGATGTTTTCGTGGAAATCGATATTAGTTTTTTTCCACTGGCATTTAGAAGATATGCAAACCGGCTTCGTTCAATCCAGACGTAACCACTCTGGATCACCGCGCGTAGCACAGAACTGTAAATTTCGGTTCTCAAAAAAACAAGTGTTAATGACCCGACAGTTCCAGTTGGAATTCGTGGGGCGTCGTCTTTCAAGGACTAGATTCTCACAGACAGCTCTGACTCTTTGCTTCGAAAATCTTTTCTCTGTCTACTTGTTATCACAGGTCGTGACGGACGAGATGGTAGAAGAGGCATTGATGGACCACAAGGTCCTCCTGGACCAAAAGGTACGAATAAAATCCTGCTGTTGTAAGAAGTTTACTTAAATCTTTCGTTTGCTGTGCATTGTGTCTAGCCAGTTTTTCTTCTCACACTATTCAGCAAAACAAACAAACAAACAAACAAACAAACTAATCGTGACTGGGCTAACGTGTGTTTCCTAACTCTTCAGGCACGGCCAGAAATGATTTATCTAGGTTGGACTGGACAACACTTACTGAGTATCCTTTTTTAATTAGCACTTCACTAACAGGAAAAATGTATATTTAAAAAATAATTGGCAATGTTTTCAGGCTGAGAATGAGAATAGCAATTTAAAATGCTTCAGGTGAGGTCGGCCAAAGTGGAAAGACAGGCACTCAAGGACCTCCTGGACCCAAAGGGCAAAAGGGACAAGAAGGACAGGGGCTGTCTGGAGTGAAGTACGTCCGCTGGGGGCGCACAAACTGCAGTGGAGATGCTCAGGTTGTGTATACAGGTAAGTAAGCTCCTCGTGTTACTGACACACACTTCTATCAGTGTAGCAAAAAAATGGACCATGTAGGATGCGTATGTGGTCCCAGGTGTCAGACTGGGGGGAGTGTGGTGCGTGAGGGAAAAAAAGGAGAGAGAACTACCTGGGGAGGGAGCTCTTCCATTTCCTCTACGTAGCAGTTTGTTTTTCTCACGTGCAGTCTTTCCTTCGACTTCCTAATCTGAACATCTGAGGCAAGTTAGGGGTGTTGGAAATTGTCAGTGTTGGAATAGGCCACTCGAGCCGTAATTTCTTTCTAACCACTAAAATGCAACTATAAAAACCATACAAAAAATCAATTATCTCAAACAAGCTCTTCATGACAGTTGTTAGAGCTCACAGTAGAGGGAAAGAGTACTTCGTTATAAAAAGGACGGCAAACTGTTTATTGGGGTTTGAGATCTAGACTTCTGGGAAAAGGGGTGCTTACCCTGCGAACAGTGGTTCCCGCCGAACGAGAGGGTAAGGGGTGCTTTATTTTGTTATTAAAGTTCATTTCCAGGATAATTGTTACTCTGCTGGCAAGTTCTCTGTGGTCGAAACTAAAGAAAAAGCAAAAAAAAAAAAAAAAAAAAAAACAGCCTACGAAAGTTTGGATAATTACACTGAATAAACCGAGAAAGAGTTAAGAGCCATCAAGACCAGTTTCGTCATGTTCCGTTCCGTTTAAGTAGAACAAGCTTGTTCTCTTTCTCTACTTTTGAGCGAGTCCGACCGTTATTTTGAAAACAAAGTTCTCGAGCCTTAAATCGCCAAGATAAACACAGAAACACAAATTAAGACACCAAGGCAGCAATTTTATGAGTTTTTATTTCATTTTCCTCAGTTTCAAAACTCGGGGGATTTGGAGAATTGTCGAAAGTTATGCATAACTGTCTCAAATTCTCCCAAACCCCCTCGTGTTTAGATGAGGCTATGTAAACACGGAAAAAGTTCTCTTTTGCTTAAATATAATATGTACAAGGCTTTGAATAAACAGAAAATAATAGATGGGCGCACGGAGATATTTAATTTCTCTTCGAGTGTTCAACGCGATAGAGTGTTCAAGACGAGAAGAGAAATCACATATCTCCAAGCAACCACGTAGTCTATACTTGCCAACTTTTTGTGATTCATAGGCGAGACATTTTTATCCTGAGAGTGTCAAGATTTTTCGTAGGGGACCGATAATATCCGAAGATGTCAGACGATTTCCGAAGACGTCCGAAGATTTCCAAAGCCGTTCCGAAGACGTTCCGATTTATGGCCAGTAAACCGATGCTTTGATCATTTAATCGAGTATGACCATGTCTCCAGTGGCTTTCTCTACTAAAATCCGAGATTTCGCGAAAGTAAGATCATTATTTTCTCGCATTAGTTCGAGTTTATTTAAATACTTTATTTTTTTTTCAAATGAGTCGCTTAAGGCTGTAAAGGCTCAAACTTTTCCACCAGGCGTGAGAAATGGGTACGCAGGCGTGAGTAGGCGTGAGATCGCAGTTTTCGATCCGCAGGCGTGACAATCACGCCTTAGGCGTGACACTTGGCAGGTATAACGTACTATTGTGTCTACTTTATAATCAAAAAAGCCCAAGAAAAGTAATTGTAAAGGCAGAAGTTAAAAGGAATTGCAGTTCAATTCAAATTTCATTTAATCCAACTCAGTTTCAATTTTAATCGTCCTTTGTTCCTAAAAATGAACTGTAGTTCCTCTGAGATTCCACAAAACGAAGAAGGGAACCCCACAAAACAACGGAAAAGAATTATCTTGTCCTCCGCGTAATCCACAGTGTAAACAGTTGTTGAACCGCAAAGTGTTTTATCTAAGTGCTTGTGCAAATGAAATCCCTTGCCTCCCTTATTGTAAAGGTAATCGATTTCTTCTTGTGTCAGACTAGATGCTTCTTTCTGTTTGTTTCGTTTCCCAAGGCTTTTTAGCTGCTTTTGTCTTGACTTAGCCTCTCTCGCGTTGGGCGAACGATTGTCCTTCGATAATAGACTCGCTGTAGAGTTGGTGTTTGAGCTAACGCTCCGCAGAAGCGACAATTGTTCTGAGTCTGGTTGGCTCATATTCATTACCAGACCTTTTTCTCACAGACAAGAAATCTGCTGAGGTAAGCGTCTAATTTTGGAGGTGGTATGTCTTGGAGTTGTCTCGTTTCGTTCTCATTTAGCAAAAACGACTTTATCAATCCTACGTCACTGTGCGTTTTTCTTTGAGTGTTTTTGACGTATAGTGAAAACATAGGTCTATGTCGGACTGCAGTATGTCGCTTTCTATGTTTGTTTGTATGTTTGTGTAATGAGCGTAGGACGAACTGCTAAAACCTAGAAAGACTTTAATGTAGCGGCTTTTGGTTGGTTTAGCGAACATCAAGCACTTTCTAAAGCTTTGACGTCAATCTGTATTCAGCAATTCGATTAGACGATCCAACGATGCTTTGTCCATATAGGGGTTTTCTTTAGCGGGAAACGAACGAGATCCTTGTTTTGATCTATTTAATTAGTGGTGGATGAAACAAATAACGAACACTTACGGAAACCGTTTTTCAAGGTGTCTGCCATCATTTACTGATTTACCTTTAGGATATGAAAGATGATGGATCATACGAAAATCCCCTGAGGTTTTCTTTGGAACAATGCCCAAAGGGAGATACTCTGAAAACAGGGAAAGGTGTTCTATCAAAAGGTCCAGCAAACCTATGAGCTTTCAGCTCCTTAGCTTATTTTTGATTTATCGTAATTTTACACGTGCCAATTACAATTTTTCTCAGCGGTGGAAATCCTTATAAAACACTGCAGTTTATATATTAAAAGTCAATAATAAAATCTACGATTAAGAAATAATTCGAAATGTATGATTATGAATTACAAAGGGCACAGCCATGGCAGTTATCGTCTAACAAAATACTTTTCTGATCACGCTTACCTATAGTATTTTTAGCCAATGACGTCACGTTAGTGACGTCATATGGCTACTGTCAGAGCCTAAAAATCAACGATAGACGTCTGGATAGACGTTGTACGTACGTGCGATGTCTGTCTTACGATTTGTGAGGCTGGGGGGATATTCTGTGAGACGATGGGTGGGGGTGTGCACCGGGACACTGAAAGTCTTACCTTATCAGCGGCACAAACCCATACAGCTAATGTTATGGGAGTAAGACCCCCGGGCTTTGAAGTGTTTTGCATTCGCAAGTGTGGATCTACTTCGAATGCCTGTTTTGTGTACGTGAGGTCTGGCAGGATTTTATTCGCGTTGTAGTCCTGTGTTTACTTAGCTGAAGTACATTTTTCCACAGCAGCAAATACAAGACGGACTTGCCAATTTGAGATGTTGTATGAACAGAACGTGGAAATTAACGTTACATCGATCCCTAATTAACAGTGAAAGAAACAATATTTAAAGCCCAAGTTTATAACGATAGTGAAAAGAGTAGAGTAAAACAGCATAAAATTTTTCGGGATTATCTCTCGGTAATAGCCTGCTTCGCAGACACTCTACACCGCCTGTATAGAATATCGACGGTTTCGAGTTTCGACAACGCGTGGGCCGGCTGCAACGCAGGCTACTCGGTAACAGCGAATCTAAAATTTGCAGTGTCATTTTTGTGTGCGTGTTATAAAACATGAACCCAATTAAAACTAAATCGGAAATTGCGCGGCTTGTTGCTAGCTATTCTTAAAACTGAAAAACTTGAATGAAACTAGTATTAAAATCCAAGTCACAGTGGTGATCAAGGAATTAGAGGATGGATGTAGTAAAATCTTAACAAGATACTAGGTGCGGGATTGCAGAATATCAAAATATCAGAAAGCTTCTGATATTATCATTCTCTCTCGATATCTTGATATTTTGATATTATCATGATATTATCAAATCTTGATATCATCATGGTATCTTGATATCATCATGATATTTTGATATTATCATGATATTATCAAATCTTGATATCATCATGATATTTTGATATCCTCATGATATTTTGATATTATCACAAAATATCAGAAAGCTTCTGATATTATCATTCTCTCTCGATATCTTCATATTTTGATATTATCATGATATTATCAAATCTTGATATCATCATGGTATCTTGATATCGTCATGATATTTTGATATTATCATGATATTATCAAATCTTGATATCATCATGATATTTTGATATTATCATGATATTATCAAATCTTGATATCATCATGATATTTTGATATCCTCATGATATATTATCATGATATTATCAAATCTTGATATCATCATGGTATCTTGATATCGTCATGATAATTTGATATTATCATGATATTATCAAATCTTGATATCATCATGGTATCTTGATATCGTCATGATATTTTGATATTATCATGATATTATCAAATCTTGATATCATCATGATATTTTGATATTATCATGATATTATCAAATCTTGATATCACCTTGATGTCATATTTGATAAGACGATGGTATCTTGATATTTTGATATTATCATGATATTATCAAATCATGAATATATCTCGTTCTTTAATCCATGAGCCGAAACAAGCACACTACACTGAACGAGTTATATTCATGTGTAGTGTGCTTGTTTCGGCTCATGGATTAAAGAACGAGAACCGAAACAAGCACGCTACTCATGAATATATTTCGTTCTTTAATCCATGAACCGAAACAAGCACGCTACTCATGAATATATTTCGTTCTTACTACACATGAATATATTTCGTTCTTTATCCATGAGCCGAAACAAGCACACTACACATGAATATATCTCGTTCTTTAATCCATGAACCGAAACAAGCACGCTAATCATGAATATATTTCGTTCTTTAATCCATGAACCGAAACAAGCACACTAGACATGAATATATCTCGTTCTTTTATCCACAAACCGAAACAAGCATGCTTCTCATGAATATATTTCGTTCTTTAATCCATGAACCGAAACAAGCACGCTACTCATGAATATATTTCGTTCTTACTACACATGAATATATCTCGTTCTTTTATCCACAAACCGAAACAAGCACGCTACTCATAATTATATTTCGTTCTTTAATCCATGAACCGAAACAAGCACGCTACTCATGAATATATTTCGTTCTTACTACACATGAATATATTTCGTTCTTTAACCATGAGCCGAAACAAGCACACTACACATGAATATATCTCGTTCTTTAATCCATGAAGAATATCATGAGATTTTGATAATATCATGATATATCAAAATATCAAACCCTATAAGAGATATAGTCTTCTTCTCAAACTCTTGAGATTTTGATACTCTCTTTGATATTTTGATAATATCATGAGATTTTGATAATATCATGATATATCAAAATATCAAACCCTATCAGAGATATAGTCTTCTTCTCAAACACTTGATATCTTGAGAGACCATTAGATATTTTGAGAATATCATGAGATTTTGATAATATCATGATATATCAAAATATCAAACGCTATCAGAGATATAGTCTTCTTATCCGACTCTTGAGATTTTGATACTCTCTTTGATATTTTGATAATATCATGAGATTTTGATAATATCATGATATATCAAAATATCAAACCCTATCAGAGATATAGTCTTCTTCTCAAACACTTGATATCTTGAGAGACTATTTGATATTTTGATAATATCATGAGATTTTGATAATATCATGATATATCAAAATACCAAACCCTATCAGAGATATAGTCTTCTTATCCGACTCTTGAGATTTTGATACTCTCTGATATTTTGATAATATCATGAGATTTTGATAATATCATGATATATCAAAATATCAAACCCTATCAGAGATATAGTCTTCTTATCAGACTCTTGAGATTTTGATACTCTATTTGATATTTTGATAATATCATGAGATTTTGATAATATTATGATATATCAAAATATCAAACCCTATAAGAGATATAGTCTTCTTCTCAAACTCTTGAGATTTTGATACTCTCTTTGATATTTTGATAATATCATGAGATTTTGATAATATCATGATATATCAAAATATCAAACCCTATCAGAGATATAGTCTTCTTATCAGACTCTTGAGATTTTGATACTCTCTTTGATATTTTGATAATATCATGAGATTTTGATAATATCATGATATATCAAAATATCAAACCCTATAAGAGATATAGACTTCTTCTCAAACACTTGATATCTTGAGAGACTTTCTGATATTTTAAGAATATCATGAGATTTTGATAATATCATGATATTCTGATATCTTCTGCACTGGAGAATATCAAAATATCATTGCCTTGTATCACTCTCAAAATATCATGATATTATCAAGAAAAAATAGAAGAAATGTATAAAAAAATATTTGATTTATCGAAAATGATAAGAAGATTTGATATTTTGATATTCCGCAATACCGCACCTCACTCGTTATTTCGGGGTTATTCATAGCTCAAAGTGTAAAGCGTATGTTGAGAAATTTGCATAGTTGACAACTGTAATTTCAGCCTTATAAGGAATGTAACGCAACACTTGAAACATCTCGAACCGACCGAAACAGTACCGAAAGATTAACAACAACAGATATGTGACAAAGCATTCTAACAGAGACCTGTTGGATCTACTGGAAAGCGAGCTGAATTTGAACATTTTCGTACTGTTCGAAGGTAAAGCAAACGAAATTTATTCGGCTGTAGGTTGAGACTCCAAATAAACAGGTGAGCTAAAAATAACTTTGTACCGTGGGAAAGGTACAAATGTAAACATACTTTGGTCGATGTGTGAAGCAAAAAGACGAAAATTATTATAGCCGACTTGATTACAAAGCAAGCAACTTCAAATAACAGGGGAAATAAATATAGTTGCAAAACTATTTCAGTCGTGTTTATAAACGCTAGTTCAAACCGATTTCGAACGAAAATATTGTGGATACAAGAAACGCCGTTTGATGGCAGACTCCTGTTTTGACAATACAATGTACTAAGAACGTAAGTGGTTGCCTGAAACGTCTGAAACTTTACAAATTAAACAAAGTAAAGCGAGTCGCGTGTCACGCAAATAACGGCACCCTTTAGAAAGTTTGACCGTTTATGAGCACTGAAAAGTATTGGATATTCGCCGGTAGAAGTAAGAAATTAAAAGGTTCAACTGCAACTTGCATTATTTCTGAAGTAAAATTGTTAACTTTCCACTGATCTTTGCCTAAATTATGTATGCAATATTTTTCGACGGTGAGTTTAAGTTTAAGTTTACTTGTTTTTGTCTGTGTTCTTTGAAGAACCGTGAAACAAAGAGCTTTCTTCGGTGTTTTTTTTTTACTCCGCGTAGTCACGCTGCTGAATCATTACCAGGTTTTATAGTGGATAACCACAAGATCTTTTTGATGGGGGTGGTGGTGGTGGGGGGGGGGGGGGGGGGCTGAGGGGTTAGGGTGGGACTTACCGGAGGTGTAAAGTCCCATAGGTTGTCAGGACAAATTTCACCATATTGTGAAAAAAAACGTCATTGGCTCTGCGCGTATTGCGCGCCTATGTTTGAAAACGGCCAGCGATTTGGTTGATCTATCAAAAGTTTTCTTTTTCTTTTGACCTAACAAAAGTTTTCCATAAGTTACTGTATTGTATCTTGGTATGAATTATGTTCCTCAAAAATATCACGAATATTCATATGGCTTAACTATGTTCATTGGGGATGATTTCATCTCGGTCTTCAGATCTCTTCAGCACCGGGATAAAAATTCATCCTGGGATAAAAAAAAAAATGCAAACACGATACTTTTTGACGTCCAAGGGTGAAAAGGATTTTGATCCCGGAGATGAAACTCATCCCAGCTCTCATGTAAACGCGGTTAAGATACACTGTGTCCTGTAAACGCCTATTCAATAACGTAGGCAACTTTGCTCTCTGTAGCAACTACAGATAACTAGAGTGTTTGTCTCTATAAACCGCCCTCAGACCTCTTTCCTGTAATCTTTCTACCTTGCGGGCATCACTAGATCTGTAGAAATGCCATACCAAATGGTAGTATGTGAGGTGCGGTAAGACGAATGCTTTGAATAATAGACCATTTCCGAGTTGTCTTTTGCCTCTTTTTCAAACCGAGGCCAAGTGCACAACCTTTCATATGAAAATGAGTTTTATCTGCATGTGAATGAAAACTCATTTTCATATGAAAGACCATGCACCAAGACTCACCTTGAAAAAGAGGTACAAGACAACTCGGAAATGGCCTATTGTGGCCTTTTATTTGTTCATGGAAATTGTTTACATGTATTTAGTATATCATAACTGCAGCGATCACTTTTACTAGCAAAATGCCATCTCCTAAATTATCTTTTCTCTTATTCTGCCCAGGGTTCATAGCCGGCGACTATTACAGTCACAAAGGAGGCGGAGGGGAATACATCTGCCTGCCAAACAAACCCAAATATGGAAAATACACCAACAATTGGGAAAGCGCTGGAGCCATATACGGCGCGGAGTATCAAGTCAATAATGTCAATCCTTTCAACAAAAATGTCCACGATCATGATGCACCTTGTGTCGTGTGCTATGTCAGATCACGTGGCACCCAACTAATGATTTCCGCAAGGAATGACTGTCCTTTTGGTTGGACCGAAGAGTATCATGGGTACTTGATGACTGAACATTACGGACATACAATGTCTCGTAACTTTATTTGTGTCGATCAGGAGCCACAGTCAATTCCTGGAAGTCAGGGTAATCATGATGGTGCATTATTGTACCCAGTTCAGCTGGGTTGTGGGCATTTCTCAGGCTGTCCACCCTATGTCAACGGTCGAGAACTGACATGCGCAGTGTGTACCAAATGAAAAAATAATCGACTTGCACTACTGCGTTAAACGCCACAAGTTCCAGAACTCGTTTGCTATTTTTTTGCTATATCTACTTCTTAGCACTTACGTGCTAAACTTATTGACACCCAAATAAAATGATTGTGTTTTTATTTAGAACAACTGTGTTACGAGGATTGTATAATTTTACCGTGAAATTATTTTGTGATACCATGATAATACATTTTGTAGTCTTACCCCACTGGGAAATGACTGAAACACTGCATGGCTGTCACAACACTGCAGGTTAGTACTGCATAGCGGTGCCATGCATTGCAAATGTGTCTGATATAGCTTACACCGAACAGTGCTGAGGCCGTGTTGGGGTGAATTCAGAACAAGGGACATGGCGTTGAAACGCCGTATTGTGACACGAGTGAAATAAATTATCTACAAACGACAAAACTGCTTTCATGAAATTGCGACACCAACGGAAAGTAAGCAAGATCACTGGACGAATTTTTGAAATTAAAGACATTAGTGACTGCCCAGACTACAGAAGGCGGAACAACTTACACACCCGACCAAGGTCTCAACTCGAAATAGGCACTTTGCCCCAAGAACAGCGGTTTAATGCAGCGACAATGTCTCTGATGTAACATAAATGACTGCCATTAGAATTCAAATACTGTGTGCGTGACTTTGTGTGTCCTTCATATTCATTGTTCTCGTTAAAGGAGAAGAGTTTGTTTCATTTCACGGTCTTTGGATGAGGTAGTTTCTGTAAAGACATAGTCACAAAAGTTAGAGAGATTAAAAAAGATTATACGAATAGAGGTAACTACTTGATGGGATTTATTATTATTCATCAACAAGTCTGTTATTCAATGTTTTTCTATTGAAGCGCCTATGACAGTCGTTGACAACAATGCTTAAAGCTCAGAGAACAAGTAGAACAGGCCCGTAGCAGGGGGAGGGGTAGGGGGGCTCGAGCCCCCCCCCCAGAATTTTTGGAAGTCAAAAAATTACAATTAATGTGCCAAAAAGTATATAATTTAAACAAATTAATGTACAACAATCAGTCTTGAATGCTGATGCTAAAAGTGCCTTTTATAATTTCACGACCTTTAACACGGTCCGACATCCGTTAAGTCACTAGCCACCGGGCAAGTGGGCTTTAAGAATCTACTAGCCCACTGCACATTTCAGCCGCCCAGGTTCCTTACTAATGTCCTTCTTCACCCATATCACCTTGACCCTGGCAGTATAGCTTGACTGTGAAGGACCTTAATACCTTTAATAGCTAAGCGACTGCTATGTATTTGCTGCACGCTTTAAGCCCATTGTTGTAAGACAAGACTAAGGAACAAAATTATAATTTTCTCAGCAATCGAGTGACAAACGTTACGTAAACGTTTGCGAGAGTTAGGTAGCTGTCGAAATGTTTGAATTTTAACAAATCTTGTAACTTTAAGGATACTTTTGAAAACCAATGCTATAACAAACTGTGGCATTGTAAACAGTGTTAGTATCTATGTGACAAGAAAATTTTATATGACTTATTTGTTAACGTTTGTATTTTGACAGGGGGGGGAGGTTGACTAGGTCAATTTGCTAAGCCCCCTCCAGTTATTTTAGCCTTGCTACGGGCCTGTAGAAGAAAACAGAATTTTTGCATTTCGTATTTCAAGGTGACCCAACCTTTGAGAATTTTCTTAAAGTATCACATAGATTTAGAAAAAAGAAAAAGACCTTTTGTACTGAAAAAATGGGTAATTTCCCTGAAGGTTTGCCACTGTTTTTTTGGATTAGAAATGTGACGGTTCGTAGCGTTTAGTTATTACGTCGTCACCTTTGAAAACTGGGGAAACAGACATGAGCAGACGGACTTCTGAAGATCACAACGGGAGGTCAACCCTGCCTTAAAAGCCGAAGGACTAGTACTGAGACAGTCAAAGTCCGTATTATCAGGTAGAGTCGTGAAGTTTAATCTTTATACCTAACTATCCGCAGTGATGAGTCCGTGAGGAGAGTCTCAGTTGCGTAGAGTGTCGATTGCCTGTTGTTAACATTAGTTTTTGGTTCTTCTCTGACTGAGACCAAGACTTCTGGGTCGGTTCAACTATTTACCATACGAAACACTGGTCAGGAGTGAATAGCGATAATGATAATGATAATGACGATGGTAATGGTCAGTCAGTTAGTCAAAGTCAGTCGGATTCTGTATTCCAACTATTCTGCAGTCCAGTCCCTTGTCGTCTGTCATATACTAGTGGAACCACGCGAAACACCAAAGCCTTGCAAAGGGCATAGGATTGGACTAACTAACCGGATACGAGACATTCGAATAGGAACAAGTCCAATTTTTTAATTAAACAAACAAACAAAAGAACGTCAAGTGGGTTTAAGAATACAAATTCTTTTGGTTCCTTGGATTCCATCCATGATGGAGTCACGTTTTCTGTGGTTGTCCCCAGCAATCAAATGGCAATCCTAGCTCTGAAGTTCTACTTGAAAAACGAAATAATTTAGTCAGTATTTTCCGTTTCATTCTTAGAGACATACCTTCCAGTGAAGTAATTTGGAACTAAATTCTACGCCTAAAGAAGGAAACTCCAAATAGGACTATTCGTCTTAGCATTAAGAGAGTCTTAAGAGATTAAGAACAAGGCTTACCTTTTTGGATTATAGTCTTATAATCACAACAGTTGAGATATTGTTCTGAGTTGAGGCAGACACATTCGATCAAATATCTTTGAGGATCGAAAATCATCAAACATCTTGATCGCCACTCTCTTGTCTCAAAGTTTTATTCCTCATGGAGTTAGAAACAAAAGAACAAAAGGCAAAACTCCGCTTCTCGGAGATTTTCCGCTGCTTGTGCTATGCAGTAGTGGTTGTTTTCCTTTTATCAAGCATGATTTTTCAAGCTTTCTTGTATATGGATCATTTGGAAATGAAACAAAGATTGGCTGCGATCGACAAAAAAGTGCATGCGATCGAGCTGCCTATAAAGAAGTCCTTTCCTACAAATCAACCACAAACAACCAAAGATCTGAACAGGCTTGATGTTGAAGATTTGCATGTGCGATTGAAGAGGGCAGTCCCCGTAAGTCTTCAGAGTCTAGAGAAACGACTGAAAGTTTTGGAAATAAGGTATGATCAACAAGCTATATCATTGTTTTAATAAGAGTAATACTTCAAAAAACAGTCAGTCAGTCAGTCAGTCAGTCTCTTGGATTACAGAGCGAATAAAAATATTGGTTTTTGGAGAATCGTGGCTACAAATTCAACCAATCCCTAACTGCGGGAATAACCAACAATAAATTCGCACCCTTCCATGCATTTTCCATAATTCTTCTTAATATCTGTTGTCAATCAAGACATTTTTTCTTGATATGATCAGGTACGTGACCTGTTTGACTTACTAATTTATTACACAAAAGGTCAAGAGAGATTAACAATTGTTACTACTGAAAAAAGAAACTGAGCTTAGGGTTTAAAATTAAGCTTGGTGATTAATTTTACAATCAGTCAGGGGTTTCAATAAAAGCCGGTTACCGGCGGTCTACCGCCGCCTGTAGGACCTCTTACCGCCGTCTGTTTGGATTTCATTAATGAAAATAAAAATGATATTAATAAAAAAGCAAATACAACAACGACGACGACCATTAAAATTATTTTAAATGCTAAAAAAAGCAGGCAAAACAGACCCAAGGCCAAAAAACGGACGACACAAACGCGAGCGACGCGAGCGATAATTTCAACGGCCAGCGGTACACTAAAAAACTGAAGCCTCGATATCATGACAAAACAATATGGCGTCTAGAAAACGTAAGCAGAACGACACGAGGGACATAAATATTAACAGTATTAAGACGGATTCCGCTCAACGTTCGAGCAATAAGTGCAAAAAATATTTACCAAAAAACTACTCATAGCAAGGTAACATTTTAAATGCTATTTGAAACATCTCACTCTAGCTCACTTGCCCAAGTGACCCCGCGATGAAATTCTCAAGCATTCTCAAGAAAATTAATTTCAAATCTCGTAAAAGTATGCTAAAAACGGGCGCCATTTTGTTTTGGACTGACATGAAGCGTCTTTTTAGTTGAAATATTGATAACTTCAAATCCAATTTTCTCTCGTGGGGTCAGCTTGGGAGCAAAAGTAACGATAAGTTCTTCTTATCTGTTCTCAAAATGTGACAGTGCTGCAAGTATTTTTTGGTAACTTAATTTTTGCACTTACTGCTCGAACGTTGAGCGGAAATCGTCTTAATGCGTTTAAGCGGTTTTTCAAGGACTCTGGGACAAACCCTGACGGGAACCAGTCTTCATCAACCGGTAGGAATAATGTTATCATTTCTTTGGATTGATTACCGTTATGTAATTGCCGTATTGTGGTCAATTGTAGTTTCCTTCGAATTCGTAGAATAAACAGCTTTCGGCCCATTCTTTGAAGTTAGTTTTTAAGAATAACTTTTAGTTTCTATTAACTGCATGCATGTACTGAGTATCGACGGCCCAGCTTACAAAAAGACTTACAATTTTCTTCAGACGATTTATCTTGTGAAGAAAAACGAAATCAGCCCAAGATCCCACAACAAACGTTAGTGGTAAAAGAAAGCAGACAAGAAATCTCTAAAGATGCTTCCAAGGTTGATGCCCCTTCAAACATTCAGAGAAAAGAAAGCAGACAAGAAATCTCTAAAGATGCTTCCAACGTTGATGCCCCTTCAAACATTCAGAGAAAAGAAAGCAGACAAGAAATCTCTAAAGATGCTTCCAACGTTGATGCCCCTTCAAACATTCAGAGAAAAAAACCTACTGCATTACAGGCTGAAAACGAAGAAAGTGAAGCGAAGTTTCTAAGATCATCATTCGGGGCAGAATCTGTGGTACATAGTTTTCACAAGTGTAAAAGCAGGAGCTGAAGTAGTGTTTCTTCCTCTGAACAAGACCGTTTGGCAAAGAAATCAGATGATAGGTTCCATCATCATTGGATCAATGACAACATAACATTCTGCAGCAAGACAGGTTACAACTGGCTACTTTATGAGGAAGGGCAGGGAATGTTCTGCCTCCTTTGTAGGAAGCACAACGTCGCTAACACAAAAAACAAAAGTAAGAAGTTTAATTTGGAACCAGCAGTACGATTCAAGAAAAAGGCAGTAGAGGAACATGCCAAGTCGCAACAACACTCAGCAGCTATTTCTGCCGAACTGTTGAGTAGGGTGTCAACCTTAAATGAAGAGATAGAAAGAAAGGAAAAGACCAGAGATGACGTCTACTACAACACTTTTCTTGCCATGTACTGGCTCGCAAAGGAAGAAATTGCGAATAAGAAGTTCGGCAGCTTGCTTGAGTTGTTAGAACAGGTTGGACTTAAAGACATGAGATTTTTCCAGCACAGATCTGCTGGCTCAGTAAGGGAGATGTTTTTACTGCTGGGTAAAGTTGTTCGAGACACAGTTACAAACCCTTTTTCAGACGTGAGAAGCTTCGGTTTGTTGTGTGACGAAGCCAATGATGTTGCCAATAAGGAGCAACTTATCACGTTCATTAAATTTGTAAATCCAACCACGGGTAAACCAAACACTAAATTTCTTGCTGCAAGCGATCTCCTTAAGAAGTCGACTTCGGCAAACGCTGCAACAATAAACAATGCTATCCTAAAGCAGTTGGAAGAGTCTGCGATTGATAAGCAAAAGCTCGCAAGTTTTTCTAGTGATGGCGCATCTGTAATGACTGGAAAGACAAATGGCGTAGCCGCAAAACTGCGGTCTGAAATAAAGCCATTGATTAACGTTCCCTGCATCTGTCATCGGCTGGCACTGGCATGTGCTGACGCCTGTGATAGCGTGACCTATTTACAGCAAGTGGAAAAGATTCTTTATCAACTCTGATCTTTTTTTGACAATTCAGCAAAGAAGTCAGCTGCTTATGCAAAAGCTGTGCTAAAAGTAAAGTCGTTGAATCTCTCTCGACGAGGGAACAAGAAGATCAAAACAAGAATTCAAAAGGCATGCAGAACTCGTTGGCTGTCAACTAACAGGGCCATAGAAGGCGTTTATGAAGACTTCGAAGCTCTAACCACGGTTTTGAAGTCCTTTAAAGAGGATGGTGACGCCACAGCCACTGGACTGCTGAAGCAAGTAGGCAATATCAAGTTTGTTGCTGCATGACGTACTTCCTGTTCTGTCACATATTAGCAAGGTTTTTCAGGAAGGGGAGATTTCATTTGGCTGTATTGCACCTGCAATAGAATACACCTTCGAAAAGCTTGACGACATTGCATCTGAAATGAAGCATCTGTCTCGATTAAAGGAAGATATCGGAGAAAATGGAAGACTACACAGATGTGAATCTCTTGAATTAACAACCCACAGCGAAGGTCTGATTACCAGCTTGTCGAGGCAGTATGTTCAAGCTCTGAAGGACAATCTCTCAAATCGATTTGATGGAAACCTCCCAGTCTTATCTGCATTCAAAGTATTTGACCCGATGTCTGTTCCTGAAAGAAATGCTGTTGGATTTAAGACCTATGGGGTGGCTGAAGTAGAAATTCTAGCAGATCACTTTTATCAAGGATTACAGGACAGAGATGGCAAAAAAGAGGAACTGATTTGTGAGTGGAACAAATTCAAATACAACCTTCTACAACTTCAAAAGGAGGTTCCTCAAGAGATAGCAAGGCCCACGGCTGGTAGGAATCTTGCTCATAAAACGCCCACAGAATGGACATTGGAACACCTTATGCGACTGAATTCCACCTACCAGCACCTTTGTCCATGCCTGCTTGAGCTGGCCGAAGTCTGCCTCTCACTTCCGGTGAGCAATGCTTGGCCAGAACGTGGAGCCTCTGCCATCAAAAGGCTAAAAACCAGATTGCGTTCGACACTAAAAAATGACATGCTTAACGCTCTCCTACAAGTATCTATTAATGGGCCTCAAGTTGAAGATTGCCGGCCTTTAATCACAACGGCAGTAAAGGAATGGTTAGCAAAACCACGTCGGAAAATTGCAAAGGTGCCATCAAGAGATGTTCAACAACCTGTACAGCTTCAAGATGCCGGTGTTCAAGTGGACACTCAGAGCGAGGAAATTGAAAGTGTGTGGAGGGTTGCAGAAGCTTTAGACCAGGAGGTGGATTTCCTAGAACAGGAACTTGAACACGCAGAAGCCCTGCTGAAATTGCTGCCCGAGAAGGAGAGCAGCTTGGATTCCGCCTCAGAATGGGAGAACAGTGATTCTGATCTGTCCGATCAGGACGACTTAAGCTAAACATTCCAAAGAAATAGCGTGCATGTTGTTTTGTAATTGCCGACCAATGTTATCACTGTTCATCTCAGGATACCTTAGACATCCGAATGATTTAATTATATGATTTAACTTTTCATTTGTTTTTCATTATTGAATACCTTCATAATGTGCCGTTAGACAATCAATGAAAAGTTTAAAATGAGGTTTGGTTTTGTAAGAATATTAGTAAAAAGACTTTTTTCTGAAGTGCTAAAAAACGTTCGTTGCCACGTTGGTTCATTTAAATGAGTAGCAGAGAAGTTATACTTGTTTTAAAAAAAAAGAATTTCAAAGAAATTACTGCAGTACGTAAGTGGATATCAAGTATCACTGAGAGATATCTGCCTAAAAAATGTATTCAAAATGCACCTCTTTGCATCACAAAATAAATAGTTTGTCAAAAAACCCTGTTTTGTGGACAATAAAAGAACCCATCAGCAGCACGCTTTTTGATGCCCAGAACGCTGGAAATCGCATTTCCGAGCTTCTAGATTTCAAATTTTCCGGGGGGGGCATGCCCCCAGACCCCCCTAGGGGAAAGGATTGCCTACTGACGGTACTGAAATGACTTATTTGTTTTACGCAGGGCGAGACGGCAGGGACGGAGCCCCGGGACCACCCGGCATACCAGGTCAGTAAGTATGGCGGGGTGACAATGGCGCGAACGATGTTGTAATCCGGTGGTGACGAAAGATTAAAAAAATTACGTGCATAATGTTACACTGTATAGTAAAAAAACTAGGAGTTAAAAGTGCCAAGCGTTGTTTATGAAATTCATGTAGGTGCTATAGGAAACGTATAGGAAACTATGAATCCTCACTCTGAATTTTTCGTGGTTAAGCCAAGCTCCCAAGCTTTTTGCCAATTGTATCCTGGACTTTTTGTGGCCTATAGGTTTTTAAACCTCCTCCAGGCCTTGATTCTTTCCTTCGCCAATTCGCTAATTTTCTAATTTCGCTAATTTCTAATTTTCTAATTTTCTAATTTCGCTAATTCCACTCACAGGTCGTGATGGACGAGATGGTAGAAGAGGTGTTGAAGGGCCACCAGGTCCTCCAGGACCAAGAGGTATGAACAGAAATAACCATTCCTCAAAGGAATTTTACTCAAATTCAGCAAAAACAAAAACAAAAATAAAACACCACCTCACCACCATCACCACCCACAACAGCAAAGAGTTGTGACTTAACACACCCTAGAAACCGGTCGTATTTGTTTTGTTCCAGGTTGCAATTTGCCGGAAGTGATTTATCTGGTTTTGGTTGGACAACACTTACTTAAGTTAGCCGCTCAGTGACAAGAGAAATGTACTGTATAAAACTATTGCTGCTTACTTTCACGTTGAAAATGAAAACAATAGTATCAAATGCTTCAGGTGATGTCGGCCAGAGTGGGAAGACAGGTACTCGAGGGCCTCCGGGGCCCCAAGGACAAAAGGGACAAGAAGGACAGGGGCTGTCTGGAGTGAAGTACGTCCGCTGGGGGCGCACAAACTGCAGTGGAGATGCTCAGGTTGTGTATACAGGTAACTAAGCTCCTCAGGGCACTGGCACGCACTTCTCTGGGGAATTGTTAGTGTGTGGAACTGATCAGTAGGGTCACCATGCAAATAACCATACGCATACGCAAATTAATTACTTTAAAAAATCTTCTAATAACTATATAGCTAAAACATTACGGTTGCCAGAGCTCGGGTAGGGATATGGGGCTACTTGGTTGCAAAAGTGGTGGCAAAAGTTTTTTCGGGGATTGAGATAAATGAGCAAGGAGTTCTTTATTCTGTTATCAAAGTTTGTTTTAATATTAATGTATCCGTATCCCTTTGGGGACTTTGTAGCTTGCAGCAACTATTATATCTACACAAAGGAAGTGTTTCAAAATTGTGAACGGTACGAACGAAGGAGATAAACTTACGTGTAGAGGCAGGGGATGGGGGAGGGAGTAAATTGTCAATCGATACCTGTATCATCCCCCTCAGGACTTCATAGCAACCAGTTTACACGTAGTGTTTCGAAACTGCAGCCTCAGAGGAGCAGGAGAGAACAGTTTCACTTAAAAAACGTTGCCTATTTTTCTAAAAATAACGTATTGACTGCTACTAACGTACTGACGTATTATGCTACTCAGGTTTTATAGCAAGTGGATACCACGGACAAAAAGGAGGCGGCGGAGACTACATCTGCCTGCCAAACCAGCCAAAGTATGGAAAATACACCAACAATTGGGAAGGCACTGGAGCCATATATGGAGCTGAGTATGAATTTGGTGGGTTCAATCCTTTTGACAGAAATGTGCAAGATCATGATGCACCTTGTGTTGTGTGCTATGTAAAGTCACGTGGTGCCCAGCTGATGATACCCGCAAGGGATGATTGTCCACGTGGTTGGACCGAAGAGTATCATGGGTACTTGATGACTGAACATTACAACCATTTATCGTCTAGTAACTTCATTTGTGTTGACCAGAAGCCAGAATCAGTTCCCGGAAGTCGCAAAAGTCACAACGGTGCATTATTGTACCTAGTGCAAGCTGACTGTCCATATTTCTCAGCCTGTCCACCTTATTACCACGGTCGAGAGTTGACATGCGCAGTGTGCACCAAATAAAAAGAAAAATAAGATAACAATGTAATGTTCACATTTTTGCGTAAAATTGTTTAGTTACTACAAAATGTTAAGTTCTTGTCTTGTTTTAAACGTTTTAAAGTTATAATTAAACGCAGAAGCTCGTAGGTGTCGGAGAGTGATGCAAAAATGTGACCATAATTAAGGAAAAGAAAGCTTCATAGAATATGACGGATTTATGGAAGTGATTTATATATGAGTTGATTATAAAAGGAAAATAAATGACAAAAAAAAAGATATGCACAAAACCAGTTAGTCCACCAACGGGCACATTAGCACTTTGGGCTCTGTAGCGAACTGTCCGGTATCCGTCTGTTAATTATTAACTTCAAATTTAAATTTTTAACCACCTTCAAATCTTCAATTTCCCAGATGTGAAGGATTTGTGAAAGTGAAGTATGAGTGATTATTATTTGGCTAGAGCTTGTAAACATATAACGCGCGCTGTGATTGGCCAATACTCGGGCCGGATTTTCCCGTATGCCCACGGGCATTATAAACTATGTTAATGCTCGGCAGGTAAAGCGGGAATATAGAAAATGTGAAAGAACATTTGATTCAAATAGTTCAGGAATGATTTGAAGCTAAATGAAAAGAGACAATTTCTTTGAAGGTTTCTACTTTGTCTTGTGCAATATATATTTTTTGTGTGAGATAAAACTGCTGAGATATGAATGCTTTCCGGTAAACTGTTTCATTCATCCCAATCCGCCACGACTCGCTTTTCAAGTAATAAAGTGTTAGGCACAGCCATATAATAAACTTCTTATTAACTCTCACTAGCTCGGGACCGTACTTAGAGAATATTGCCCTCAGGCTTTCTTGCACGGACCTCGCTTCGCTCGTTCCGTACCGGAAAGATCCTCCTGACCTCCGGGCAATATTCTCCCAGTACGGCCACGTGCTCGGCTAATAAGAAGTAATTAATAATAAAAAAAAAAGAAAAAAAAAAGGATATACACAAAACTAGTTAGTCCACTAACGGGCACATGAGTACTTTGGGCTCTGTAGCGAACTGTCCAGTATCCGGCGTCTGTTAATTTCAAATTTTCAACCACCTTCAAATCTTTAATTTCCCCTTTCCCAGTAATTTCCTAAATCCCCCCTTTTCTTTTTATAGACATGTTAAAATTCGTCAAAAAATTCTCAGTCATTTATTACGACATGAACAACAAACTGGTGTGGGCATTTGTGGATCGAATGAAATCTTTTCGAGATAAAAAAGTTCTGAAACGTGTTAAAAACTTGGCGTTTGCCCGTAATGCCCCCTTAAAAGAAACGAGAAAGATGACCGGGTATTCTGCAGTCCAGTCTCTATGTCTAAAATTTCTCATGTTTAAATCCACGCCAAAAGTCAGAGAGACTTGAAAATGGATTAAGAGAACAATCAAGTATTCTGATATGGAATAAATCCAAGTTTTTTCAATACTTTCAAGTGGATTGTATACTTCTAGTTATGATAACAGATTTAAGTATTCTGTCCATAATCTAGTCACGTCCTTGATATTGGTGAAGGGGTAGGAGGGCTATTTTGGCAATCCTGAGTGTGTTGTGATAGTTTAATTGTGTTTAGAGGTTATTGCTGACTTCGCAAGCTCTCTCAATACATGAAAGGAAGGAAAGAAGGAAAACCCCTTTAGATAATTCGGAGAATTTAACTGAGTAAAGAGAGCTAGGTTTAAAGTTTCATCTAGAAGACGTTTCTGTACCACAATTTCTTTCTTTTTTTGGTATCGCAAGAAGACTGGTTTTTCCTCTTGTGATCTGTCCAGCTGGGGACCGTTTCTCGAAACTCCCGATAACTTTCCGGGCCCGAAAACTATTTTCTTCAACAGGTATATAATTTTCATTGATTTTGAAAGCTACATTTTAATCTTTATAATTTCATGAAGCATATCGCTAAGTTTGCACCAATTATTACCATCAGCTGATAAATTAATGAGCTCGAAAAAATGACAGAAAATTTTTTGCAAAAACCGTGTACGACCATACTTGCGTCACGTCGGATCATGATAGATCGTGATATCGTGAGTTTATTTATATTTTTGACTGATCACGATCTATTATGATCCGACGTGACGCAAGTATGGTCGTACACGGTTTTTGCAAAAAATTTTCTGTCATTATTTTAAACCGTTGATCTGGATTGATCGGACCATCTTGCACTTTGTTTTATTGTACGTAGAGGATGGTAGTGGCCATCCCTCGTTCGTTTCACCACAACATTCGGCATGTTTAAGTTGAGATCATATCATTTTTAGGCCACAAACGCGCAGTACGTGTTTGTGACCGGAAATCATTTGATTTCTAGCTCTTTCTGGAATGGATCTAGTTACAACATTTATGAGATAGGTGATTTCTCACTAACTCTCATTGTGTTGGTGGCTACGATACGCTGAAGAGCTCCAATTAGAGCGAAACAACGTTGTCCGTATCTGCCTTCTAGTCATGAGCGCTTATCATGCCGGGTCTTGTTGACTGTGGTGTTGTGTTAAGAACTGCGCTGCCTTCGGGCAATGCTTTTTTTTTTACGTCGTTTGATCAGTCCTTGCAGGGTACAGTTTATCGAAAAAAATACTTACCGGGCCCGGAAAGTTATCGGGAGTTTCGAGAAACGGGCCCCAGTCATGTAACTGACTTTTGAGTCTATCTGCGAATGATTTTCTAAAGCGTGATCATTCTACTATTGAGCAATACTTTCTTGTGCTGCAGATGTTTTTCCATTTAGTAAACTAGAAATATTTGAAAATTACCATCAATGCTTTGTTTTGAGTCCACTGACAGGGGACAAAAGATCAAGGAAACAGGCTTATCTCACTGAACATCTGTATGTGAGACGATATATATTTCATATCTTTCGATCATATAATAACAGCATCAATTTCGTAATTTGTAAGAGATCATTAGTTGAGGCACGTTCGTTTAGATACCTTTGTGCGAAGGCAGTCGATTGTCAAAACTCTCTCCAGTGTCCGAGTTTTCTTCCTCATGGATTCAGAAACTAAGGAACAGAAGACAAAAATCCGCCTCTCGGAGATTTTCCGCTGCTTGTTTTATGCAGCAGTGGTTGTTTTCCTTTTGTCTTGCATGGTTTTTCAAGCTTTCTTGTTTATGGATCATTTAGAAATGAAACAAAGATTGGCTTCGATGAATGATCTAATGCCAAAGACGTTCGTATCTACAAGCCCGCCTCACACTGAAACCAGGAAGGACAAGCTCAATGTTGAAGATTTACAAGTGCGATCAAAGAGGGCAGTTACCGTTAGCCTTCAAAGCCTCGAAAAACGATTGAAAGTTTTAGAAACCAGGTAGACATTGGTAGAATTCTTTTTATGCTAATTAACGCTGTTTTAAGTCGCTCGTTTATCATGAAACCACACATCGAGTACCTTTACTGCATTTTCGAAATTTTTAGCCCTAGCTTGGCCTTGCATTTGGTCATTTTTTGTACTTGTCGTTCCTGTAGAAGAAGCGATGGAGTGGGGGGGGGGGGGGGGGGGAACTTGCTCTCATTGCTGTTCCCGGGGTCAGGTCGGGCAATAGTCTAACGCCTGCGTTGTGCTCTTAAGTTTGAGCTGACAGAATCGTGATAGCACGAGTAATGTGTGGCCAACTGACTTCAAGAAGATGATGATAAAAACGCGGATCACCAGAAAGCACAGTCATTAGACGAATACTAAGAGCTGGCATCTTAGTGTGTCCTAAATAAATATAGTTTAGCTATTATAGTACGTAGTCGAGCCCACATTCTAAGAATTTGCCTTGTTCTTTTGCCCGGTGTGTGTGTGTGTGTGTGTGTCTCTGTGGGGGGGGGGGGGGGGGGTACTTGACCTATGTTTGGGTATAGGGATACCGCTGAGCGTCTGAAACCCTGACCCTGTTTAGGACAAAAAAGTTCAGGACAAATGACAAGATACACACTCTCTTGTTCTACAGAATTTTAAGGTGTTTCAAAGACCAGTTCAATACTGTATACGCCGTATTTGACGACGACAATCGTACTGACCATAACCCTGTTTATGACAAGTTCAGACCCTGTTTAGGACAGAGAGGCCAAAAACCATACCCTGTCCATTGGCACATCCCTGTATAGGCGATATAAGGGAGTACTCCCCCGTGCCCCCTCTTGTTGCTGACCGTGGGGCGTTTAACCCTTTAAACTCCAATATTAACATCCATGTTCTCCTCACTATTCTCCTTATATTTCTTAAGTTACTAGTTGGGAGAATTTTGTTTGATCATTGGTGATCACTTCCGTTATTCTCATGACCTGTATGTTTGATCAAGCTTGTCACTATTGGGGCTTAAATAGTCGGTTAATCATCACCTGAGGCATCAGATTTAACCATGTCCAATTATATACCTTTCGTGCACGTGCCGACCAATTGCACAGTTCGCAGGTTATCTATAGAACTTTTCGTCAACTTTTATTTTGAAGAAGTAATTATACAACTGAAATAGATCATGGCAGTTATGCAACAACTGAAGAAGTAATCAAAACCATACATTTGTGGTGTATACTGATGCGACATAATAGAATTCTACGACGACAACACTGACATGCATGTTCACGTCCCTGTTCCGTAAATTGATAATTCAAGATATATTCATTCCCATCAAGTTTAGATTTAGGCTGCTGTGTTACTACAATGAACATGGTGTTTTCTCTCTTCCCGGATACCTCACATTGGACGGACCCTATAACGTTCATAGCTTTTGAAATTTTTTCAATAAGGTGTGCATGATCATGTTCACCATATTTTGTGTACATGAAATAAATTCCTGTGAACTGAGGGGAAAAATTTTAGGAAAAGAGATCACAGCTACGCAGCAAGTAAGAAGTTGCAAATAACTTTTAATTAGCTTTGTAACATATTTGTTTATTTATTTTTCTTAGGGCTCTAAAAGAGAACAAGTCTTTTCCAAGAGATGGCCTCTCTCAAAGGGGTTTGTTTGACGACGATTTCTTATTTCATCGTTGAGGAGTGATTGTATGTTTTTAATAATCTCGTTACTCTACTTCGTTTTACGCAGGACGTGACGGGAGGGACGGCAGGGATGGTCCCGCAGGCCCCCCGGGACAACCAGGGAGACCAGGGACACCAGGAGCCCCAGGAATGGCGGGAACGCCAGGTAAAGAATGATGTTCATCTGACAAACGGGTCTTCAGCGAATGTTGTATGATTCACAGGCGTTGTCAAAGTCCTTTTTTTGGCATCTGAGACAAGAATTCGTTTTGTGGCTATATTTTTATGAACCAATATTCTGTTTTGGCACTCTACGGAACCTTCTAGCGTGAGCATTGTTCTGTTAATAATTAATTGTGTGTCGGGGTGTATATCCGTTTTTAAACTAGCAGTTAGGGTGCTTTTCCAATTCAAGATTCCTTTATGAAAACGCCAAAGAACGATCCTAGATGTCTTACACTGAATATTTCGTGGCTAAGCTTAGTTTTCAAGTTTTTCCCGATCAGTAGATCCTGGAAAAATATCGTTCCACTGTCGTTCGATAGATTTCTTCTCTTTCACAGGCTGAACCAGACTCCTGAAAGCTTGAAAATCCCGATATTTTCATTTTAAGTGGAACTCATTTACTCCGCTTTCACTAGCCTGGAATTAGTTCTTTGCTTCACTAATTATTGCTCTGTTATTTTTTCAGGTCGGGACGGACGTGATGGCAGAAGAGGTCTTATTGGACAGCCAGGTCTTCCTGGACCAAAAGGTATCGCGGGTTACTGTTTAACTATCTAGGTTTTTTTCTTTGGTTTCACGTTCTCTAAGCCCTCTGCATTATGGTTGAATATAAGACATCATATAAGTAATTAATTACCTCTAGATGTATTATTAAAACACATTTACAATGTCCCAAGGCTAAGTTGTCGCTGCAGTTTCTCTATCAAAGTGATGTTTTTACAGGGTAAGTTAGCTGGCCCCCACACACTTCCAACCTGGAGGACCGGGCCCTTCTTTAGTGTGGTCTCTCCACTTCCCCAAGACCGGTCCAGCCCGATTAATATGCACAGAAAATGTCAGAAGCATAGAGTAGTTTTAAGTTGAGTTTCAAACGCAATTCGCCTTTGCGCGCACAGGTTTTCCCGCGCTTGACAACAAATACATGATTGCATTTGCTTCGAGTTCTGATTGGTTCTTCGTGGCGTTTGTCTCTGTTGTGATTGGACAGAGACTTTGGTTTCGGTTTCAAGACACTTTTAAAATTGAAAACCGCTATTAACAAAACCAATGGTGACTTGTCTTACGCGCGGTTTCTTGCACTTAGCAAGTAAGTTTTCCTTCTTTTTATTTTTAGTGCTAACGGGGGGGGGGGGGGGGGGGACAGAGATTCCCAACGTTCTGCTTTCCGTACTTTGGCTCCAGCCTTTTTGCGCTTTCTGGATTGCAAAATATTAAGCAATGGAGTTTTTGTCTATTTCTCCAGCTTGCTGCCATCCTTTTTTTTTAGCATGCTGCCATCTTGGGAATTCTGCTGCCGACCCTTTCGTTCGCCTTTCCCGTGCACTTCTAGCCTGTGAACAGGCTCAGTACCCTCAGACTCAGTGCTCTTGCTCTGTGCGCGGCCTTTCTCCTACCGGAACCTGTTCACAGGCTAGTGCACTTCTCGCCCCCTTTTCGTCCGAGTTCTCTTCCCCCAGTCCCCACCCCTTTTACTGGTTTAAGGTATGAGCTTTTGCCCGATGTCGGTATTGTTTGGGCAACAGGGATTATGGAATTGCTCAAATTAGTGGTTGCACAGGAATCTTTAACGATTTATGCCACTCGCTTCATATATAATACCGATAATTTAATTAATAATGGTAATAGGACTGAGTGGAGTCCAGTTCGGTCTGTGATCATACGAGTGATTATTTAGCAAAATCGGACGACCGCGTATCGAGAGTCCGATTCGTTCAATCACGAGTACGATTACAGACCGAATTGGACGACACTAAGTTCTGTTACCAATTAATCATATCTACAACAAAATCCCAGAAAGAAAGAGAAGAAAACATTCTGGAGAAGGAATAGACAACAGTTAAAAAGAACTTATTTAAGTGCAACTAATCCATTAGAGCGCACGGTCTGACGCGTACTGTCCAATTATTAAGCATGACGCGTAAACTGTCCTATTAATGCTCATATAATTGCTTGGTGGGGATAGCCAATCAGATTCGAGAATTTCGCTATAGTTATGATTAAGACAGTAACTTTAAATTGCTTCAGGTGATGTTGGCCAAAGCGGGAAAACAGGTACTCGAGGGCCTCCTGGACCCAAAGGACAAAAAGGACAAGAAGGACAGGGGCTGTGAACCTGACACTACACAATCTCTGCGGTTTGGCTGTGGCTCGGAGATTATGTAGTATGTCCATTGTTCATTGGCAATTCCCCGTCGTTTTTATGTCCGAGTACTTTCATAACCGTTTCACTTTTGTGAAGGTGGTTCATTAAATTAGGAGATCATTATTACTAGCAATGAGTGTCTTTATTGTTATGCTACCCAGGGTTCATAGCAAGTGGCTACTACAGTCACAAAGGAGGTGGAGGGGAATACATCTGCCTACCAAACCAACCCAAATATGGAAAATACACTAACGGTTTAGATCGTGGAGCCCGGATATATGGTACGGAGTATGAAGAGTCCTTTCCTTTTAACAGAAACGTCAGAAATCATGATGCACCTTGTGTCGTGTGCTATGTCAGGTCACGTGGCACCCAGCTGATGATACCCGCAAGGGATGACTGTCCACGTGGTTGGACCGAAGAGTATCACGGGTACTTGATGACTGAACATTACGATCATTCAATGTCTCGTAACTTCATTTGTGTTGATCACCAGCCAGAGTCAGTTCCTGGAAGTCACAGTAGTCACAATGGTGCATTATTGTACTTAGTGGAGGCAGACTGTGGGCATTTTTCAGGCTGTCCACCTTATTACAACGGCCGCGAGTTGACATGTGCAGTCTGTACCAAGTAAAAATATTAATAATAATCGCCTTAATTTTGCTACTGACAGAACTCTATAGGCTTCCGTTTGTGTGTTAAACACTTAAAAAGAAAAAAAGAAGCTTTAAAACAGGCTTAAAGTTACTACAGTAATATGGAAATAACCGTATTTTACCAGTTAACGTATTTACCAGCACAACGGATCATTCAAACGGAAATTTGCCATCCATTTAATGCAATTGGAAACCGGTTCCACAATAAGCAGTTGTATAATACTGATTTCGAAGCAGTTCATAGACGAGATTATTCTTTATTTAGTAAAGTTCTGTTAAGAGGAATGTATAATTTTACCGCGAAATTAACTTCTGATATCATGATAATACATTTTGTAGTCTTACCCCGCTGGGACAATAAATGAAACTTCACAGCGGTCAAACGCACGACGTGCAGTTCCCGCCACTCCTCACCTACTTTCACACCCTGCATCTTACTCTTCAAATAATCTGCAAGAAGCGTACAACTATTGCTGTTCACAACACATGTCTTCAATTTAGCCAGTAAAAGCGCATGAGGTATCGTGTCAAAAGCCTTTAACAAAGCCATCGATATCACAGCAGCAATTTCTTTCTTGTCAGGACTGCGCCTCCAGTCCTTTGTCAGTATGACCAAGGAAGTCTCGCAACTGTTATGTCGTCTGTATGTAGATATAAAGTCAGTTAGTATTTCCTAGCAGAACTCATCAAGCTGTTTTGCCAACAGCCTCTCAAAAACATTAATGAGTGCCGGTAGTACAGGAACTGGCCGATAATTAACTTCACTCAATTCTTCACCCTTCTTGAAAAGAGGTGTGACCTGCCCGATTTTCCATCGAGCTGGATACTTACACTGTCTGTCATTCATTCGTTGTTACTGCAAGTGGAACAGATATCGCAGATGCAGGCTCCTTAACAAGCCGAGGGGTTATAGCGTCATGACCGCAGGCCTTGCGTGTGTTGGTGTCTAATAGCAGTACGTTGCTCAACTTGTTTTTCATTTGTGTAACTAAAGCTGACACTATTTGGCACACTCTTTGGTCTATAATCGCCCTTATGCTGGGATGCGCACCGAAATCTCTTCAAAAATCCTGTTCTTTGATGTCTGGTAGGTCATCCACAATGTGAACGAAATAGTTATTAAACAATTCAGCTTCTTTTTTGTTATCCATGATAACCGAATCGTTCTTCACAAGAATTAGGTCATGTTGCTTGCTTGTTCTCGAATGCAAGAAAGGGTGGTAAGCGTCCAGCTGGAACTCACACGGTTTTCAGCCTCCGTCAGTCCTTTTAAAATCATCCTTAATCGCCTTACGCCTAAGTGATGTGCATTTATTTCTTTGTTTCTTATAATGAGCATGATTAGCATCAGACCTCTCACGAGTGAAATTCTTCCACAGCTTGTTACGATAACGAATGACTTTGCGCCATTGTTCATTCATGAAAGGAACTTGATTGCCTCCTTTTGATGTGGACCAGGCTGAACTGACCTCTACGAATAATTATTTCATTACAAGGTAAAAGAAACAAAAATAGAAATAAAAAACACACATAATAAGCAAAACAAAGCTCAAGTTTAGGAGCAGTACCAATAATTATTGATTAACAAGTTTTTGATTTAATGTCCCTCTACCGATGAGCCTATGACACTCGTCAAAGCTGCAACGCTGATCTGGAAACAATGCTCAAAGCTCGAAAAACAAATTGGAAGAAAAGAGAATTTTCTGCATTTCGTAGTTTTGACTCAGCCTTTGAAATGTTCTAAAGGTATCGCATGGATTAAAAAAAGAAACCTCTTTGCTGAACCTGATGTTTGATTTTCCCAAAGGTGAGCTATTTTTGCCTATTTCTGTTTTTTTTTTTCTTTCGAGACATGCTTGTTATATGCAGACTTAACTCTGAATTAGAAATGTGACGGTTGTTGGCGTTTTAGTGCGTTTTGCGCAATGTTAAACTATTGCGTAGTCACCCTGGGGAAACTGGGGAAAATGAACATGCGCAGACGGGCTTCTGCAGATCACAACGGGAGGTCAGCCCTGCCTTAAGAAGCCGAAGGACTGGTACTGGGACCAAAGTCCGTATTATGGGGTAGAGTTTGTCATGAACTTTGATCTCTTTGGAACTAAGTTGCCTAACTGTTTGTTTGTTTTAAGTTGTCCGTTAGATCACTTGTCCTTAAGACTTCTGGGTTTAACCATTAAGCATAAGAAACACTGGAAGAAACAACAACAACAACAACAATGATAATGATAGTGATTGTATTCAAGTGATTCTGCCAGTCCCTTCAGTTCAGTCCTTATCGTCTCTCATATTTGCAACACTGCCTTTGAAAGGGTAAAGGGCAAGGGATTGGAATAACTAAGTGGTTACGTGACATTCGAATGGAAACAAGTCTAATTTTTTAATCCTCGAGTGGATTCAAGGAAGAATAGGAGTTCTTTGGTTTCTTTGGATTCTATCCATAATGGAGTCACGTTTACTGTGATTGTCTCCAACTAAATGGCAATCCTAGCTTCTTGCACAATCTAAACATACACTTGACAAATGAAATACTTGAATGAGGATATTCCCGTTCATTTCAAGTGACAAACCTTGGAGTCTGAAGTAACATGAAACAATGACTAAATTTTAAGTCTTAAAATAGGACTACTCAACTTAAGCAGCTTAAGCATTTAGAGATTAAGAACTAAAAAGCTTAAGCTTACCATCTGCACCACTCTTTCAACCACAACAGCCCAGATGTTGACCTCAGTTGAGGCAAACACGTTTGATCAGATTCCTGTACGAGGAAATCGCCAAACATCTTGATCCCCAAATCTCTCTTATCTCAAAGTTTTCTTCTTCATGGATTCAGAAACTAAGGAACAAAAGACAAAATCCCTCCTCTCGGAGAATTTCCGCTGTTTGTTTTATGCTGTAGTGGTTGTTTTCCTTTTGTCGTGCATCGTTTTTCAAGCTTTCTTGTTTATGGATCATTTAGAAATGAAACAGAGATTGGCTGCGATCGATAATCTAACGCCAAAGAAGTTTTTAACTACAAACCCGCCTCTCACTGAAGCCAGAAAGGAAAAGCTCAATAATGTTGAAGATTTGCAAATGCGATCGAGGAGAGCAGCCACTGTGAGCCTTCAAAGCGTCGAAAAACGACTGAAAGTTATAGAAGTCAGGTAAATTCCTTTTATCCTAACAAATCCTTTAATATAAAAAAAATCACCTCAAATACGTTTCATGCTTTTTCGAAGTTTTTACTGCTAGCTTGGTCGTGCCTTTGGGAGGAGGTTGTTCCTGTAGCAGAACCACAAGGGGTGTGATGGGGGTGGGGGAGGGAGGAGGGGGTGGAAGAGGACTGGCTTACGTTGCCTTTCCCGGGGACGGGACGGGAACTAGCCTACCGACTGCGTCGTGCTCATGATTTTGAACTTACAGAATCGTGGCATCGATATGTACAGTATACGATTTTATGTGAATTAAATAATCTCCTGTAAACTGAGGGAGGGATTTGGCTTAGCTTTATTTATTGCAAACAGCCTCAGCCTTAGCTCTAATTATTTGTTCTTTTTATCTTTAGGCTTTTGAAGGAGAACAGAACTTTTCCAAGAGACAGCCTCTCGCACAGGGGTTTGTTTGATGACGATTTCTTCTTTTATCGCGCAGGAGAGATTGTACAACTTTAAAGTGCAACTAACCCCACAAATTTTTTTTCACTGAAAAAAATCTTTGTAATTCACTCATTAACTTCCCGCCAAAGTTTCAAAATTTGGAGGTTCTTTCGGCCATTTCCGATCAATGGAAATTTCCGCCCAGCTCGCACAAGGCTCGACAATGGGGCAGGACGGCTCAACTTTTAAACAACTGTAGAAGCGCGAGGATGTTTTCAATCTGGATAATTTTTTTCGCACAAATTACCAGCACAATTAGAAAGATTTCATTTAGCGAAAAAAAAATGGGCGTTTAGTTGCATTTTAATAATCTCGTTATTATCTTTTTATCCAGGACGTGACGGGAGGGACGGGAGGGATGGTCCTGCAGGTCCCGCAGGTCTCCCGGGACCACCCGGGAGACAAGGGACACCGGGAAACCCAGGAACCCCAGGAACCCCAGGAACCCCAGGAATAGCGGGAACGCCAGGTAGGTGACAAAAAATTTGCTAAAAAAGTAATGTCCATCTAACAAACGAGTCTTAGTAAATGTTGTATGAATACATAGAGCTTGTAACCTCGGGGCCTGGCTAGACTAGGAAACATTGCTGTCGACACTTTGTTTCTTCCAATTGTTTCCTTTATGGCTACACTGGAAAACATATGCTTCCTAAGAAAAGTGTGCGTCCGGGAAGCAACAATGTTTCAGTCTTGGCTCACTTGACTCACTGTTTCTCGCGTGGCTTAACTACTGAGGTAACGTTTGATTTTGGAACAGGGGTTCGGCATCAATGTTTCGTAGTTTAAGCGGGCCCTAGCTTCGGGCGGTGTTGAGAACAACTGTGCGCGCTACGATTTTCTGCCTGACTCCAGTTTCACCCGTCAATGAATCCAAATTTCACACGAAACATTTGTTTTTTTTCCTCGAAATTTTGCTCGGTGACACACCCTGATTTTTTGCAAGCATGTAACACTTACTGTGCTGATTCAAAAAGACACTTTTGGAATAAAGTTATGCAGTATCGCCCGGCAAAAGAGTTGGGAAGGTACTCAAAGTTTGCCCACATGGTCTGAAACACTTCTTTGTGATCTTTCAAAATAATAGTCATTAATAATCAAGCCTTACGTAGAACAAAATATTTCTGATCTCTCGGCCAATTTAAGGGAATTTCACTGCAGGAAACTGGAGAAACACCAGAGGAAAGTTTTCATTTTTGACTGAGTAACAGTACGTCATGGAATAGGACTTCGCCAATATCGCTACTTGAACTTGCGCAAAATTCAGATCAAGCAGATTTCTTCACTGGGCATTTGAAGCCAAGCTCATCATCTTAGAAAGTTTGTTAAACAATACTTGGGCTTGAAAAATTGTCGGTATAGAGTGTCTCCTTCAAACTGCTTGGCAATAGCTGTTCCTAAATTTTGGCCGTGTTGTTAACTTTTCATATTTTTTGTGGAACTCGCATTAGCTCGTGCGCGCAGGTTACCTAAGCTCTCATAGTGGACGTGCCGTCATATCTCTCGAGAGAGCCACCTTTAGTGGAAATCTTGAGCTCTGCTTTTCATAACCTGGAGTTACGTGCTACCTTTTTTGGGCCCTGATTCTTTGTTTCGTTATATTGCTCTGTTATACTTGCAGGTCGAGACGGACGTGATGGTAGAAGAGGTCTCACTGGACCGCAAGGTTCTCCTGGACCAAGAGGTATTTAGGCTTAAATTATCTATATGTTTTCTCGATTGCCGTTTGCTAATCTGTATGGTTGAATACAATTCCATCACATAAGTGAATAATAATTATAATTATCTTTAAAATACTTTTGCGACAACCTAAGTTCCTAAGTCGAAGCTGCAGTTTGTTCATCAATGCGATGCTTTTACAGGGTGGGAGACCACGGGCTCGGGCTATCTTTTATCCGGTCTCTTCGGATCCCCCAGTACCTGTCCGACCCACTTAACATTCTCCTTTTCTTTTTCTGCCTCCCTTACAATTCTCGCCCCCTTTTCTTCGGAATTCCCGTCCTCCTGTCCCCACCATTTTGTTGGTTTGAGGTTTGGATTTTTATCGGATGTCGCTACCTCAGTTTTAATTGGCTGGGCAGCGGTGATTATAAAGTTGTTCTAATTAACAATTTACATAAGAATCTTCAAAGATTTATGCCACTCGCTTTGAATATATTTCCGAGAATTTAATAGAGACAGTAACTTTCAAATTTTTCAGGTGATGTTGGCCCAACTGGGAAGGCAGGTATTCCAGGACCTCCTGGGCCCCAAGGACAAAAGGGACAAGAAGGGCAGGAGCTGTCTGGAGTGAATTACGTCCGCTGGGGGCGCACAAACTGCAGTGGAGATGCTCAGGTTGTGTACTCAGGTAAATGGTTTTTGCAACCAGAAAAATACGAATGTGAGCTACGTAAATAGAACGGCATGAACAAATACAGTTGCGAACACAGTTTTAAACTCCCAAACTCCGTCGGAGCGAAGCTAAGACCGCCGAATTCAGTTATCGCTGCGATGCTATACCAAGTGAGTACAACTGAGTAAGCAAGCGTTATGCGCTGAGAGAAGTCGGCAATTAGTTAACATATGAATATACATTGCAATAGTTTTCTAGTAGTTTTTTGAGCAGTCTTAATTTATATCATTGTGTGTGTTTGATACCAGCGTTTTGGGGGTATGAAAAAACGTACAGCCCATGTCTAGGTTTAGCTTTAGCTCTGCAGCATTTTTGAAGTTTACTTTGGGTATGCATTTTGGCTTCATTTTCTAACAAAGTAAATTATTGACAGCAACGGACACACTACTCAGTCTCTGCTGTTTGGTTCTTACTCGGAAATTGTCTGGTGTCGTCAATTCCATGTCGTTTTCATTTCATCGTGTACTTTCATTACTATTTTACTTTTGTGTTGGCGGTTCAGTAAATTAGAAGATCATTTTAACTAACAACGCAACATATTTATTGTTACGCTACCCAGGGTTCATAGCAAGCGGCTACTACACACACAAAGGAGGTGGAGGGGAATACATCTGCCTGCCAAACAAACCCAAATATGGAAAATACACCAGCGGTTTTGACCGTGGAGGCCGCATATATGGCACGGAGTACGAAGACTCCTTTCCTTTTAACAGAAACGTCCAAGAACATGATGCACCTTGTGTCGTGTGCTATGTCAGGTCACGTGGCACCCAGCTGATGATACCCGCAAGGGATGACTGTCCACGTGGTTGGACCGAAGAGTATCACGGGTACTTGATGACTGAACATCACGGACATACAATGTCTCGTAACTTCATTTGTGTTGATCAGGAGCCAGAGTCAGTTCCTGGAAGTCACAGCAATCACAATGGTGCATTATTGTACCTAGTGGAGCCAGACTGTGGGCACCTTTCAAACTGTCCACCTTATTACAGCGGTCGAGAATTGACATGCGCGGTGTGTACCAAATAAAAATGATGATAAAATAAACCACTCACACCTTCGCTAAAGAACTGTGCTACGAGCTACAAGCAGACTGTTAGGCTTTAGTTTTTTGTATCATAATACACATTAATTCGAATTAGATTAAATTTCGTTACGCATTTAAGATTAAAAATGAGCGAAAAAACACAACGTTTCGATGTCTCCATGACATCATTTTCAAGTGAGAAAATTTTCTCAGTTGAAAATGATATCATGGAGGCATCGAAACGTTGCGTTTTTTCGTTCATTTTTATTCTTAAATACACATTAAGTTTTTAAAAGAACTTAAAAAGAAAAAAGTTGCTTGAGAACATTTTTAAAAAGGCTCCAAATCAATATATGTTATCAGTTTTAACAACAAAACGGATCCCTCTGAGTGAAAATTGTTCCGGTTAGCTACAACCTCTGCCGTAAGCAGCTGTTTAATCCTGATGTAGCTGCATTTCAAAGAAAAGATTACGCACAGAGGGATCTGGAAAAGTTGAAACTTTCAGATGACCTTTATCATTTTGGTTGTTTTTAATGAAAAGGAGGTAATAAGAATAAATAAAAATGATTTGTTGTAGTTGTTGCTATCTTGGAGGTTTCCAATTTAATTTTCAATTAGGTAAACTAAAATCAGACATCTTGTTAAGAAGCTAATTTTAGGGAATTGATTTAGTTGTTTTTCTGGCCTTGAAATAACTTTGGTAGTGTAATTGTTGATCTAAGTGTAATGCCTTCCCTCCTTAAAGATTTCCTGTTTGTCTACGTAACTAAGGGCGTGCTGTAGACAGGTTTGCGATTTCCTGTAAGCTTTGCCAAGGCCTCCTTGAACATTGAGTTCAAGGGCAATTTCTTCGCAAACACTTAAGGTTTTCTCCTATTGGATTGGCCGAACTTTATCTGTCTTCCCTTTGCCAAGTAATTCCTTGGTCTCAGCTGTTCTTCTTTTGAATTCTTTCATCTTTATCTTCTTCTGGCACTATCTGGTCTTCCTCTAGTTTGGGTCGCAAACATGTTTACAGCACAGCATAAAAGAAGCTTGATTGTAGCCAATAGTTGGTTAGTATCAGCAGAAGCACTAAAGAAACTTTCCCTTAGCAGAGTCTTGGTACCTTTCGTCTAGCCAAGCTAGTGCTCAACAATCTCTATATGGACACAAAAGGTGCAGATCGACAGTAAATACTTGACTTAACACATGAATTCTCAGTTGAATAAGGAGGAGTGTCCGTATTACGGATGTAGGTTTCCGTAAGAAGACGGTCGACGTGCTCAGTGGTCAACGGTTTTTCCAATCACTTATTTTTGCCAGAATTGAAAGAACGCTTGTATTGCATTTTTTTCTGGATAGAAAACTTGTCTAACAGAGGACAGCATATGGAAAGAAAGTTTAGAAGGCAGGTCAGATGGAAAACAGACTTTAGCAACGGTTACCGATCATACGTGTCCCCATGGAACTTTATTGCATTTCATCCATTCAAATTGAGGTATATCTGGCAAACTGATCAATGAACAGACTTTGAAATTCGACAAGTTTATACGGGGTAACAAAAGCCGTGACATGCAGCACCAGTGGCGGCTTTTTTATTTTTCATTCTTTAGTTTTCTCTTAAAATTGCTGACTGTTTTAGAATTATGATATTTAAGTAAAGTTTTGGTTCCATTGCCTGGAATTGCCGGGATTGGGAACAACTTTCAAATGATTCTCTCGTTTTGATTGACATACACCTAACACAACCTGAAGTGAAAGAATTTCAGGGGCACCCAACGAGAATATAGTTCAAAACCACTTAACTTAGCATTATTGAACGTATTTTAGTATTTAAATGGTAGATATAGGCGTATTTTTATCCCCTAAAAACTTTTCATCTGTTCGGATTTCTTAGCTGAAAGTCTAGTGATCCGAAAATTATAGGGATCAAAACTTACCTTTTCGAAAATTTTAGCCAGAAAAAGGCTCCCGAAAATTCTAGGTGACCTTTTAAGGGTAGAAATCCGTTAAAAAATGGGCAATAATACCATATTTTAGATGTTCGAAAATCCTAGAAGAGGCAGGCAAGCAAGAAATTTTACAACAAATCTTCCGAAAATTCTAGATCTCAAATCGTCTTCCGAACAGATATTTTCCCGAAAATTGTCGTTGGGTGCCCCTGGAATTTAATAACTATGGAGCACCGGTATGATTTGTACCCTCTTTTAGGACTAACCCTACCCTGTCAATTGCTAGACAATGCAAACTACTGAAAACCTGGGGTCAACCTTTTGCTATTTTCAGCACCACAATCGCTGCTGTAAAATGGAGTCCTTGTCGATATCATATATTGTAAAGGTTAATGAGGGCTTCCTTGCAGCAACTGAATTATTTCCAGTCAAATTTAAACCCCTCAGACTTCCTCCTCTGCAAATTTGCGCTTAACAAGATTGGGGGTATTTTCTCTAAGATGTACCCATCTTAGCTTTTCATGCAGACACTGTATTCGCGTAGTACCAGTTTCTTTGAGTCTGTGGCGAGGGAAGATTGCAAGTTGTTTGGGGTATAATCAGGGCAATATTTCCCTACACATGAAACCCCGCACGTCTCGCTTTTCCAACATCATATTATCTCCCCTCGTACCAAAGTAAATAACGACCTGGTACAAGTCAGCTGCATTCCGGGTTCCAGTTATTCCGCAGTCTTGTCCCTCTGCCTTGTTCCTACGTTTGAATCCACGCCAAATATCCGCAAAAGTGGTGAAGGGATCAATCATCTATTCTGATGTGTGATCGTGGAGGGGAACAAGTGCGAGCGTCTTAAAACTTCAACTTTCAAGCGGATTTAGGAATAAGACTTCCTTGTTGACCTCGAAAAGCTCTGAACTCGTTCCATAGTCGAGTCACGTCTTTAATGTCGGGTTGCATTTTCCTAATTTTGTATGTCAACCCTGACTTGTTATCCCAAGTTATTTTTTTCAAGATGTTCATTGTATTGTAAATTTTCTACGTAATATACGAAAAACGAGAAAAACACAAAGAAGGCAAAACGTACTGCGAAAAAATAAAATTAAAGAGAAAGACTTAAGAATAACCTCCTCGTAATCTTTCCTCCTTTATCAGGACTATTTCACTTAATGTACACGTGGATATATAAGATAACCTCTCTTTCACATCTCTTCAGTGAATGCGTCGGTCAACTGAAGTGGTGCCTAACACACCTCCCCCCGGCAACTTGTTGGGCATTTGCGTTTGGCGTCGGTCCCGGGAATTAGCATACTCCGGCAGGAGTATTCGAAAGCCTGCTGATCTTGATCTCAGCCAGCTGTGTTTCACGATGGTGACTTCATCAACAAAGACAAAAAAATTGTAGCTAACTTTGAGACTTAGTCCATTAAAGAGCGAGGTCATAAAGAGAATGAACGGCCACTAGAAGTTAACTCGGTAGTATGTGAATGAGCCCAGAAACAAAGACTTTGAATTCTTTTTTACTCTACCGTTGGGTACATTTTCCATTTGTTTTTAAAAGAATGTGAATGCCCGAGGGATTGCCCGGGGGATGCCCGAGGGATAAGTATTGCCGTAATTGACTGATGCATATCACTCATGATAACAGCACACGTCATTAGCAGAGGCATACACGTTTGATCGGATTCCTTTTGTGAAAACATCTGCTTCAGACATTAATTCGTTGCGTGTCAAGCATTATTCGTCATGAATCCAGATCAAAAACAACAAAGCAAAAAAATCTCTTTCTGGGAGATTCTTCGCTGTTTGTTTTATGCAGTAGCTATTGTTTTTCTTTTGTCTTGCCTGGCTTTGGTAATTTTGGATCACTTAGAAATGAAACGGAGGTTGAATACGATCGATGAAAAAATGAGCACAGTCGAGCTGACGCTAAAGAGGACTTTTCCCACAAGCCTGCCTCACACTGCAGCTAGAGATAACAGGCCTGCTGTTGATGATTTGCACGTGCGATTGAAGAGAGCAGTCACTGTAACTCTTCAAAGCCTCGAAAAACGACTGAAAGTTCTTGAAATCAGGTATGGTAAATATAACACATATTTTTAAAGGGGTTTAACGCCCAATAGATTCAGAAGAAATTGAAATTTATAAATCCTGGTTTTGTAAAGAGAGGAACCACACGTAGAACCACACGAAGAAAGTTAACTCTTGGAACAAGGATGAAATTCAAGATTTAACAACTAATTGATTCACAACTTCCCATGCATTTATTATATAAACTCTTCTTGGAATCTGATATAACTAGTCAGACTAGTTGAAGTCATTCCTCCTCAAGTGATCATGCACGTTAATCTCAACATCATTTGTTTTAGATACTGTGTAGTGATCGGCTTATCTCCATACCAGCTGCGGCGGGGAAAATGAGCCCGCGCTCAAACCTCCGAATAGGAAAAAAGACTGGACCGGAGAAAGAAGTGGAGTCAATACTGTTGTTTATACTCATGTCTTGCTTATATTGATGGTTTTCCGCCGTCAGTTGATGTTAACTGTGTAATCTTTTTTAGGGCTCTCAAAGAGAACAGATCCTCTTCAAGAGATGACTTAAGAGCAAGTGAATCCTGCAGAGGTCTGATTTTGATGGCTAATTTTGATGATGGTGTTCCGTTTTTATGTAATCGGAGCTAGGCTTAAGGACGTTCGCGCGAACATCTTCTACAACACAGCTTTTTTTTCATACTTTTGCTACAGTCAGATAATGAGTTACCCATGTCAGAAATTCGAAAAAAAATTGGGGAGGTCGCCGACTTCGCTTTCCAAATAAAGCGCGTGGAAAACTAACCCAATTTTGACACTTCGGCCCCCGTAACTCGACATGGCCTCAGTGGTTGTTAGTTGAAAAATATTAAAAATGATTCGCTGAAGACCCACTTTCTCAGTTTCTGTCAAGTAAATAATTTGAACCGGTGTCATCCTTTCAGTTGAACTCAACCTTTAATATGGGCTTTTGGCAACACTTGCAGCTAAAATAATAGCGGAATTCGATGACGCGTGGGCAGAAAAGTTGAAAAAAAAAATAAAAACTTCCACAACACAAATTTTCTCCAATTTTTCATACAACGTAGATAATCGATAAAAAAAGTGATCTTTCAAAGTAAATGTGGGGTCACAGATAATTTAAGAGAGTTTTAAAATCCGTGCATTGATATTAAAATGCCCACTAGCGCTATATATCTCTACATTTCTTCAAGCGAGTTGAACGAACATAAAACTGAGGTTGTACTCATCTGTTCGAAATTTCGTGATGGCCCTTCTCTGGATTGCGTGAACATTGGAAATGAAAGGATTCCCTTGTCTGATAAAGCCACAAGCCTTGGGGTAGTTCTAGATAAACATATGTCCTTTGACCATCATATAAAACATCTTTGCAAATCGTTAGTCTGCCATTTTAGAAACTTGTTCAGGATCAGAAAGTATCTTAACAAAGAATCAGCTGCCACAGTTGTACACGCTTTTATAACTTCTAAATTGGATTACTGTAACTTTTTTTTTTATGGATTACCCAATTATCAACTGAGGAAACTTCAACTGCTACAGAACACGGTAGCTCGTTTTGTAACTGGTGCTCGTAAGTTTGATCATATAAGTCCACTTCTGGTAAAACTTCATTGGCTTCCGATTTCCTGCCGTGTTGTGTTCAAGTTACTTTTGCTGGTTTTTAAAGCTCTCAATGGTCTTGGCCCTCGGTATTTGGTCGAATTAGTTCAGTACCAGAATCTTTCCAGGACACTTCGTTCGAATTCCTTAGAACTTCTTTTGCAACAGAAATCCAACACTAAAACATATGGCGACAGGGCATTTTCCATATGTACCCCTAGACTGTGGAATAGTATTCCCTTAGACATTCGTAAATCGAACAGTGTTTCTACTGTTAAAAAACAATTAAAGACCTACCTTTTAGGAAATTTATTAATAATGGTTTAATTTATTATTAGAGTTTAATGTTTTATATCTTCTTATTTCTATTTTTATATATTTATTATTATAAAATTATTATTTTTAATATTGTTGTAAAGCGCCACGAACAACTAGTGGATGTGAGCGCTATAAAAGTGTTTAATTAATTAAGAGCGGGCGCGCTCAGTGCATGACATGGCATGACATGGCGACGTGAATTGCGTACGCAGTAAGGATGCGCAGAAGCAATTAGCGCGAACGTCCTTAACTGCAGAATACCCCGCCACTTCGAAGCTTTTCCCCTAAGACAGTGGCTACGCGTCTACGAGGCTACACGGCTACTATCCCCGTAGCTGCGTAGCCACGTAGACACGTAGCCAGTTATCCTGCAATGATATCTTTAAACTTATTATATTTCGCGCGCAAGTTTTTCTTCATTTCTCAGAAAAATACATTGGTATGGTATATACTAAAACAATTATTCGCCTCAGTGTCAGTGTCGGGAAAGAGTGGTACAATTATTCACCTCCACTTCGGTGAATAATTTTTAAATATTAGATAAGAGATAAGCCAGAGGCCGAAGAGAAGTGCTGGAATAATTAAGTTGTATAGAGAAAGTCGACTCAAAATTTGTGCAGGAAAGTTGTTTTTGTCTGTTCTTATCAAACAACTGCAATTTCGTCACTTAAATTGAAGTGTCATTCAATTCCAAGCGCGATTAGATCACCGAGCATCTGATTTATTTTGTTAAAAAAAACTTTGTACTATGTGAGCAAGGATTACACGTTTAACGCCCCCATGGGTTTACTGGGCAACACATTCCTCACTTTCTAGACTGGTTTGAAAGCTGGAATAGCCTATTAGGTTAAAGGAAAAGCGTTACAGTGGCTGTGAGGGAACATTGACAGGGACTCACTCATTCTTAAATGAGGCAAGTTGAGAGCCATGCACGAGGATTAAGCTTTCAAGCTGTTTAGCTTATTTTAATCAAAACTTCTGATGGTTGTTTTGAGCCAATGAGCATGAAACTTACGCCAGTTATCTTATTTTACACAGGAAAGGACGGACGAGACGGCAGGGATGGTTCCGCAGGTCCCATTGGTCCCCCGGGACCACCCGGAATTCCGGGCATACCAGGAACAACAGGAACGCCAGGTTGTTTTGAGATGGCCGAATATTTCAATTGGAGAATGAGAGAATTAACAAGCGCCTCACTTCGCAGGCGGCTGTATTCGGAGCTTCTGAGGGACAACGGCTATAAGAAAGTGATATGCATGTTATTTTACTGTATATTGTCAAGAAGCAAACAATTTTTAATAGTTTTTTGAGGCAAGATTCGTACATTCCATATACAAAGAGGGGCTAATAGTGGCAAGATTCGTACATTCCATAAATAAAGAGGGGCTAATAGGGTCTACCAAGGGTTGCATTGAGGTGGAGGCCCCAAAGGAAGGCGTAGGAGAGGCAGGCCCAAGGTGACCTGGAGAAGGACAATCGTGAGAGAGCTGAAGGAGTGTGGTCTCAGCCTTGAAACAGCTAGGCGATGGGCAGAAGATCGGCAGCAGTGGAGGACCCTTACGGAAGCTCCATGTGCCACTTTGGGCACTGTGGGTCCTGAGTGAGTGAGTGAGTGAGTGAGTGAGTGAGTGAGTGAGTGAGTGAGTGAGTGAGTGAGTGAGTGAGTGAATAAGGGCAAAAGGTTTTCGCGGTAGCTCCAGCTTTTTCCCTGCTCCCGGAAATAAACATCCTTCGCTCGCTCTTTTAAAAGTGCCAACTTCACATCAAGTCCTTGGTAGCTTAAAAGTACTGATAACTCTCTCTACGCGACCATTCTTGAAAGAGGATATCATTATTGATTGCTACTGGATTCAGTTTTAAGTCTATCATAGTATATGAATATTTTTGGGTCCCCCGAGCTCCGCTTTTTATGGAATGGTTTTCTGATCATTCTTTGCTTCTCTAATTGATGTTCTACTGGTCTTTGTTGCAGGCCGTGACGGACGTGATGGTAGAAGAGGTCTTATTGGACCACAAGGTCTTCCCGGACCAAAAGGTATCACCAAGCACCGTGCAATCATTGACCGTATTTAAGTGTTTCTATGACTTTCGTCTCATGAGATGTCAGTCACTTGACAAAAAGGGCGGTTTTGCGCAACACGCTCTCACGCCACGTTTAACACAGTCACCAGCAAAACCAAAGCCAACCGTTACTTGGCTTGTGTACGTTTTTCAGTACTTAGCAGCAGTAGTAAATATACGAGATGTTTCTTTGAATTTGATCAGTTCATTGTTGTAGTTGGACAGATTCACCAAGATATCTCCTTTTCCTGATTAGTATTTGGCAATCGGAGCTAAAGAACTCTCTTTCTTGTAGAGAGTCATTAAGACGACAATTTTAATTGCTTCAGGTGACGTTGGCCAAAGTGGAAAAACAGGTACTCGAGGGCCTCCTGGACCAAAAGGACAAAAGGGACACGAAGGACAGGGGCTGACTGGAGTGAAGTACGTCCGCTGGGGGCGCACAAACTGCAGTGGAGATGCTCAGGTTGTGTACAAAGGTAAGCACGTCATGTTACTGTGACGAAAGTACGGTTTCCTGATATGGGGCCACATAAAGCACCCATGCAGTTAAAGTGCATCAAGTGCTCAGTTCATCAGAGGCGTAGCCAGGTTTTCTCACTGATCCTGCATGAAGAGTCATTAATAAACTTGTGTTTTATGTGGCTCTGTTGAAATCCTATTATGGTGTACGGAATTATATTAAATCACCAACTTACAAATCTAAAGCGCGAGACGGCCTACGCCGCTCGTTGTTGCTGCTTACGCCGTTCTGCCGCCAAACCTTTACCTTCGCGGACAATACAGCCAGCTGTGCAGGCTAAGCGCGAGATAGCTGTTTATTATTGTTATTATTATTATTATTATCATCATCATCATCATCATCATCATCATCATCATCATCATCATCATCATCATCATCATCATCATCATCAATTTTTTCATTCCCAAGGGGGGTCACGGGCACCCTAGGACCCCCCATGACTACGCCCCTTAACCCTCTGTGAGGTGTGCGGTTACACTTATGCATCCAGAGGCAGCCATGCCAATCACAGTTGTACTAAAATATCGAGCTGAGCCTAGTGGGGATCGACGGCTGCCCCCCGCTCTCACTCCATCAAAAGCTTCATAAGAACGGTTAACTAGCCACTACGGGAACAAAGACACAAAAACAACGTGAAGTCTTTTGCAAAAAAAAATACACTGTTGTTCAAGTAATAGTCCTTCAGAGTATAAAATACAAGTTCATTGACTTTATTGACCGTACATTTCATCTCAGAAAAAATCGCTCATTTTCTACTATTTTTTTTCTCTCACCCCCCCCCCCCCCCCCCCCCCGTTGAGTTTAGGAATTATTGGAAGCGGCGCCCATGATCATAATGGTGGTGGTTCAAAATACTTGTGTCTGCCAAACAATCCAAAATACGACAGGTATGACGACGGTTGGCAGGGAACTGGCGCCATATATGGAACCGAGTATGAAGTTAGTTCATTCAACCCTTTCACGACAAGTAACCTCCACAACCATGATGCACCATGCACCGTGTGTTATGTCAAGTCACGTGGTTCACAACTAATGATGCCCGCAAGGAATGACTGCCCATCCGGCTGGAAAGAAGAGTACCATGGGTATTTGATGACTGAGCATTATGGCCACAAAAGCACTCGAGATTTCATTTGCGTGGACAGAGAGGCGGAGCACGTTCCTGGTACTAATGCCAATAAGAATGGTGCATTGCTGTACCTTGTGCAAGGAGCTTGTGGCTCTTTGCCATGCCTTCCGTACATCTCCGGTAGAGAACTGACATGCGCCGTTTGTACCAAGTAAAAAACTTAAAACTACTGCAGTGTTGCTTGCGTAGAGGCAGAACAGTAAAGAACAATTAATACTAGATAGACCCTGTAGATGCGGTAGCGCACAATGTTGCACGGCAAGGTACACCACGTGTCCAGGCTTTCAAGTTAATTCTTAGTCAAACGTAATAAATATACTTTGTGAAATGGACATCTCTTTTCATTATAGTTTTTGTCCAAATAATTATTTTTGTGCGTTCATTTGGGCATTTGATTAACCTCCCAACGCAGTCGAAACACAGACATTCCTTGGGTTCGTCAATGAATTGCTTGACGAGCAGTAAGGACATCAACGTTTTAGGCTAGCGTTTGAGTGGCTCAGTATCAAAACACTAATGTCTCAATTATTGAAAATTTACAACTAAAGTCGAGGTTGCAGGTCGTAGCGTTCACTGCAGAACAAAGGGAAAGGATTGGGGATCACTGGGGCGGAATCACGAGGCACATGCCACGCCATCGGGATCAGCATTTTGTTCGAGATGACTGAGCGGGTCAGGGATCAAAACCTCGGGAATTCTTGGTACAAAACTGTGGGATCGGTGATGAAATATGTACACGACCATGCAATTGCACACGACTCGAGAAGAAAGCCTTTAAAAACATTCAGAATACTAGTACGTCTATTAATCTCCAGTTTCCTTTCTTTCCTTTGTTCGTTTGTCGACAAAACACAAGTTTCAGGTGATGGATTTTGTATTTCCTTCTCTTCCCCTTTTCAGTAGCCTGCGAAGACAGCCGCCTCTCCACGTTCCGGCCGCTTACTGCGTTCGGAGGGGAACGCGGCAAGGGGCCGGAGCGCGGAGAGGCGGCTGTATTCGCAGGCTACCTTTTCAGAACCTGAGTTGTGTCTCGAAAATATTACAAGAGTGCCCGTTTCATACGCCGTGCTACAGTCGTGTACAGTCGAGCCAGCTTAGCACGGGAGTAGCACGACGCTTGAAACGGACACTCTTGTAATATTTTCAGTCGAATAAAATAGCTGTTGCCGAAACAAAACACTGACCAGCGGTTGTAGGTATTAACCAAATCCCAAAAAATGTATTCTAATGTATTTATAGTTCGGCACGGCAGCAGCACGACGTTTGAAAAGGACCTAAGGCCCGATCGGTCGTGCAAAAGTTAAAAAATTCTAGAAATAAGTTTTGAATAGAAGAAACTGGGTTTAGCAAATTAAAATGATGCAATATTAAACTCTTCTGTTAAGCTTGTCTGCAGCTAAACTTGTCTTGCTTCCCCGCCTTCCTGTGAAAAGGAAAGAGGATGATCATACCCGCGTTTCTTTCCCCTCTCGGAAATATGGCTGCATAGATCTTGCGCCTTTCCCTCCCCCCGCCCCCCTTCCTCTCGAAAAAGGCCAAAGGTTTTGCCAACCTCATTCCCAGGGTCTCTCTTCTCTGCCTCCCTTGTCCTCAACGACAAGGGAGGCAGAGAAGAGAGACCCTGGGAACGAGGTTGAGTTTTGGCATGAGAAAGGAGCAAGCTCAGAAACGAATAGAGACTTCAAGCAAGGAAAGTGTTTTTGACTACGGTGCAAAACTCACGCCTGGGACCCCACCCTCCATAGAAAACGTGTTTTTTATTTAACCTGTGGAGACGCCGTGTTGAAGTACTAAGCGCGTCTGTCTTTCCCCTGGACGGTCGGTGGTTCAAAGGTAGTGTTGTATTGTTTCGTAACATAGAATTGCCAGCGATAGGAACACACTTGCTACTTTGGACATACTGAATTTCATTTAAATTTAAAAACCTGATTTGCATTAAATGAGGTAAAACGACTGGACTGATATGCTACATTCCAGTCCGTATGTCGCCTTTCTAAGATCTCTAATCAGTTTGTATCCTTGCCAGTGTTAGCGCTTTGGGTGAAGCGATAAAAAAGAAAAATCTGGTGTACGACATTCCATTAGCGAAATTGTCCAAGTGAATTGAACTGAGTGTCAAGTGGATTTAGGAAGAGAACCTCTTTGTTTACTTCTTGTTGAGACAAAGTTCTGGGGTCTTTCTATAATCACCAGAGTCACGTCCTTGATATTGGTGAAGGAAGGAGGGGAGGGGGGTGGGGAGGTCTTGACTTTGTCTTTCGAAACGCTCAAGCTAAAATATCTCGATATACCGGAAACGTTAGAAAAAAGTAAAACTCGCTTTTTAAAGTTTGGAAAATTGCATTGAGTAAATAAGAACTGTTCCGTTCTCTTGGCGTATTATGTAAAGACAGGAGCCCAGAGACAGGTTGCCATAAAATTTGACTTCAGTTGTTCAATTTTGACTTGTCGCAGTCGCTATTTTGTTTTCTATGTTATAATTGTTATTTTTTTATCTTGTTATGATTTTACTAGTAAACTATCTTTGTTGGCGCTTTTGTCATCTTCTAATCTTATAAGCATATACGAATTTAAAGTCATATTTAGAAGTTTGAGGGTGTTTCCCACTTAGAAGTACTCCGGCCTTTAACCGGTGGATTGCATTCGAAATGAAAGGGTCTGAGCAGTACTTTGACTGACAAGTGTTACTGATAGGTACTTTACGTGGATATTTCTGAGTCAATCTTGCGGTAAGACTAGGCGTTAAGCTTAGCTCTCTGGATGTCAGATTATCTGCATTTCATAGTTTAGGATTCCTAATAAATCCAGATGATTAATTCGTCCTCTGTTAAAGCAGACACGTTTGAGCGGATACCTTCGTAAGGAAATCAGTCGAACATAACTCGTTCGCCAATTCTGATTTTCTGTGTATTCCTCATGGAATCGGAAACTAAACAACGAAAGTCAACACGCCGGCGCTTTTCGGAGATTCTGCAATGCTTGTTTTACGCAATAGTGGTCTTTGTCCTTCTGTCGAGCATTGTTTTCCAAGCTTTCTTGTTTATGGAACATTTACAAACGAAGCAGAAATTGGCTTCGATCGATGAAAAAGTCAACACACTCGACCAGATGCTAAAAAAGTTCTTTCCCTCGAGTCCACCTCACGGAGCCAGGGAAAACAGGCCTGTTGCTAAAGATTTGCATGTCCGAAAGAGGAAGTCAGTTACCACAAGCCTTCAAAGCCTCGAGAATCGCGTGGAAATTTTAGAAACCAGGTAAGGTTGTTAAATCAGAAAAGGTGAAAAGGTTAAAAGACAATGTAATAAAACAGTCTCTCTTGTATGAAATATGAACGTTCAACGTTTTTCATGATCAGTTACACCATTGGTAGCTGTTGGTATGTCGAGTTTTTGGTCTGCCATGCTAATTACGAACTTTTGCGTGTTATGGCCATGGGCTCACACTATTAATTTACGGGCTCCTGTTTTGCTTCATTCTGTCACTAAAAAACTGGTCAAAACTTTGAACAGGTTAAAGAGCCAGTGTCACCCAAGGTGCTTTGTTTTGAAGTTTGGCTGGCGCGTTTGCCGGACGTTTCGCAAATTATACCCTGCTGCACTGGCCTTTCAGCAAGCTGATATTTGCAGTAGTCGCCTCTGAAAAAAGTAATATCTTCATCGCTAGATGTTACCGGAGAAAAAACTCTAGATCTGACTTTGTAGTCAACGCGTATGGAGCTTTTATAACAACCGATCGATTGATCGATCGATCGATCGATCTCGATGGACGTAAAACCAGAGTAGCCACTTCCACTCGATATAAAATAATAAGACAAAAACAAGTAGCAAGAATATTGACGACTTCATTGCTAGATGTCACTGGAGAAAACTACTCAAGATCTATACATGGATCTATTACAGTCCGATCGATTGATTGCGCGATCGATCGCATCGACCGATGTCGATGGACGCAAAACCAGAATAGCCACTTACACTTTTTGTAAAAATAAAACATAAACAGACAGTGAGCACAAGGAATAATAATTAAGCAAAACAGCACAAGCTCATTACCATAAGCATTATTTTGGAGCAAGCCCGTAGCTACTGTTATTTTGTGGTAAATCAACGTTCCTTCTGTTTTCATTCGGCAACAAATGTAGCACTATTTCGGCAAATACAGTGTCAGTACTATTGCTGAAACCCGTAAATGTTTTTCTTTCCCTCCGCTACTGATACGCAGACTCCTTCAGCCGTACAACTTTGGCAGAGCCCGTAAGACGCGGCCTTCGCCTCAACTTTCCTGACCCTACGAGGCATTAAATTTAAAGATCTCCTTCTCCACCGCGAAAACACTTCAGAATTCGGAAATATACAACGAAATCGATACGGCGACACTTAAATGTGAAGTCAAAATTCACACTAGTGCTTTGGGATCGCTAACGGCAGCGATGGAAAAAGATACAAATCAGACTTCACGACAATCAAGACAATGGCGTATTTTTCATATATGAAAAATGTACCTCCGCGCGCAAAGCACTTTGGGTGACACTGGTTCTTTAAGTTGAAAGACCCGCACTATGAAAGGGATAGCTCCTCCCCCTCTTTGTCACACAATCTCTTCTCCAACGTCTTTATCAAAGATGGCGGACTCTGCGAGTAAGAGGGCAGAAAGCCATTTACCAGAAAAAGAAGTCGAATCCTGCCCTCACTGCATATTCTGAAGTAAAATATCCTCTTTGGCAAACTAAATCTTAAAACCAACATCCAATCCTCTTTCTCAGCATGAATCTAAAATTTAATTTTGGCAAATTTTGAATTTCGCGCCCGTAACGGTCCCCCAATAGCGAGAGGTTCACAACGGCGCACAGTCTTCTCTCAGTCAGAATGAGTCTTCTTGAGCTTACAAATTGCATGGCTTGTGTTCTTCCTTATTTTTTCCATGCTCAAAGCCTTGGTTAGTTATTAATTGTTGCAAATACAGTAAATTTTTTGAAAGACTGGTTCGATTCATGGCTGGGGTTGTTCAAATTTAGGGCAAACTTCTGTTTTGAATCTAACCATTTTGCGCGTGTTTTTATTGCCTCTCGTTCAATATTCAAGCGGTCCTTCGATTTGCTTACACCGATTCGATATTAGTATGGCCGATTCTCTAGCAAGAAACCCAGATGATACTTTCCCGACCACGCCGTCCGACGAAAAGCTTCTATTTTGCGAAATGGTATTTTGCGAAACGGTATTTTGCGAAATGGTATTTTGCGAAACGGTATTTTGCGAAATGGTATTTTGCGAACGGTATTTTGCGAAATGGTACTTTGCGAAACGGTATTTTGCGAAACGGTATTTTGCGAAACGGTACTTTGCGAAATGGTATTTTGCGAAATGGTACGTTGCGAAACTTCCTTCACTTTATTTCACTTTATGTTTTATCTGCTTGCTGTAAAAAAAGCGAAAGAAGCGGAAGTGTTTAATGACAAAGTCAAGCACACATCCCAAACAATAGAGATTACATTCACTAATAACTGAAGCCTCGACAAGATTTAACACCGAAACAAACAGCCATAATTCGTTTTTGTTTTCTGTATCATTATTTTCTGTATTATTTTAACGTGATTTTAATATTATCTAGGTTTTGTAACCGTACGACAGCATATTGTCTAGTGTCGCCGAACAAATCTCGCAAATCATTGTTATAAATATCCGCCTTAACTCAGGGGCACCCAACGAGAAAACTTTAGCAAAACACTTGAAATATTATTTTCTGCTTTTTTAGATTGTTTCAGAGCTTTTTAAAGGCATATTTGTGTAAGCTGATACAGAATGATCTGTTCGGATTTCTTAGCTCAAAATTTAGGCCGCAGAGAATTTTAAGAAACAGAATCCAATCAGCCGAATTTCCGAGTTGCTGGTGGCTCTCCGAAAATGCTAGCTGACCTTATTTTGTGCTCTAAACGCCATATTTTTCCCTCTGAAATCAATAGGAACTAATAATTCCTCTTGTTACGAAAGTCCGACGTAATGTTTTGCGGAAGAAATCTCTAGCTTTCCCTGCAATTAAATCCGAAAATCTCAGACGATTTTAGGCTTTCCGAACAGATATTCCCCGAAACGAACCTTTGGGTGCCCCTGTTAACTCACAAATTAATGAACTAGTACGCACATCTTTCGATTGTACTAACAACTGTAACTAGAACGATAAAGTAGGTTTGATTCAAGACTATCTGGGATTTGTATTTTGACGATATACGTAACCAATCAATAGCTAGTCCACAAATGTTATCAATTAGATTCTAAACTATGTACTGTGGGTGGACTATAAACTTTACAAATGAGTTTCTATATTCTTTGCAAACTCTTTTCACCTTTTGTCTGGCTATTTTTGAAAAATCGCGAGCGCGTTTCTCTGGGATTGTGAAGCTATCACGTTTGTTTTCTTTTACAGTGTATGTCAACATTACACGAATATTAAGGTCGATACACACTAGGCGACAAGTCGCAGCGTAAGGTCGCCTCGTCTTTCGATTGTACTAAGAACTGTAACTAGAACAATAAAGTAGGTTTGACTCAAGACTATCTGGGATTTGTATTTTGACGATAACGTAACCATTGAATACCTAGTCTGTATTTTTTATAACAATGTAGATTTAACTTTTCGTGGTAATCATTTGCACCAAATTTCGGCCCACAAATGTTATCAAGTAGATTTTATACTACTGACGTACTTTTATTGGAGCAGTTTTCAAACGGGTGTCGTAAAAGCAAAACCAAATTAACTTCTCTAGCCAATCACAACAGCAACAAAACACAAAATGAACAGAAATTGAAGCAAATACAAGTTAGTTAATTTCGACACTCAATGGAAAACTGCTCTAGGGCGTAAAAAAGACATCACTATTAGGTCAAACGTAGACTTGCTCCAGGTCTCTCGTTCTGACTACGAAGGACGCAAGCGCGATCGACGCGCGTGAGTCAAAATGTTTTCAGATAAAGCATAAACGCAGAATTTAGTGGCAAAAAATTTGCAAGACTAAAAAAATTGAGGTCTCTTAAGTAGTCTTTTGATCGATATCATTTAACATTTTCTCATTTGCATAATTATGAGTAAGTCATTGTTCTTTTGTCTTCTTTGCCGGGAAAATTCTCACCTAACTTTGTCGCTTTCTTGAGTTCTGTTTACATTCAAAAAACAAAACGAAGACTTTGTCATGGGAAGCAAGACTGCGTTGGCAAACTCATTAACCAGGTGCGACCATTTACATTTAAGTCGTTCAGGTCTACGTTTTGCACGGATTGCCTCAATTCAACTGAATTAGCAGTTTTTGTAAATTAAATGCTGACGAAACTCGTTTTTAAAAAATGCTAGACGAGTTATTGACTCTTAGAAGACCTTATCGATTTCGTTTCTCTTGACCTCTGACAAAACGTTTATGCGGATTTCCTGTCTCCTGGCGACTGACAAAACGTTTAAGCGAGGGTCTTCGTTTTGTAGTTGTTTTTGGTAGTTTGACCCGGTCTTTTTTCCGGTTTTTTCTCGTCTCATTATCTTCCCGTAAAAAAATGTACTGTAGGCGCATTGTACTGTTCTGTAGCGGTATGCTAGCCCTGTGTCCTGTACTGTAGACGCATTCGCCTTGCAAAATGATTTAAGTCCAGGAACAGGCCTGACTCCTTTTATCAATGGCACTGAAGGGGTCACCTTCTCAGTGTTTTACATCCGGTGTTAAAATTAATGTACTGTATTATAATGGCCAGTCAAATACTCTTAACTTAAAATTAATACATTTGTTCAAAGATTCTTACACAGATCCTTTATAATTGTGATTTATAATGGAGGCCTACTTTTCCAACACCATCCACATACACACACAAAGATTTCATGCAGAAGGACATACCCCAATAAAAAAATTCATTGAGAGTTAAGGGGTATCTCAAATCACCCCTCCCCCCCCCCCCACACACACACACACACACCACCTCAGACGTTGAATGGTTGGCCCCTCAAGTGAAATCTTCTCATTTCCCAATCAAACTGAATTTCAATGCCATTTCGCAAAATACCGTTTCGCAAAGTACCATTTCGCAAAATACCGTTTCGCAAAATACCGTTTCGCAAAATACCGTTTCGCAAAGTACCATTTCGCAAAATACCGTTTCGCAAAATACCGTTTCCCAAAATACCGTTTCGTTTCGTTTCGTTTCGCAAAGGACCGTAAGCCCTATTTCTTCGATCAAGCTGCACAGCTGAATGAAACAAGAAACTCCACACAACATGATCGCAACCTTTTTGTTTTGGTCCCTGAACCACCAGTTTATTGGAAATTTATTCGGCAAGCAGATGCAGAACCTTCGTTAGCTGATTTTAGCTTTTCTTATAATTATTTGTAAACGAAAGACCGGACGAAGTAGTTTGTGGAAAGAGTGCGGTCCATTTGTCGTTGGCGCTTTTCGTACGCGGGTAATTGTTATACCGTTCAAGCCGTCTTGCTTTGCCGATCACTTTTTGAGTTTGATTCCATGAGTTTCTATTGATGGACAGTCTAAAGCAAATTTGAGGTACAGTGAAACAATTTACTGTTTTGATTTGCTAGAACATTCGAGCATTGAATACGTGTTATGCCCCGTGTGTGTCCATCTCCTAATGTCGATCGATGACTTATATTATATAAATACGGTTTTGTTCTTTACTGAGATATCGACCTTTACAGTTTCAGGTATTGAGAGAAATGTAGTTATCCTACAGAAAGGATTCGCTGTACATCAACTGTGGCACTTTGATTTATTTTGTACAATACATTTTGAAATTCAAACAAAGGTTTTGTCTGAGTTCGAAACGGGATTGCATGCCTTCGTCCAGACGGTATCAAGTTGCTTTGTAATTTGAATTTGCAACAGACACAATTTCACATGTAGCGCTGTAAAAGTTCTTCGAAAAGGTGAGAAAAAGCGTAGGGTTTTGGAAATTTCTTCCCCAGACAATGTTTGGGGATTTCTACGACTCAGTACCTCCCAGTGTATGAATTTTATGTTTGGTGAGTTTGCTACCATTAGCTGCTGAAGTTGACAGCTCGGTGTCTAGAGTGAAATGACTGACGGCTTGGCCAGGCCAGAGGTCATTTTATAGTGCGGGTCCGTGTAAGTAGTACACGGAGAGGAAGAAGTACGTCTGGTATCCATTAGAGAGATTAAAAGAGATCTTAATTATTGAGCTGAACTTTGTTATTGTAATTTTCAAGTTCATTTGAGTTCAAGGCTATTGATGCCTTCCTGACGTAGAAACCTTTAATATATATATTCAAGTTTGCTCCATAGTATCCCGCCCAGATTCTGCGATTCTCATGATTCGCAGTTCTCATGAATGGATCATTTCTATCCTTTGCAATTATCAGGAACTCCTCTTCAGTTTGAGCGTGAGTTTTATTTTTGCGGATTTTCGCTTTTGTTGGATCTTTAGCTGTTTATTTATTTTTTTATCAAGAAAGATTAACGGTTGGAATCATTCTTGTAATTCCAGGACTTAGTCTGCCTCAGAATCTACTAAGAACTCCTCAAAATGTATATATTTCCAATAAGCTCGACAGGTACTATAAGTTGCCATAAATTTACTTATCGCCAGAATCTTGAAAGATTATATCCTTTTACTTTCTTCTATGGTGAAGCAAATGTTTCAAGAATGCTTTTGCAGAATTTTTTTTACAGGATCCTGTTTCTCAGTGATAGTTAAAAGCCCTTTTTTAAAGTTCGTAAGAAGGCAAAGAGAAGTAACCGAATCATAGCAAACTGACTAAAGAATGGCCTGTGTGAATAATAGTGTTCATGGGTTGTAAATTGATTTAGAATCTTGCTTTTGTTTCCTTTCAGGGCTCATAGGGAGAACAAATCATTCCCCCGAGACTACTTACAAACATGGAGGGGTAAGTCAGTTTATTTTGGTTCGCTCCCTACAAAGATAGCACGAACGCACAGGTGCTTTACTGCAATGGACTGGGCTAGGTCTTGGATCCTACAGCTCGTCTTACCAACTCATTAAGAAATTTAAAAATATCAAATAGATATCACGGTAAATCGGACATAGTTTCTCGCCAAGAAAGTCAACGGCTGAAGTGGGGAAGGGGTAGGGAAGAGGGGATACAAAGAAATTACAGAAATTCAAAGTAAAAATTGTCTAGAATCCCTGAGGCAACAAAGTTCGCCCTAACCCTGAATTAGTATGATCCTGTTTACAACAACTGGTCGCTGGCTTACTATACAAGGTCCGCGTAATCTTTTATTTTCCTGTTCGTAAACGTTCCACACTCCGCCCCTCGATGACCCTCGATGAGACAGAACGATAAGAGCTTTCATTATCCCGTTTGGCATCAAAATGTTAGTTAACGAACCTTGAGATCACAACTGGCGACAAGTTGCGATGTACACTTTTACTTTCCCTTTTTTTACGCAGGACGGGACGGGCGAGATGGCCGAGACGGACCCACAGGTCCTGCAGGTCCCGCGGGTCCCACAGGTCTCGCAGGTCCCCCAGGACCACCTGGGATACCAGGAACACCAGGTTGGTGGGCATGCGCACTTACTGCGATTTTTGAAACAAAGAAATCTGTTACCTAGAGCCCGTGTTCCTCTCGGTTAAAAGACAGGCTAGTTGATCTGGAAGGACACTAGCTTTATAGGACTTTTGAGTGCATGAATACATGAAGTGCAGTTCGTTAGGTAACGTGATATTAAGTTTTGGCCGATCCATCGAACACGTAGATGGTTTTGTGTAATTTCGAGTCTAGTTTCGGTTTATTTTTTCGAAAGTTTTGCCTTTTTGCTTCGGAATTGTAAACGAAAATCATTAAATGGTTTGACTGAAAACCACTAGTACTTATCTGGTTTGAACGATAGAAGCAATGTTTCCATTTTGCTCCTCGGAGAGCACAAATACCATCTGATCAGCTCCGATGATTCCATTTTGTATCCCTAGAGCCCCACTTCTTATGGTCTGCTTTAAAGCCATGGTTGTCTGTTCTACGAATTGATTTTCTATTTGAACATATGAATACTTACAGGTCGTGACGGACGTGACGGTGGAAGAGGTCTTCCTGGACCCAAAGGTATGGGAATGACGTTATTGTTAGAGATATATATCGGTTTGATATTGAGAACTTATTCGTCATCATTTCTCCCCGTGCCAGAAAACGCAGAAGACCTGGGAACTTATTCAGCGCTATTTTGTTTGGACGAGAGAGGTTAGAGGGTTTGCCGCAGAGTTGACATAATTTTAGACCAAATAGGCTGTCATGAACTTAGTCAATACTTTTCACGCTTGGGTTTGGTTTGAAATTTAGCCAGTTAGAACATGGTCACACCCACTCAGCCAATCCGTGACCAGCATTTCGATTTTCTATACTCCACAAACTGTCTGAAATTATGTAAAGTGGCGGGGGCTTTGAAGCACGGGGAAATTGTGGGGTAAAATTAGTATTCACAGGGAATTTCTGCATTCATTAGTGGTTCTATATAGTCAGAAGCTCTATCTCATAGAGCATACTAATGGGGCTTTGTTTTCTTTTGTTTGAAAGCCTCATTAGTATGCTCTTTATAGAGCATATTAAAGATTAAGTAGAACCTACTAATGAACGGGCAAATTCTCTGTGAATATTTGTAATTAGAACATGGTCACACCCACTCAGCCAATCAGTGTCCAGCATTTCGATGCTCTATATTCCATAAACTGTCTTAAATTATGTAAAGTGGCGGGGGCTTTGAAGCACAGGGAAATTGCGGGGTAAAATTACAGAGAATTTCTGCATTCATTAGTGGTTCTATATAGAGCATACTAATGAGGCATTGTTTTCCTTTGTTTGGAAGCCTCATTAGTATGCTCTATATAGAGCATACTAATGACTAAGTAGAAACTACTAATGAATGCACAAATTCTCTGTGAATATTTACAACTAAATCGATAAAATCAACAGCTTCAACGGCTAGAAACACTCATTATTTTTTGCGTTTTAACAAAAAATGCAATCTTACGGTATAATAGCATAGCAAAAAGCAAATCGAAAGAAAAACGATTATTTTACATGAAATACGAACTGTTCAGACCTTAATTGAAACAGAAGGACAGACTTGTTTCTCCGTGTTTGCCAGACTACGAGTGTTGTACTTGAACTTGACTTATTTTGGCCTCTTGGAGTTTCCTGCGGATTCTCCACTTGCTGGTGTCGGTATCTGGAAAATCTTTAGCGGCGATCACTGCCTCGAGTTCCAAATTTTCGTGTATTGGCTCATAGCTGTTTACACACCAACTGCGATAAACCGCGCGGTGAAGCACTCTAAAACATAGCACCTCAAAGGCATGCGTACAATAGCGAAAATATCGTAAACAAAATAGCAACGTGATTTCAAGGTGAGAACTAAAAAATTAAAATGCCAAAATAAAATCTGCACGCAAAAACGAAATTCTTCGTGGGTGTGACCATGTTCTAAGACGGTTAGACAATGAACGCTCGTGTCCTATGGGATATAGCGTCCCTCGCAAGATAGAATGCCACTCGGCCTGCGGCCTCGTGGCATTCTATCTTTGCTCGGGACACTATATCCCATAGAACACTCGCGTTCATTGTCTAACCCTTACTTAAAACAGTAAAACCAACACCAACGATGGCGACGTAGAGCCAATTCGCTCTACACTATTTTATTGCCTTTTAATAAAAAATGCAACCTTTCAGTGTATTAGCAATAAACCAATCGAACAACAGACACATTAAAATCAACAATAAAACTCTATTTTTTCCAGCGTGGTACCACAAAGGAATCTACAAAATTAGTATGTGTAATCAAATGGTGACGAGTGAAATTAGGAAATAATTTCACGCGCGTTTTGTCAAAATTCTAATAATTTCCCGAGCCTTTAGGCGAGGGAAATTATTAAAATTTTGACAAAAGGCAAGTGAAATTATTTACTGATTTCACGAGTATACCATTTGATTACCTATTAATATCATGGGTGACAAATTACACTCACAATCGTGGGGTTTTGACTTGTTTATCGCATCGAGAACTCCTTGAGCATTGAAACGGTTTAACGGCTAAAGATCACATTTTTCTGAGTGAAATAATGAAAACATCTTGTGACAAGTTTTTACCACGCTTTGATGATTTCGTGTTTTACACCAGACTCTGAATTTTTACTTGAAAAGTACCACAGCAAATCGCTTGGCAAAGGTTATCCGCGTTTTATCCCTCAAATTCACTGAATCGTGCACTACGTTGCTCCGTCGAGCAAGGTTCAGAAGGCTTCACAAATACATTCAAACTGATACGCACAGCAAACTTGTTTTAACGAAAGTAAACTTCGGAAGCAAATTTGTATTTAAAAACTGACCTTTATTCCATTCGAAGAAGTGCCCAAATCCACTGAATTACTTCTCTGAGTTCGCCGTCAATCACTCGATCGCTGCAACTGGCTCGCCGTTCAAAAATTTTGGGTTTACCTCGGTGTAAGAACCTGACAAGATTTTCTTTGTTTGTTAGCTTTTGTTTTGATGTACGGTATTGTTTAAAATGTTTTTGTTTCCTTTGCTTTACGTCATCCGTGAGTTTCACAGGTTCTTACACCGAGGTAAAGCCAAAATTTTCCCTGTCACACTATCAAAAATAATCTCTTCTTTTTAACTCGCAGGTGATTTCTGAGAAGTTCAGTCAATTAAAAGTCAAAATTTACAGATTACCAATTGTGTCCTCAATGAATATTTCCAGAATTGCTGTAGTTCTACACAAAACATCTTCATCATTAACCTCAACGCCATCTTGGCGCTGGGCAATAGACCCGTTGCCATGGCAATTTTGTAATTTCACATGTGAAATTATAAATTAACGCTGAAATTTCGCGCCAAAATTAAGGAGTAATTTGTCACCCATGATATTAAAGATCTAATAAGTGATAACGGTAAATTTCTCCCTTTTGACGTTTTTTGTCGTACGTTTGATGTTAAAGCTTGTTTTACAACATACTACGGTCTATGTAATTCAATCCGTCAAAATTGGAATGCTATCTCCAAAGAATCCCATGGCGTTTTAGAATTAATTTCAAACTGGCGTACTAACAACTCGAACTTAACCACTGCAGATCTGCTGCGTGTTATCGCAGATAATAAATTTGTGCCTCCTTCAGCAGAGCAAAAATTTCTTAATTCAGGTGTATCTAAAGATAACTTATCAAAAGTATATCTTCTACCATAGAGTATAACAAAGGAAATTAAATTGTGCATGTTTCAGTTTAAAATTATTCATAACGCAGTGTTCACAAAGGACAAGCTTTTCAAAGCAAATATTTTACAGGATGACAAATGTTTTCACTGCAAAGACAAAGCAGAAACACTTTTGCATTTGCTTGTCCACTGTCCGCATACAGTGGCTTTTTGGGATGATTTTCGGGAATGGTGGCGCAAAAATACCCATATTGTACTGAACCTTACACCTACTATGGTGTTATATGGTGTGATAGATAACTCAAGGTTCTGCACGCTACTCAATTTGGCCCTGTTAGTTGCCAAGTTCTACCTATACCGATGCAGTCTAGACGATACGCCTCTATACTTCCCTGTGTTTGAAACAGAATTACGTGAAAAAGCAAGGATTGAGAAAGATATTGCTACGAGAAATGGTAATCTAAAGCATTTCAAGATTAAATGGGAACCTCTGATCCGCAGCAAATTTATTGGAGATGTCGATATTTGAGAGACCTTTGACCCGCTTTGCAATTTATATAGTTATTTATTTGGATGTTTTTATTTGTCTGTTTTTTTTTATTTAATGTAATTGCTTTATACGTCTGTTGATCTTTTATCTATTGGTTCTATTTGTAAAGATGTGTATAGTACTCTTGTAATTGCTTATCTATTGTATTGTAAATTTTTTTTTGTGTTCTTTAACAAATAACATAAAAAAAAATTAAAAAAAATTAAAAAAAAAAATCTAGGTAAATAAGTAATTTAGTAGCTAGAGGCACCTTAGGCATTTACATTATAAAATACCATTACCAACTCAATTTAATTCTCTCAAACAAACTAACAACTAAACAGTTGAAAAAAGAGAGAAGTATAATGAATAAAAAGTAACCTTATCGCGGCTAAAAAAATAAAAAATAAAAAAAAAATAAACGAATCGAAAAAGAAGCCATTACTTAACTTAGAATCATTCTCTTCTTGTTCGATATTACCAAAATTAAGCCATTTCTGTTAAATAAACAAATAAATATGTTCATCCTTTGGCAACACGCATTGACCAGACTAAAGAGAGATGCTTTTAATGTAAAAAAGAACTTAAGAATAGCTCAGAATGGTTCAAACTGAACGAGAGACTTGTTTCTCCATGCTATAAGATTACAAGTGTTGTACTTGAACTCGACTTACACGTTTCTTTTGCACCGCTGACATTGAGCTTCTTGGCTTTGTCTGCTGGCTTCCATCTGCGGGCTACCATTTTACGATGCTTTGTGTGTTCTAAGATAGTGTTCAGGAACGTGATGAGTACGGACTATCTTACTACATGTAGGAACGTGATCTGTTCTTTGTTGGAATAACTGACCTACCTCGAGTACAGCGTGCACGTGTTTTGAGCACAAATAAGAGGGTCCCAATGGGGTCATAGCTTTTACGGTTAACGGTTAAAATTTTGGTCTTTTTACGGCTAACGGTTAAAATTTTGGCCATTTTACGGCTAACGGTTAATTTCTTTCCGTTACGGTTAACGGAAATGTTAAAAATTAATTTCCAGTGTTTTAAAAAGCTAATAATTAATTTTCGTTATTGTAAAACACATTAACGACGGGTCGTTTACTTCTTAGGTCAATTCCGGGATAAAAATTATATAAACAAAGCAATTACGGTGTTATAAGGATTGTAATGGCCATATATAGCATACTACTACAGTAGTAATATTACTATACCTAAAGAAATATAATGTATATGATACAGCAAATAACCTACATCAAAACTATATTTAATTGTATGAGATATATGCCTGTTAAGACGGTTAAAATAGCAACCTTGCTAGCTGGCTTACAGCGCGTCAATAACATTCATGACGTTACTTGACGTACTTATTTTTTTTGCGTTCAGACATCAAACCGTGTCCACACCTTGACTTGTCTTCCAGACCTTATTATCACTGGCTTACTAATGATCAGTTCCTCCGAATCAAGCTCTATGTCACTATCGCTGTCCTCGGAATCGCTTTCGTACTCCTCCATCTGGTTGAAATCAGCAGCGGACGCGAGCGTGACTTGCGGAATGTTAGTATCGCTTACGAAACTTAATGACACATCAGCGACAACAGAGCGGATCTCAGAGAAGGCAGGGGACGATTGGTCGTCCTGGTCAGCTGGAAATCGTACCCTTGCAACAGCATCAGGTTTCTGTTTTGCGTACACTGCCGGAGGTAAAGCTCCTGCCTTATCTTTCGTCGTCTCTCTCTTCACGGTTCTTTGCCTCACCGGACGGTAATCCTCCAACCATTCCTTCATGGTCTCTTCATCCGTTTTGGAAAGCGTCTCACAAGGAAGTGGAGTCGTGAATTTTACATCCCTGAATGACATACCCGTCGGTGACACTGGGTAGTATGAAGATGGGTGGGTATAGTATTTCGCTCCCCATTTGGTTATTCGCTTAATAGATTCCTTTGATATGGTGCCGAAGTCTGTGGTATATTCAAGGGCGTTAAATGTCTCATGTTTAAAATGAGATACCGCGTGCAGGCTGTCTACCTGTGTCGTAAGTAAAGTTTGCCAATCAATGTTATCTTTGTACTCACTGTTAACAATTGTTGTGTTTCTTATAAGGCTGTTGACACCATTCAGTGGAAGCTCTTCAGAATTTTGCGTCTTTTGAGACACAGTTCCTTGAAGGCCATTCGTTGCTGAGTCTTCCTTGAGGTGGTTTGTTTCTTTTCTTTCCTCACAGTATATTTGATGTACTCATTTACCTTCTTCACATTCTGACTGACCTGTTCCGGTGTAACTGGCTGAGAGGTAACACCAAATACCAAACACCAATACCAAAACTGTCATATAGGATGCCTAAGTGGTTTAGAAAGTTCCTTGTTCCTGATAGTCCGGTCATCAGCTTGATTTTCCCTGCCGCTGCATCCGTTGTGAAAAGTGTATCTGAAACACTACAAATGCCATGCACTTGAACGAAACTGCAACTTGTTTCGGTTCCATCTTGCCCTCCTTCACTCCCATCTCTCAACTTCCTTGGTCGATGGATTGTAACGCTTTACCTGACGAGCCTCAATGTCTGTGAAGACGAGTGTGTCGTTGAATTTTGCTACCTTCGTGATTTCCTTACAACTGTCAGTCATATTTTCAAGAACAGTTACAATCGCATTGGTTTTCATGCTAAAACAGCACAGGCCAGTCCGTTACACTGGGCACTCTTTGCCACTGTAAAGTAATTAAACATCTGAAGCACCAGACATTGCCAAAGACTCGAGGCGAGATACAAATTTCCGCGGTTTTTCAAAATATCCTGTTTGTCTTTTGAGTAAAGCGGCAAAACCACTAAAATAAAGCAAATATTTTTGCTACAGTCATTCGGGTCATATTTTGCAGCATCCAATTTCCTGGCCGCGGTTGTCCATAGGGTGGATATCGATATCTCTTATTCAGCGGATAAATTGCTGTCCAGTAGGCAAGGGGAAGAGCTATTGCAAGGAAACCGTCATATTACAACCTTGCTAAAGAAAATGATAAGAAATGAGTAGAATGGTAGAGCAGATATCGAGGTCATTTTCGGGATTTTTTGTGTATGACCAAGTGGCAAATTATAGTCTTTATAGTAATTGTTTAGCTAGTAAAACGGTTTAAATTGAAAGCAAATAAGAAATGGAAAAGATAAAACGCAGGCAAAATAAAGTACGTATTGAGGGTGAGAAGGCATTCTTTGTGCGTTCCAGCGTATTTTTCCCATTTCATTTATATGTCATTTTATATTCTGTCAGTGCACGCACCGTATGACATTGCACAGTTCAACTGACATACCTCGAGCTACCAATTGCAAGGGCAAATCGTCGTTTAGTTTCCATAAATAATGAATAACATTATGCTCTACGCAAAACAAGCACTAGCATAACTGACGAATATTACAGCTCTTTGCTAAATTTGTGTCAAAAGCAGTAAAAAGCTAGGCTCCCACGCAGTCGTTTTTAGGAGAGTCGTCTTTCACTTAGGCTAGTAAAAAGCCTCTGTTTCCTTGTTTAATTTGAACTTTGTACCGTATTAAAATGCTAAGCGAACTGGACAGATCGGCGGTGGACAGTTTATATAAGCGGAGCTTATCCACCAAAAAATTTTATCCACTCTTTGAATAACCAGGACCTGGACGTTTTAAACGTCTTAGTATTACATGCACTGGCAGACCCAGTACACTGCCTGGCAGCATACATGTGCAGTAGCGTTAAAATAGAAAATGTATAAACACATCTAGCATATTTTAGCATTGAATTCACTACTTAGACTACTTACCGTTCAGCTCGCTTTCACCATCTGAGTCAAGTAACAAGGGTAATTCCAGATCGAACTGCTGCTGGGTTGATATAGAGTAATTTTCCGTTTTCCCGCTAATTTTCACAAGGCGGTAGAGTCTCAGGTCAAATGACCCTAGCCCGAACTTCTTAGCTTGGTCGTTAAGACCAAGAAAATCGATGAGATTCTTTTTAAATGCTGAAATAGAGCGGTGTTCTTCACCGATTTTAATTCTTGCCTTCTATCTTTCAGTTGGCTTCTCCTCCCCAGCTCGATAGAAACTAATTACGCCGTTCAAGACAGCCATCACTCACACACTGAATGAAGAAACTGAAGATCCTAAAAATAGTTTAAATAAAGAGCTGTCTGTCAACTCAATCCATCAATCCACGCGCGAAAAGTAGACACTTCCGGTTCGAGGAATATGACTCTACCGGACCTGAGCCAAATGTCTGTTTTCGGTGCCGGGATAGAATGTGTAACCGTCGTAACCGCATTAGCCACAAGACAAGACATATAAAAGTCTAAGATTTTGACACTTTCAAAATGACAAATCGTAGATAGGAAAAATTTTACGGTTAACTTTTTTTACGACTAACGGTTAAAATTTAGCAATTTTTACGCCTAACGGCTAAATTTTTGGCCGTTTTACGGCTAACGGTTAACCCCATTGAGACCCTCAAATAAGTATGGTTGCTTTGGTGAATACAGTAGTATTTGGTACAGACACGAAATCTTCTCGTGGGAAATTATTTTAGAAACATCAGCAGCGCTTTCAAAAGCTAGAAAAACGTGGGTTGCAATTACTCAGTGACTCAAGTTCATCGACTTCTGTGTAATAGCTCATGCCTTATACGCACTGACTGCGAAAAACCACGTGAAACACTCAAAAACATTGTGAAGCAAAGCCACGTGTAAAAGCAGGGCAAATATCGTAAACAAAATAGCAACGTGGCTCCAAGGTGTGAACGGCAAAATTAAAATGCGACCCTTACTTAATACCACTTAGCGTTATTCTACGGGAAAAAAACCGATGATTCGGCATTTTTTAAAGTTGAGATTATCGAAACTAAAAGGGCAAAAAATGTTTGGTCTGGACTAACTACTTATCCATAAACTGAAACTCAAACCCCGTTTCGGACCTACCCTGAGCGCATAGATCGATCCAGTTACTCCTGCTACTTGTTTTTCCTCTTTTTTTCGTCTTGAATATTTCATGTAATTCCCATAAAAACACCGATAAACAAGTATTTGAAGCTCCCTTTAGAATTGCATTTCGAAACTATTGAAAACCCTATTCAAAACACAGCCTCCCAAAACCATACCACTGTAAATAACTAAACTAGTAATAGTTTTCACTAAGATTGCCCCAGCTATTAACTGTGCATATATGCTGAGAATATGGGGTAAGATTCACAAAGTCCTCCTAAGTTAAGACGCATCCTAGGTGTTGTCTTTTGACAATAGCCTATTGTTATTCCAGCATTAGGCTATTGTTAGGAAACAATACTTGGGATACATCTTAACTTAGGAGGGCTTCGTAAATCCAGCCCCTGATTTTGTAACTGTTAGCATTTTTTTTTGCTGTAAATTAAATGAAAATATGAGTGATTGCGTTGTGTGTTTTGTTAATCTATCGTTGTTGTGGATAACGTTGTGTACAATACCTCTCGAAACTATTTGTGCATTTACAGCGGTTTTGTCGCAGTGGAATCGCTAGTTAGGTCTGTAGTTTGACTTAGTAGAGACCCACGTTATACCTCGGTGTTTTGCGGTTAACAAAATTGCAGTGAAGAACAGGACGCGGTGGAGTTTTTTTAAAAAAGCTGTCATTCGCTTTGTTGTCATCTTCATCAAATTACAATAAGCGATTTTTCACCCTTTTCATGTGAAAAAATTCTGCGCGAAAAGGCGAAAAATTGCCTGCAAAAAAGACTCCCCCTGCAAAGCAAGGAAAGAAGTGCAAAGCAAGCAGAGAAGTCTCTTTGCTTGCCTGGATTAAATCAAAAGAATGCAGGCTGGGAAAGAGTCAACTTGTGCAAGAACCAGTTTGTAACCCGTACCACGGGTTGCTCACTTTTTCCCTGTATAAAACAATCTTTGTTTTCACATGATTATCATTCTCCCGTAACATTCTGTTGCAAACACGGCGGTGCTTTATTCAAATGAAAAACATTTCATTGCTTATTTTTGACTGTGCACGTCATACTGTGGCAGCTTTTTGAAATGCTGCAAAACTGATTTGCTTAAGATAGACTGAAGTAGCTTTGTAGTAATGTTCCACAACATGCTTGTTTTTTTTTTCACGTGACTTGGCTTATAAAAATTTTCCGTGTTCATTCTTAATACGAACCTGTTGTCGCATAGAAATGCCCTAGGCTCATTTAATTCATAACCTTTCTTTTCAAATTAGTCATTTTCATTAGAAGTAAACGATTTTCGAAACTGTTCTTTGAGTTCATTTTTTTAAATGCAAACTTGCGCACACACTGAAACCTGAAATTGTCAAATGGCGAGATGTTCTGGCGGGTTCAAATAACGCGATATCATATCACATCCTCGGAGACCCAGGGGCAGATAGTCGGGGCGAAAGGCAGATAAAATGGGTGAAATAGGTGCGAGCTGAAGCCTGGAACGAGCGAAAGTTTACAAGACGGGCGGGAGAGCCCCTGGGAACATACATTAAACGGACTAGTTCAAGAGCCCATTTGCGTTCTTGCTTCTGATTGAGCACAAATTTTGAGGCATTGTATTTCTTGTGCCCAATCAGCGATCAGCTATTCACCGTTCCTTTCGTGACGTCTTATACAGAAAGTTTACACCTAAAGTGTGAACTTTTCACAATATTTCAATCTGATTTTCGTACTTGTTGTTTTCTTTTTTTTATAGGAAAGCCTTAAAATAGTTTGTGAAAGGTAAATATCCGAGAGATAATCAAGCGAGGGTTTCTTCCCCCGTCTGAAGCACAGCATCAACAACGTTCATCCTGTGAAACTTCACGTGTTCGGGGAACGCAAAATGACTCACAGAAAATCGATCCACGCTGTTTTTGCCACACAATAGCGTGGACCCCCCTATGGGTATTGGTTGATTAACTGATATTTACCCAGTTATTCCGTTTGGGCATTCACTTGGTGCTATGTAATCATTACCATGATTGCCCATTTATTCTGTGCACGCCTTGTGCATGCAAATCGAAATTTCATCTGGCATGCGAACTACAGGTATATTTCAATTGTAAGTACTTATACTCGCGGAAATCCAAGGATGCCTCCTCGAAGCCAGCCATACACCAACCCGTTAATGCAAGCATCTCGTTATTATGTCCAATATTTTGTAGTTCAAACAAATACTCAGTCATTTTTACCAGTCAGAATGCTAATTTTAGATGGTTTTCAAGTTAATGTCGAAAGTAATTCGTGTTTGCTATGGTCTTGCTTCACTACGCTACGACACTTTTTCGGCAAATCCGAAGTAAAACCAAAACAAATCGTGTCTTTCTCGCACGCGTTTCCTTCGCTTGACAACGGCACTTAAAGGCATTCACTGATTGGTCCATTTTGTTGTTTTTCGGCGTATTGTGATTGGCAAGAGTATTTGCGAGGGTATTGGTTTTAGGACACTCAATTTAAAACCGCTCTATCTTTGACAAGTCCAGCCTTGCAAAGAGTAATTCCCCGGGAATAGAGTGTCCCACACAGCTGTTGGGTTGGGAAGAAGCTTTGTGTTGCGACCGATGGAGACTACCCGTCCATTATTCAATGGACACTAGTCTTTCTGCTACGAGTAACAACGGATGAATTTTTTGAAACGCTCTTAGGAGATGCTGGCCTTAGCGGTAAGGCAGGTAATCGAGGACCTCCTGGACCCAAAGGGCAAAAGGGGCAAGAAGGACAGGGGCTGTCTGGAGAGAAGTACGTCCGCTGGGGGCGCACAAGCTGCAGTGGAGATGCCCATGTTGTGTACTCAGGTAAGCACGTCATGACAACGTTCTGTAATTCATAGTTGGATTTTCCTTCGACATCAACATTTCCCTGAAAACGTGCTTGAAGGACCTTAAACATGTTCGTAGGAGATTAAGAAAGACACTCCACGTAGATGAGAAAACGTGCTCGAAGAAGCTTAAGTCGAAGAAACGTGCTTCGAAGGACTTTTAGTTGAACGAAGCATGTTTCAAGGAAGAAAGGCGAAGGAGATTAGAAAACATGCGCGAAGAACCTTACGTTGAGGGAACTTGCTCGAAGGTCCTTTAGTTGGACGGAAAGAAAAACTCGATTGAGATTAGGAATCATGCTAGAAGCGTGCCTAGCTCTATCCGAACGTTAGATTTATATTTACATTTACATTTAGCAAGTCAAGCTTACTTCTCAACTTTAAGGATTATTGGCTGGGATCAACATATAAGTAAATGAATAGATTGCTAAAAAACCCATACATGATCCATCCAATACAATTATCCAATACGTGTAAAACCCTTGAAAACAAGTCCAACTTCCTTTTATTGTCACTTGGTTTTAGCAACCCATAATAGCAGACTATATATTGATTTATTAAAAACTGGACTAGGTATATTGGATTTCTAGATTTTTGATTGGCTCAACGGAGCTAGGCTATCAGCTCATATACCTGCTCCGACCAAATATGGTCAATGAACACTCAACAACAAAATGAACAAATGAGCAGAAAGTTTTTTCCTCGCGAGCAACCCGGCGAGAAAAATGGACGAGAAAAATCACTTGCCAGCAAATCAGTTAAATTAAGCAGAAATTGCAACAACGTCACCAACAAGCATCACCAACAGCGTCGTCTAACACAAGTCAAAATTGTTTGAAGAAACTGTGCAGAAATAGAAATTTAAGCATTAAGCGTTGTGTTTACAATTAATTTCTTTCATCGATCGTCACGTCGATCATTGAAATTGAGCAAACGGTAGGTATTATCAGAAAGGATTTCCACTTCAAAATATCAAGACAAGACATAAAATAAAACACAATGAAATAGGGCTGGAGCATTTAATAAAAACTATCACACATTCATGGTGAGTCGGTGCGAAAATCATGAAGTAATCTAAACAACTGCTAAAAAAATACCGGCAGCTGCAAACTACCAAGAAGGAAGGAAGGGCGAGATTCTTTTTCGGCTTTAACATGTAAAATCAGGACACTGGTTTACCTGCACTTGTTGTAGCTCTGTGTTCCAACAGGTCGAAATGCTCAGATAGAAATTGGATGCCATGTAAACGAAGTTGAATCGCTTTTCCAGTTGTTTGAATGTTGTTTTTACCATTTCGTCCCCAACCTCTAAACCGAGAACAACTGCATTTTGCGCTTTGCGTTTAACAAACTTTATTATTCAACAAATTGTCACTATGCCTATATATGGTAAGGAAGCCCTCAATATCTGTCATCCGTACATGACAGATATCCTGCGATATACGTAAATGACCATATTTGGAAGTGCACTGCAGATTTTCTTTCATTGCTTGTTTGGCGGCCATTTTGAAAAGCGAGGCAGTTTTAGCAGTGTTCTCCGTAAATTTTAACTCTCTGGAAGAAACTTTCCACGATTAAATGCTTTCAAAAAGTCAACAAGTATTTGCTTCAGCTCACAAAGATATCCAGAGGTTGACTTGGAATTTTCATAGTGAGAACTCAACCAAGAAAATGCTATTGCGAACGAAGCAGCACACTTGCTCACGGAAAGTTGTAAAGACTAAAGTTGAAAAGATTTTAATTCACAGAAAGAGGACTTATTCTCGGTAAGGTAGCAATACTTTTTTCCTTTGTCTTGTCATTTCCAAACATGAGTTTGTAAATAAGTCTTTTTAAGTGAACGGTAGTAAACCTCGATTTCTTGAAGTTCTGTTTTGATTTTTATTAAGCTTAAGCTTATGTTTTGCTAGCTTTTAGGGTTTTTTTCATAGAGCCGTAGTTTTTCTCGTTCTGAAAATGGTAGGCGACGGGAATTTGTTGAATAATAAAACAATTATCCTGCTCAATCTTGCGGAATATCCCCTGATTTAGCCAACTCGGCCTACGGCCTCGTCGGCTAAGTATCAGGTGATAATTGTTAAATGATGGTGAATTCTAATGTTCCTCGCTACAGTAATCTTGCTTCTGAGCTGTATAGAAAATACCTTTTCAAGTTCAACTGTTCAAATTTGTTCTGTCTTCAGTTCGATCAAACACGCACATGATGGCTCCGTTGTGCGAACAGATTACAAACTTGTTCAGTTTCAACTCCCGCAGCTAAATGGTGAAATTGTACAGCTTCAATCCGCTTTGAAAGATGATTACAACAATGTTCAGGAAAAATCAAACATGTACCATATTTCAGAGCCAATAATTAGAAGATTTTTTTCCAAAACGTGTGCTACTTTGTTCACTTTCGAGCAGTTTTCATTGATTCATTCAGCTTTGCAATGAAACGGTGCAACACTTCGCAAGGTTTTGGCGCCTTTTTCGTTCAGTCATGTGATCGATTCTTGTTCCGCTTAAATTTCTTTTCTCATTTTTCCCGTTCTTTCTGATTTTGTTTTTAATAGTGGTTAAGTTTTTAATAAAACAATTATTCTACTCGGGCTTGTTGGATATCAAATGATTATAACCAACTCGGCGCTACGCGCCTCGTTGGTTATCTATCATTCGATATCCAGCGCGCCCTCGTAGAATAAATATATATTATTTGCCGGCCGGGAGGTCCGTATTGAGAAAAACTGTGCCAGAGGTCTTGAGTACGGCCCGAGGCCGCAGGCCGAGGGCCGTGCTCAAGACCGAGGGCACAGTTTTTCTCAATACGGACCGACCAAGGCCGGCAAATAATATTTTTATTTTTTTCTTGTTGTTTTTCAAAAGTTAAACGTGTCTTGTTGTTTTCGGAAAGCAACGTTTTGCAAGCGCGCGTAAAATGAACCATGAAACGAAGCCGTTTGTGACACCAGAGCAGCAAAATACGCTTTTTTACTCTGTTAAAACTCAGAAATCACAGGAAGCAATATAACTAAAAGAAACCCCTTTATTTTCCCAAATTTCGATACATGTAGCTAACTCCTGCTCGATTTACTCAAATGTTTGTCGAAAGGGAAGAGGCGATTTACATTGTACAACCTTCGGTATTTTAACAAGAAATTTTGGAAAGAAAGTTTTTAACGACAATGTACAAAAAATTTCAGAACTCTAAGTTTCGGAGAACGTTTTAAAGATTTTAAAGGTTTTAAAAACCCATTACAAATTTTTTGTTATTGACGTTCCGTTGACCGCGGTCAAGATCGGAAAATTCCGCCCGCTCCCGGAACCAATCAGATTGCAGGATTTGGTTCATCTTGCCCGCTCACGCGCTGAGAAAAAAATAATTGTTAAATATTTTGACTAAATTGTTTTGATATGGATTGTCTTTGTCGCTATCCTACATCTCAACGTTTTAGCAATGATTTCTCTACACCATCTTGGAATATTTCCTCTAAGAGACGCTGGGAGGGTTTTACATAGGGCTCCGGCTTAAACATCTGGCGTCACAAAAAAAGGAATAGATTTTTTATAAAGGTGAAGGTGAAATTTCCAACTTTTGGATTCTCTCATTCTCGTCCCCAGAGCTACGCGGCTTTTTTTAAATTACGTCTCTTGTAGCTCTGGTAACGGCCAAAAAATTATTTTTTTGGATTGGCCGATTCAAACTGTATGCGCAATAACGTAAAAATTTTTTGACTTCCACGCATAACGTTTTATTTCCGATTGAATTAATCAGGGCATTAATTAATATATTGACTTGATCATCAAGGCAGATTAAGCGACCAACTTTTGAATTCAAAGTGTTGAGATTGTCACTAAATGCCAGCGATTCTTTCCTCGCTACAGCGTTTTCTACAAAACTACAGCTTGTCCATAAATAAACTTACATGCTACTGTCTCATCAACTTTTATAATGACCTCTTGATGTCGATGTTTAAAAACTTGGGCGCCAAATGCTTCTGGAAATTTTCGATGGGGTAAAACTTAATACAGTATAGCGTTTAGGCGTGGCGAAACGATAAGTACACAGTTGACATTCTCATACAACAGAAACCAGGGGAATGTAATGAAATAACTGTACAATTCAATATAACGCAAATGCAATTATAATATATACCTTTAATCAGGCAAAATACAAATCCAAAACCCGTGAGCAAAATGCAGGGACAATCGTTCTTCTGAACAACTACGGCACGAAAGGCAGCTTCTTAAGTTTGTTCCTTTTAAAGCTCCAGGTTTTCCGCTAATTGCAGGAGATTAAGAGGGTCCCGAACAGCTTTTAGTCGAACCATAAAGCACCATGACTCGATCGACAGGAATTCAAATTTCTCAGTTGTTGTCAGAATTGTCATGCCCAGAGCTCCACGGACGAGAACGGAGCAGGCGCAAAAGCACCTTAACGAGTTACACATGCGCTACCGGATGTCGTGAATTTCACGACATCCGGTAATGGCTGATACCAGAGCCCTACGATCCCACCGCTGACAGAACAGATCGTAGGCTCTGGGAACGAGAATGGGATTCTCTAGGTTAAGCCCACTGAGGCCACACGTTCGCAGTTGACGGTTCAAACTTCATGAATTTGTCGCTTGGTGTTTTACATTTCGTTGACAGTTGACATTAAGGATAAAAACTTATTTGTTTCTTGACAGTTGAAACCCTATCGAGACCATCCCATGAGAAACTACTCAGTAAACCCGCTCATACGCATGCGCGAGCCCCTAATGCCGGAAATACAGCATTCTCTAGAATAAGCGCCCCCTAGCTATAGGTATAATAAAAGTCTAAAATAGCCACCGACCTCTCACCAACAAAAAGCCGTTAGAAGGAGGTACAAAACGGCTGAACTTATTTCACGTTTACTGCCGCAAGGTTAAGCAAACGCTTGCTCGGATACTTTCTTGTCCACATAAACATTTCGCGCTGCATTTGAGATTTAAACATGGTCACCCACTTCCAATTATTGTTTTCTCCCATTTTTGTCTATCGAGTTTAGGAATTATAGGAAGCGGCTACTATAATCATTATGGTGGTGGTGCAAAATACTTGTGTCTGCCAAACAATCCAAAATACGACAGGTATGACGACAGCTGGGCGGGAACTGGCGCCATATATGGAACCGAGTATGAAGTTAGTTCATTCAATCCTTTCACGACAAGTAACCTCCACAACCATGATGCACCATGCGTCGTGTGTTATGTGAAGTCACGTGGTTCACAACTGATGATGCCCGCAAGGAAAGACTGCCCATCTGACTGGAAGGAAGAGTACCATGGTTATCTAATGACAGCGCATTATGGCCACAAAAGCTCTCGAGACTTCATTTGTGTCGACAGAGAAGCGGAGCACGTTCCTGGTACTATTGCTAATAAGGATGGTGCATTGCTGTATCTTGTGCAAGGAAATTGCGGCTCCTTGCCATGCCCTCCGTACGTTAGTGGTAGAGAACTGACATGCGCCGTTTGTACAAAATAAAGAACGGTAGTTCGCGCAGTGTAATCTAGTGCAAATATTCTAGTACAAAATTGCTCTCAGTAAAACATTTCAACCTACGAATCATTAGAATTTAGCGGTTACGGATTCCATTCAATTGCATTGCGCATTCTTTCTATGCCTCATTTTTTGCGTGATTAGCACGCACGCACGTTCGGAACAGTTCGCACGTACGTTCGGAACTTTTTTATTCCATTAATTGAAGAAAATACGACTCTGAATGATATATCCAAATTTGAAGAACTTTTCATTATTCACTTTTCAAATATTCCTATTAATTCACTATTACAATCTGAAGCTTGGATATCTACGATCAAAAACACAACAGCCGATCAACTACAAGGCGGATCTGTGAGGGAACAACATCTAGTCGGAATAATAATGAGGACCGAAATGCACCAATAGCAACGAACCAACATGCTACAGATAGCGACACGTAAACAATCGACCTCATCGCCTGATGAAGACTAGCAGTATTGCAGTCGAAACGCTGCCATCAACAACTCAAAGCGTTCATCTTACCTGATTTAAGATGTTTCACTGGAAGCATGCAAACGCTCGATTTGCCTATTATTTCGTTACTTTCATTTTTACGGCAATTTTAAGCCGATTTGTTTTGCTATCACAAGCAAGAATAAGGCTTATACTTCATTGCTAGTAATAACTTTGTTAAAGTAGTGGCTGTCTCTGGTACAAGGATAGGTTTTTTAATATTGCTGTCGATAGCTAGCAAGGTACCTATATACTTCAGCCCTGTAGTATATAGACACGGTGACCCCCTCTTTTTTTTATTTTTGCAATGCACTAGGTGTAATTAATAACTGTGCATAGTTTCAACAAATTCACATTACAACTTCTTTTTCGATGGAATCACCTTAAAGTTAGATATTATGTTTTTGCTTGTCTAACCTTTTGGTGTTTCACTATGGCAAGTTCACAAGCAGTCGATTTTCGTTTTCGTTCGGCAAATCAAGCCAAATGCGATATATTATGAATTCATGCTTTTTAATCCCAGTAGATGTACGAGTTCAGGAGAATTTGACTTGCTCCTACTCTGTAGTACAAAAACATAGTGCGCAATTTCTGAATTACGGATGCTCTTCTTGTTTTAGTCTAAAATTGCTAAAGTGTTGCTTGCGCAGAAGCAGAATGGCAAAGTAGAATCAGGGCTGGATACAGGCAACAGACGGTAGCGCACAATGTTGCACGGCAACTTGCAAGGCCTTTCCAGGCTTTCAGTTTGTTAAAGTACGTTTTTGATCAAACTCATACTGATTGCAATAATTTGTTACTAAAGTTGCATGGCTTGCGTTATGAAATAAAAATGTCCTTTCCGTTATAGCTTTTGACCAATTAAATAAAAACACCGTTCATTTGTGTATTTCAGTGGCCCGTATAAAAATACGAATATCTTTAGTAATAGGCCCTTTGCATAACTGTGTCACGTGACCTTGTCAATCATAAAAAAATGTTAATAGTATGAAATCGATATCAAAAATGGAAAGGGCATGATGAAATTAGTACGATTTTCAATTTTGAGGTTACTGACGTTAGAGCGCGACATTTTACGGTTATTTAAATGTTCAAAAAATTACCAAGACTTACAGGGAAAAAAGCTGTTGGGTGGCAAGCTTTGCCATCCAGCATACAAATCTTTTATAATTTTCAAACTTTCTAATTGTCCTGAAATCTTGCACTTAAATGTTAGTGACAAAATTGGAAATTCTACTAATTTCATGACGCCCTTTCCATTTCAGCCATCTATTTCGAGCCACGACCATTTATTATGATTGACAAGGTCACGTGACACGGTTATACAAAGAGCCTATTGACAACTAAAGTGGAAGTCGGCACAAGGTCGTAGCCATCACTGTAGAACAATGCGATAGGATCGAGGATCAGTGGGGTGGAATCAAACACACACACAACAGGATCAGGAAAAGCAAATTTTTCAGTGGTCAGGTATTAAAATTTGTCACGTTTATTGGATCAGGGATTGGAATTCTTGGAATAGAACTGTGGGATCTGTGATGAAACACACGACCGCTTGCACACGACCCGAGTGAAAGTCACTTGTCCGGAATACTAATTTATTCATTGTTTAATCTCCTGTTTACAATCTTTCTTCTGTTCGTTCTTTTTTTTATTCTTTCTTTTCTTTGGCAAAACACAAGTTTCGGGTGATGTATTACAATTTTCCTTCTCTGTCGGTTTTTATACCTGACCTTTCAGAATGAAAATATTGCAGGAAAAATGCACAACCAATCTTGCAAAAGTTAAAAAATGCCCCACTGAGTTATCAATAGTCGAAGCTAGGTCTAAAAGGCGATAAAATACTTAACTTTTCTTTTAAACTTGCCAGCAGCTAACTTGTCTTGCTGTCTCGTCTTCCTTTGAAAAGGAAGCTGCGAAAACAAGGACGATGATCATGCCCGCATTTTTCCCCAACTCGGAATTTTGGACGGGGGCTTGCGCCCCCGCTCCCTTCCCACCAAGTAAAAAATACCAAAGGTTTCGCGTGAGAAATGAATAAGCTCAGAAACGAATGGAAAATTCCTGCAAGTAAGATATTTTGAAACCACGGTGCAAAAGCACCCATGGGACTCCACCCCCTCCCCAAAAATAAACCGTATTTTTCCGAATAAACTGAAGAGAAGCCGTACTAAAGAAATTAACGCGTCGGACTTTGCCGTCACTGGACTGTCGATGTTGGTCTCTGCTTGCCTACTTCCTGTACAGCTTTTTTCCAGGCCTTCACGGTCAATCCGTTTCGGTGACGTATCCGAGACGAACGACCCGAAACGGTTTGACCTCGAAGAAATAAGGAGGCCTAGGAACTAGGCAAGGTCTCTGCATCGTGTCATGTTGTTTCCTTCCCCCAGAATTACCAGCGACAGGAATCCCCGGGGGAGGAGGGGGGTTCACATGACCCATGCTTGAACGTAGGAATGCCGCCGAGGGTTAACCCTGACCCTGCTTAGAACAAAAAAGCGATTAAAATACCAACCCTGTTAAAGACCGGCAAAGTAGCGTCTCCGATCTAGATTGCTAAGTACTGTATAACCCATATTTAACGACGACCATCGTGCAACCATACCCTGTGTAGGACAAATTCAGATCCTGTTTAGGACATACTCGCATACACTGTCCAGCGGCACGTCCCCGTATAGGCCACATCCGTTGGATCCGTTGGATCCAGTAGGTTGGATTAGTAGGAAAAAAAGGGAAAAAACGACTGGATATTCTGCTTTCCAGTCCGTACGTCGTCTTTCATACTTGTATATCCACGCCAAATGTTTGCACTTCGGGGCAAGGGATAAAAAAGGCCAACTATTCTAATGCGTGACATTATTCGAACAGAGAGGAACTCCTAGTGTTTGAAAAGTGTCAAGTGGATTTAGGAATAGGACTTCTTTGCTTACGTCCTAATTGATATGATAAAAGTTCTGGAGTCTTTCCATAATCTCAGGAGTCACGTCTTTGGTGTTGCATGGTAGAGGATCGGAACTGGGGGAATGGGTGAGGTCCTCTGGTGAGGTTTAGACTTAGTCTTTCGAGATGGTCAATACACACGAAACGTTAGAAAGAATTGACAACGGCTTTAGAAAGCTTGGAAAATTACATTGAGTAAAACGAAAACTGTTCAATTCCTCTTCCCGTATGTTGTAGTTCAATTTTATCCTTGGTTCAATTTTTTTTCTTTTGTTACATATTCATTATCATATATTAACCTAAAAAAGAACAAAGGAAAATAAAAATTGAACCAAGGATAAAATTGAACTACAACATATATAATATAAAGATTACAGTTTTACGAGGAAGATTCTGATAAATTTTGACTTTGGACGGATTGAGTCAGTTTTTTGTTATTATTATAATAACTTTTTCATTTTATCTCATTTCATATTTTGTAATTCTTGTACCAATTACCTCTCTTTGCTGTTTAGTGCTGTTGCAATTTATAGTCATCCAAAGCTTGTTGGTATTTCCTCCTAGACGCTCTCCTTGTAATCGGTGCGACCATTGTAGTAAATGCTTTTGACCTTGACGCTGATCAGTGTTATTTTTCCATTTAGAAATTTCGGAAGATTGTCAATTTAAATCTTTTGCCTCATTGATACAGGGCAGCACGGATTAAGAAACTAAGCTTACTATCTCTCGGTACATCTGGATGTCAAGTTAAATCTCCATTTCATACGTCTTAAATATAACGGCGCAGTATCATTTATCGTCGTCAGTTTAGACACACTCGTTCGAGCGGATAATCTTGTGAGGCAATCAGTCGAACATATCTCGTTCGCCAATTCTGGTTTTCTGTGTATTCCTCATGGATTCGAAAACCAAGCACCAAAAAACAAAACATCGCCTCTCGGAGATTCTGCGCTGCTTGTTTTATGCAATAGAGGTTTTCGTCCTTTTGTCGTGTATTGTTTTCCAAGCTTTCTTGTGTATGGATCATTTACAAACGAAGCAGAGATTGGCAGCGATCGATGAAAAAGTGGACACACTCGACCTGAATCTAAAAAAGCTCTTTCCTTCAAGTCCACCTCACGGAGCCAGGGAAAACAGGCCTGATGCTAAAGATTTGTATGTCCGAAAGAGGAGGGCAGTGACTATAAGCCTTAAAAGCCTTGAAAAACGACTGAAGGTTTTAGAAAGCAGGTAAGATTGTTTCACTGAGCCCGGGCACTGAACCGAGTGATCGGAAAATTTTGCGAAACAGCAAGTAGTGCTCCCTTTATTGTAAAAGTTTCAGGACCAATTTTTGCATCAAACTCCTCTTTTAAAAATTGACCGTTTTTTTTGTATCCCTAGCTACTCACGAACATTTGCTGGTTGTGATAATGGCGTCACATTACTATGGCCTCCTGTTCTGGTTCATTCTATCACTTACTGACTGTGTATAGATACCAGTAAGCCTAGAAAAACGTGTGATAACCAATTCAAAAGGGAGATTAAATTAAAGGGGATTAATTAATGAGCTTAACTTGAATATCTTGTTTTTCAAGTTCATTGTACCTCAAGAGGATTGAAGCCGTCGTATTTTATAGAAACCTTTTTAAAACCCAAATGTGATTCATGTTATCGTGTCCAATTTCCGTTATTCTTACCTAATATTCTAAATAGATTGTTGTTTCGTTCCCCTCGCTATCATCGAAACCACTCGTCCCCTAGCTATTTGAAGGGTTGGGGGTGGGGGGGGGGGGTCTTTTTGTAAACATTATTTTTGGGGGCTTTTGTCGGACCTTTAGCTTATGTGTTTTGTGATTTGGAGAGATTGTTTTCTTCCGGTCGGATTTCATATTAAGGATTCCACTCAGACTGAGTCGGCATCTGATATAATTTAAAAATAGATAACTCCTCAAAATGAATTCAAATAAACTCGACACATACCGCTCGTGTTAAATTTGCTTATTGCCAGATTCTGGAAAAGCAACATTTTTTGGCTTTCTTCTGTGGAACAGTGCAAGACAATACTTATTTATTTATTTATTTATTTATCGAGGTCTGAACGCTAATACAGTACTCAACTGTAAGCTAGTTTCCAGGTCACGAAATCATAAAAGACAAAAAGTTAAACAAAGGATGCAAGTTGAGACAAGCTACATATTATAACTTACGAATGACAATATGTAACTAAATATCAAATTTATGCTAAAGCAAATTTTCGACTGGAAATGCCTTTGCGGCGAATATTATTTTGCGGGATTTTTTTCTTGATCGTTAGTTTTAATTTTCTTGATAGTTAAAGTATACGAAAACGCAAGTCTCGTAAAATGTCGTACCCAGGCAAAAAGAGGGAGCTAAATCATCGTTTACTGAGTAAAGAATGAACTATGACATATGTATAACGGTGTTCATGTGTTGTAAATTTGTGTACAATCTTTTTTTTTTCTTTCAGGGCTCTAAGGGAGAATAAATCCTTACCCAGAGACTACCTACAAACATGGAGAGGTTAGCTTCATTTTTGTTTTCTCCCTGCATATATAACACGATCGAACTGTGGCTCACTTGCAATGGGCTGGACTAGGTCACGGATCCAACAGCTGGTCTTACAAAACCGGCTCCTCACAAAATTCATTAAGAACTTGGGTGTTGACGGATATCATGATAAGTTGCTCACAGAAAGAAAGTCAACGGCTGAAGGGATAATGTAGGGCAAGGAAGGGAGGAAAATGAAGAAAATACGGTAGTTCAAACTAATAACTGACAAGTCGACGCTCATCCTAAATTAAAATAATCCTGTTTAGAGCAACTGGGCGCTGGATTACCCTTTTACACACGTCTGGCATCAAAGAATTAGTTAATGACCCGCAAGGTCACAAAAGACAAGTTGCGATGTGATACATCTTATTACCTCTTACTACGCAGGAAGGGACGGGCGAGATGGCCGAGACGGACCAGCTGGTCCCACAGGTCCCCCGGGACAACCTGGGATACCAGGAACGCCAGGTTTGTAGGCATGCACACTTGCTGTTCTTTTTTTTTCATAAATCGCTCACCCAGAGCTCGTGTCCTCTCGACTGCTGGGGGAACGGGGACTTCAGTACGATGGTGAACGCGTTCCCATTTTGCTCCTCAGCAGGTAAAAGCTCCGCAAGTTATCAAATTCCTGAACCCCTTAAAGTCATGAGTGTCTATCCGCGAACTGATTATCCATTTAAATATGCGATTTTTTTAAATGAAACAAGTGAATACTTGCAGGTCGTGACGGACGAGATGGTAGAAGAGGTCTCAACGGACCACAAGGTCTTCCTGGACCAAGAGGTATCGAACAGCTGGTGCCATTGTTAGAGTTAAATTGGTTTGACTCTGGGAATTTATATAGCATTATTTATTTTTGACGATGGTGGGGGATTCCTCTTTGAATGTTGTGTTGGAGGGTGTCTAGTCAACTCAGTTTGACCAAACCGGCGATTTTCCATATTTTTCAATGATTAGGTTTGGTCGGAATTATACCAATAAAATTCAGTTAACACCGCTATTTTTCGCTTACAATGTTAAAACCAAGAATTAAGCATTTTTCAAGAATGTTTTAATGATGTCTTCCGCTCAGGTTCAGATTCAGAATGACTCGATGATGTTTTCCGTTAACAGTCCTTCTCAGGACTACACACAACCGGACGATCATAGTATTTCACCGACTTATCGTCGTTATCAACGTAATCGCGTCTAATTCTTTGTCGCCCAAGTTAATTCTCAGTAATTTCACTAGTCAGAATGATAATTTTTATATTTGATCGGTTCAGCCTTATATAAAGGATTAGTACACGTCTCCCACGTAAACGTTATTATTGGCACTAGTCAGTTTTTCTGCTGCGAATATTAAAAGATGAAATCTCTTAACCCTCAGGTGATGTTGGCCCAAGTGGGAAGACAGGTACTCCAGGGCCTCCTGGACCCAAAGGACAAAAAGGACAAGAAGGACAGGGGCTGTCTGGAGTGAAGTACGTCCGCTGGGGGCGCACAAACTGCAGTGGAGATGCTCAAGTTGTGTATTCAGGTAAGCACATTATGTGACTGAAACCAACGTCTTTCAATTCATTGTTGCTATTACCATGAACGTAAGCTTTTCCCTGCCTGCAGGACATTACGAAAGATGCTCCAGATAGGAATAGAAAACACGCTCGAAGAATCTTAAGTTGCAGAACAATGCTTCGAAGGCCCTTTAGTTGAAGTATGTTCGAAAGAGATTTGAAAGAAGGATGCTCTAGGAGATTGGGAAACATGTTCGAAGGAGTTTAAAAGTTGAGGAAACGTACTTGAAGACCCTTCAATTGAATGAAACTTGTTCCGAATCGAAGGAGATTTGAAAACATGCTCGGACTGTTAGTTCTATCCAACCACCTTCGAGAAAAAGAATTTTGCAGTCTAAATACAAGTACAACCCTTGAAAACTAGTCCACCTTTCTTATACTTTCCCTTGGCATAGCAGACCATAAGAGCAGTCCAAATGTCGATTCAATTTTTTATTTGCATGGCCTTCATTGCTTCGTTACATCTTAGTTTTGGTATCGACTTCTCTTACCGAAAATTCACCTCTTAAAGTGAGCCTGGGAGGGTTTTACATGGGGCTCTGGCTTAAACATCTGGCGTCACAAAAAAAGAAAGAAAACAGAAAAAGCATTATTTTAAAACGTTGACGGTTAAATTTACAGCTTTCTGATTCTTGAGGTTAAGCCTATTTAGGCCAAACGTTCGGGGTTGAAGGTGACAAATTCTCTCTTTCATAATAATAATAATAATAATAATAATAATAATAATAATAATAATAATAATAATAATAATAATAATAATAATAATAATAATAATAATAAAATAATAATAATAGTAATAATAATAATAATAATAATAATAATAATAATAACCACAGTTCTTAGGACACATTTTCAAAGCCTCTATACGTTTGCAATACTGAAAAAAAATGAACAAAAACATGGTAAAAAAAGAAAAGGTAAGCTTAGCCTTAAGGTATCATGATACCCCAAAATTGACCACTTTTTCAAAAAATACGCTTTTGTCATTTTCAGATAGATATTTTTCAAACCTCTCCTTTACAAAAAGTTTCAGAAAAAAAGATTATTTCTACGCAAAGTTATGGACGAAAAAAGGCTAAGAGCCATTAGTTTCCTCTAATTACGTGTTGACAGTCCTCTGTCAACATTACCGAAAATATCATGTGACATAAGAGGGCCCTGATGTTTTGACATGAGATATAGATTGATTGTGTACCAATTTCCGCGTTATCGAAGGGTATGTTGCGTGGTAAACATGAGCTAAAGTAGGAAGAGATCCTGCCTGTTTGCCTCTACCAAAAAGAAAAAAAAAATACGGCAAAGCGTAATCATACAAAAGAATTTTGCTCGGTGTGGGCTGAAAAACTTTGCGCAAGCGACAAAAGCTGGCATATTTATAATCAAGAAATGTGCTCGGAAGAACCTATGGAAGAACGAGAACGCCGTGTCTGCGAGCCGCTTAAAGATTACGGCAGAGTCGTTGCAAGAAGCGGAAAGAGAAGATGATGGAGAATACTGTGAAGAATCGTGGCAACGATTGAAAGGAAGAACAATCGTGTCAGGCGAAACGCTCGTAAAAAAGTTCGATGAAGCGGTTTATTGTCGAGTTTGTCACCCGGACGTGACCTTCCTCGAAAACGTAAATTGCAAAAGTCCTGTCTCAGGTAATAAAGAAGTTTGTTGTTACCCAATTGCTTGCATTTGTGACAGGACGTTCTCTCTTAGTTCTTGAGCCAAGCACGCGGCGGCTTCTTCGCGGGTTTCAACGTGCTTTACTTTCGCATTTACTTTCGTCTTTCGGGTCGCGGCAGCTTGATTAGTCTTACCCTTTCTTGTTGTTGATGTCTTCGGCATTGTACAGCCCACGTGAAATTATGAGGGTAAAATTTCCAGTGCTTAAGACCCTTGGAACGGCACGCGTACACAGAACCCCAACAAAAGTCGCTTTCCGATAAAAATGACATCATTCTTGGCGGCATGTTTGCGCTATTGTTATATAAAGGTAAGTTGAGCCTCCCCTCTATCAAACCGCAGGTAATTATCCTGACACCTAGGTGTTATAATCTCATCTGGCCGGAAAAAAGTCTCCACATCTATTTTGCCTTTTTTCTCGAAACCAATTTTTCAAGAGATTGAGGGCACGTTTGAAGTTCGCGTTCAGCGAGTATTCAACCAATTTAGCTCAAATTTGGCGAGAATGCTGTCAGATAATTTGACACCAAAACCGTGTCTCCGAATTTCATTTTTTGCGTCCATTCAAAAGTTATGATCCGTTAAAGAAAGAGAAGGGGTGTTTTTTAAAACTTCGAAGTTAAACTGAATGCAGAAAACAAACTAGGCCAGATAAAAAAATTCCGAGACACGGTTTTTGAGACAAAGGTGTGAAGAATTCGGCGCGATGTTTGCCTTACTCTCCGGACCATATTTGAGTGGAGCGGAACCGATTTTGTGAACGATATACTTTTGAAAAACGTTAGCTATATTTTCAACAGAATTGTCTGTTTTCTTTATGTAAATACGTTTTCGTAATCTTGAGTTATTAAGCTTTCAGAAAATATATAGTTTGTCTAGGTTTTGTGAAACGCCTGACGCTCAGACGGTGATAACGCAATGTTGTCATTTGGGGTACCCTGATACCTTAAATAAATGGGTTTTCAGAAGTGATTTGAAATCAGATAGTGAGTCAGCGTTTCTGAATTGGCAGTCTCATATATAGACCGCCGAGTGTGATATGTAGGGACAGCTAGTACATTCTTGCTCGAGGAGCGCAAACTTCAAGAGGGGTTGTTCTGCTCTAAGAGACAGTTAACCCCATCGAGCCCCTCCCACGAGTAACAACCCAAGAAACCGGCTCATGTGCATGCAAATACGTGCACATCCAATGCCGAAAATGCTGCCTTCTCTTGAAGTAAGCACCCCTTGGCTATAGGTATGATAAAATCAGAAATAACCACCAACCTCTCACCAATGAAAAGCAGTTAGAAAGAAGAGTAAAAAAGGTTGAACTTATTCACGTTTACCGCCAAGATTAACAAATTGTCCAAACTCAAGCCGGCTGAGGTTCTGGACAAACGCTTGCTCGAGGAAAGACAGTATTAACTGTTGTCCAAACATTTGTACTTTGCGCACTGATTTAAATACGAACGCCCACGTCCTTTTATTGTTTTCTCCCACTTTCCTGTATCGAGTTTAGGAATTATCGGAAGCGGCTACTACAATCATGATGGTGGTGGTTCAAAATACCTATGTCTGCCAAACAATCCAAAATACGACAGGTATAGCGACGCTTGGCAGGGAACTGGCGCCATATATGGAACCGAGTATGAAGTTAGTTCTTTCAATCCTTTCACGACAAGTAATCTCCATGACCATGAGGCACCATGCGCCGTGTGTTACGTCAAGTCACGTGGTTCACAGTTGATGGTACCCGCAAGGAATGATTGTCCATCCGGCTGGAACGAAGAGTACCACGGGTATCTGATGACAGCACATTATAACCACAAAAGCTCTCGAGACTTCATTTGTGTGGACAGAGAGGCGGAGTACGTTCATGGCACTCAGGCAAGTCAGGACGGTGCATTGCTGTATCTTGTACAAGGAAGTTGCGGCCCCTTGCCATGCCTTCCATACGTCTCTGGCAGAGAACTGACATGTGCTGTCTGTACCAAGTAAAGAACAGTAGTTATTTGTCCAGTAATCTCGTGTGACCATTCTAGAACAAAATAGCTCTTATGATAGTTCAGCCTTTAAATCATAAAAATCCAGTGGTCACTTAGATACTAGTGACGTTTGCGCACTTCCGCTTAAACAATTTTAAGGACGGTGCCTCCTTTTGTTACTGCGCATACGTTCTGCGCATCTCGGGATATTCGGGTTTTTAAGGAATTTGCCCCCAATAAAACAATATTTTTGGGCGGTTTGTGACTATGTGGAAAACGCAGATCTTAGCAAGGGCTATCAGAATCCAAAAAGAAAATTGGGGGTAAACACGCATTTTTCAGAGATAATTGAGCTGAAATTTGGAAAGAAATTGCCATACATTCTGTTATTTCAACGCTCTTTTTAGAATTATGGTTGCTTAATTCTCTCTGAAAAATGCATGGTTACCCACATTTTTCTTTTTGGATTCCAATAACCCTTACTAAGATCAACGTTCCCCCATAAACATAACCTTTGCAAAAATACATCTGTATTAGGAAGCATCACAGATAATGTGGAATCTTACGTTAGTAATCTTATTTGAATGTACCATTCCAGCAAAGGACCTTTTTATTATTTCGACAAGCCGCTGCAATATACTATGGCTTAAAAATTCGTGATAAGAGTAGATTTACGACTTAGGAAAATATGGTTTGTCCCATTTTTTAACAGGCCAGGGCATAAAGCAACTCGCACGGCATCTACACCTAACATTGTGATGTTGGAGAAACAATACCGTCAGCAAAATTTTGGCGTTAACACACGCCGTAGATTAAGAGCAGTCCCTCCGTCCATGCAGGGATAGTCGAGTAAGAAGGACACGCGAACCCACGAAGCGTCGCTTGCCGCGCGGAAGCCTGGGGGAGACGTGAGCGCTTTCGTGTTCGTCTGGCTCGACTATTCCCGAGCGAAAAGAGGAACTGCTCATAGATGACTCGGTGCAATTTAAACATGCTATCTTGAACCGAGTGCCCGAGTTTCAGTTCGCAACAGACGTTGTTGGCCATACTGATGATAACATTTCCCGCCTAAAATTGCATCGCTTTCCGTTTTACATCTAAGGTCTAAAACGTTCCTGCCGTTTTTTGGCTTTGAATTCTTTATATAGTACAAACTATACCAATGCCTTAGTTATAGAAAAGTAAATACATTTGCAACCAAAGGCCGGTGTTGTATTGATACATATGGTATCGGGGAACAATGAGTGGGATGACCACCACGAGGTATAGCTCAGGAAGTTTGAGGGATCGGGAATCGGGCAGTGCAATTTTGTGGGAACAATTAATGACACACATCTTTTGAATCAGGGATCCTAAATTTTTCTAAAAAAAAAAAGACATATGGAATCACGATTACACATTATAAAGGGTTGTGGCAACTCTTGACGATACAAGGTTGAGATTTAAATTACATGTTATGATGTACGGTAATAGCATTTCATCGAGGACCACCACATTGTATGTACGGCCTTCGAGTGTGATGGGAACAAGACCCTGCTGGCAAACAGAGACTTCTTACATTTTTTTCTTACAAGGTTAGGACGTAACTGCTAAACAGGGTGCAAAAATCAACTACATTTTACTCAAGAGACCATTTTGGGCCCATTTGAGATGCCTGCGGAGCAACTTGTCAAACGGCTCTCCTTTAAGGCAAGGGAAGCTCATGGGCTTTGTACAAGATGGGAACGAGCTCAAGACAGCTGCAAAATTCACAACAGAATCAGACTTTTTTCTAGGACGTTCAGAAGGTAAAGGATTTTAGCACCAAAGCCACTTCAAGGCTTTGGCGGTCAAGTACATGTATAGAAGTGTCAAAAATGTCAAACTCTTGCTGAGCTTCATGGACTTTTTAAGACCATCAGTAGGAAATGGAAAACATTGTCAAGTTTGTTAATTTTTATTTGGCCGATCCTGTGGCTTTTTCTTTCTTTTTCTTTTCAGCTTCTGCTTCTTTTTCTTTCTCGATGACTTCAACAAATTTATCCACCTCTTCTGGCTGCAAAATCTATAGGGAAAGAATACAAAGTGGAGAATGAGGGGTTTAATTACAGATTCCTCGGGATAAACAGACAAAAAAAAATACTGTTCCTTGTCCCTGTTACTTCCAGAGTAGATTCCCTGATAGGTGGGGATCAACATTTCCATTCCGGCTGAACTTAATCTTTGAATGTTTTAGCCATTACCTTGTCTCTTTAGGTTTGTTTGCTTTCATTTGTGGAGATATTTCACTCCTATTTTTAAGGTAAAAAAGCAAGCTTGTTGCGATACTTCAGAAAATTTGATATATCCGCTTAGAAAATGTCCCCTTTAGTGGGGGAGGGGGGTGTAAACTTCCCGATTCCCATGTTGTACCCTTTTATCCTGGTTCCCGCCCTATTTTTGTTGGCTCCCGCCTTTTTGATTCCAAGATATTGCCTTATGTTACATTATTTTCCCTATTTCTCCCCTTCTGCCACCTTGGGAATCCCGCGTCCAGCCCCCTCTTTTCCCGCCTCCTCTTGTTTACTGCCTCCTTCCCCCTGTCCCTCTCCACCATCGGGTACTCTAGTTTACATTGACAGACAACTGATGGTTAGAACAGTCCATCTGTGAAAATTGATTTTGTCAGAGATCACTGCCTGTTTTCTGGCATGTTTACCTTTAGCGTCTCTCCTTTCCTCATGACTGCAAGTTCAATATTCTTTCCTCCTGATTGTACCACCTAAAATAACACATTCGTCTTATCATATCTGCACACAGGTTTACTTGTTTGAACCTTCAAAGCATGCCACTCCTAACCTGTACCTCATTTTGCAGCTCTTTGTCCACAGAACAGTGAGACATATCTTAGGACACAAATGTTGGCACAAAAATTGTAGGGGTGATCAACCATATTAGATGGCCTAGGGGTAACAATTTCTTCCTCAAAATAAAAAGATCTTTCCACTGCCATTTTGGTGACAAAATTAATTTTAAAAAACAACAACAACAACTGAACAAGTTATGATGCAGGCACCCACTTTGTGGGCAGGAATGGGCTAACATTTGACAAACATACATGTATTGGCCATCACGGATTACCTGCACCTGTGAACATTATCACTTATGGACCAAGTCATTCATTCAGTTTAATATAAGTAAGTACTGTAGTTCAAGAGAGAGAATCACTTTGTTCTAGATAGTGGAGATTCAAGATAGCTATGGTATAAGATATGAAAGAAAATACACTTGTTACAGCAAATCACAAGACAGAACGTCAGTTCAAAACAAACATCTTCCTACCTCAAGTAAAGCTTTAATTGCTAATTTAATTGTCTCATCATCTGAGTCAGCTACTTCTTCTGAGTAGTGCTTCTCTAAAAATTCCCGAACAGTTTTTGCACTGCGGCCAATAGCATTTGCCTAGCAAGACAGAAAGAGGAAACAGAAAAACACAGGACTTTGAACACTTAAAAATTACATGTAACAGACTCTGTGGTGTCTGAAAACTGTGCATGGCAATGGATGAATCTCAAATGCCAGGAAAATGTGCTGTGAAATGCTATAAAAGGTGATGCATTACAAATGACCACCTCGGGAATTCAGGAAAGTGGTCGCAACTAGAGCTGGCCGCTTACGAGAATGGGCTGTCATAAGTGACCATGTGATAAACCAATAGAGGCTGGTTGTTCTGAGAGCTTTAGCAGAAAGCTTGGTATATGTTATTGGTCACCACTAGTATTGTAGTATTGTAACATTAAATAGGTTTACTGCTTATCACATACGAGGTCCACATATGTACAAGTCAACAAACCATTAGCACCTATGTTATATATTTCTCTAAATTTGATCAGGAAGTGAATCCTTTTATTTAAGTGTTGATCAAGTGGTCGCTAGCCTGCGAACGCAGACGTATTTCCGGCCGTCGCTTGTCTTGGCGGAGACAAGCGACGGCCGGAAATACGTCTGCGTTCGCAGGCTAAGTGGTCGCTTACTAGAAGTTAAAAACAAAGGAAAAGTCCGGTTGGTAATTCACAAAAGTGGTCGCGGTCGTTTACGGGAGCGATCGCTTATGAGAGCTTTCAAATTCAGAGTTTAAGTGACAATTTAAACAGGGTTTCACAATGCTGGTTGTGACTAGAGCTGCTCGCTTACGAAAGTGGTCGCCAGGAGAGCTTCGACTGTAGGAGTATTGCCACTACCCCTGGATGAGAATGCTAGTTCATCAAATGGTTTCCTCTAAGCATTTTTTACAAGTACCCATGGATACATCTAGAAAGAGAGAGACAACATGGAGTTGTGTCGGGACTAATGACAAGAATTATATCTGAAAAAGTAATGGACAAAAACTGATCTGTGGGTTTGTGCTATTTAATACAATAAAAATAAATAAATTAATACTGAATGCTAACTGCCTCTTTCAATGGAATATGTGATTGGAAAAGTACCTTCCAAGCATGATACGTTCCAGATGGATCAGTCTGGTAAAGACGTGGAGTACCATCGTAATCAAATCCAACAATAAGTGTAGAAATACCAAAAGGACGCCTGCCATTACTTTGGGTGTAGCGCTGTTGAAGAAACAACAAACACACAAACTGAAGTGAAAACAATCTCTAGAGACCCAAGGATGGCTAGATGGCTCAGAAATCAGACACACAATCTTACAAGAACATAAGCAGGAGCAAAAGTGATATTAAAAAAAAAGCAACTCTTCCTCTTGTCTATAATAAACAGAAAGAAGCCATCAAAATGAAGAAGTACTGCCATGATATGTACCGGTCAAATTGAAGCTTGAACATCCCCCCCCCCCCCCCACCCCGGGCATTTGACTGTGATTCTTGTCCGGGGAGGGGGAATTTGAACGTTGCCTTGGAAGGGTGGGGAATTTGAACCAGATTTATCTCTTATTCTAGCGTGATACGCCTGTGAGTTTTTCTGGGGGTTTTTGCAGGGTTTCTGGATTTACAAGATAGAATTTTGCCATTGTTAGGGAAGAACTCTTTCCAAAGGGTCTTTAAAAAAAGTTTGAAGGTGTCATAATGGCATATCCCTCTCTGAAAAGCGTGAACAGTGTTTCACTGAAAACGAAATTTGCCTTTGAGGAGAGGTATTTTGGTTCTAATTGGTGGGGCATTTGAACGGCTTTTTCGCCCTAAGGGGAGGGAATTTGAACAACCCAATCAAATGCTCAGGGATGTTGAAGCTTCGATTTGACTGGTACAATATGTTACAGGATATAAATTATAAGAAGCAAAAAACCCTGCATCCATCATTGAAGTTTCATTTTTGTGTGCACTTTTTAGTTATGTCAATAAACATGAAAAAAAAAACAGGTATGAGAAAAAGAAAAAGAAGAAAAAAAAAAATTGTCGTTCCCACACCGGGAATCGAACCCGGGCCACGGCGGTGAGAGCGCCGGATCCTAACCACTAGACCATATGGGATCTGACGATACAGCCATGAACATTTAAAGTAAATACACAGCTCTTTCACGTAAGCGACACTATACCAGGGCCCTCACAATTTTTAAAGGCCTTCGTCGACAAAAAGAAGCAAAAGAATGCAGAAAACAATAATTATTCGTTTTTCTTACCTGTTTAAGAGTTGCAATATATCTTGTAATGTACTCCAAGGTGACCGGGTCTTCTACGGTTAACTTGTGGCTTTGACATTCAACCCGGGCTCTGTTCACTAAAATTCTGGCGTCCGCCGTCAAACCTGTAACAGAGATCAGGAAATAGATGCTCAACCGGACTATTTTGGTGCTACATTTTAGAATTGTAAGTCCATTACCTGCAAAAGCCATGACAACGTGGTCATCCAGCGAGCAAATTTTTCGAACTGTGCGCGGTTCTTGGAGTTTAGCGACTGCCTTTCTCTCAACTCCAAGGACTACAATGTTTTTACCACGAACTCCAACCTAAAAAAAATAAAACACCGTTACTTGTTTTTCTTTGACATAAGCACTAAGGACAGGCCAGAAAGCCGTGCGTTTTGCTACTATAAAACGAGAAGTGAAGGACCGAAATATCATGACTTTTTACGTACGGCGGTTGAACCTTTCTTCACGGCTTCTTGCGCATACTCCACTTGAAAAAGATGACCATCAGGTGAAAATATGGTTATAGCTCTGTCATAAGAACCTCCCGACATATCTGTTTAGTTTCTAGGACTTTTTAACTGATGGAAAAATAGTCAATAGAAGTGAAACTTGTGAACTGAGAATGACTTTGCAACGGCTCAGTAACCAGGCTTACTGCAGATATCCCGTGAGGCTTCGGATTTCGAAGGCGCGAACTACAAACAAACATGGCGGGTCGTAGGTGATAACAATTCTCTATATGAGGATACCTAAAAACAAACGCTTTTGATACAATGTAGTTATCTAAAAGTGTACGATTTTATATCATTTTTAGCATAGAACTGTTCCTTTTTATTTTTGACCAATTTAAGTCTCGCGTAAAGATCTAAAGCGCCTTTTTTTTAACAAATGGAGGAAGCTACTCCTCGAGAGATCATACGTGGAGTATTAACTACATCAAGCGTCAGTAAAAGTGCCCGAACTCTGAGACCCAGGAGAACGCCAAGAGTTACTAATGCACGGGAAACTCCGGTGAATCCTCCGTCCCATGCAGAAGTAGCAACTCGTTTGTTGACTCGGTCTAGATCAGGAAACAAGAGGAAAGCTACATCGGCTAGTGCTACCGCTGCTACGCCTACAGACTCGACAACACCAAGAACTTTGGTAAGCTCTTTAAGCTTAAACTAAACGGCTTCCACACAGCTGCAGGGTTCAAAATAGCAGCCGGCTACCGGCGACAGCCGGCACTTTGGCCACCCTTGCTGGCGATTTTAAATCCAAGAAATAGAAAAAAATGACCTCCCATCCCTTGATCGGTAAAATCAACGTCCCTGGAACGTCATAGTAAACGTTTCATATCAGAAAGTAATGCCGAGCCATGAAACACCTGCACACATACAACAACAAATTACGGAACGTAAACAATTGTGTCGCTTCTTGTAAATCAAGTCTTCGTTCGTTCTATCTCTATTTGCTGGCACTCTTTTTTTTCCGGCGTGGTTTCATACATCATCAACAACGCGACTTTTGAGGAAATAGGCCAGACATGGGGTAACAGTGCCGCAGCAATTCAGTTCTCTTTTAGTAAGAGGCCAAATTTTCATTCATTATTTCTTTGTTGCCAATGCGTCTTCGATCCTGTTCCACTTAGCACCTTGTCACTTTTTTCGTGTGCTTTCGAGTTCTCGTCCAATTTAATCTGCTGGAGACCAAAGGAAATATACCGTCGCGCTAAAAATCAGTGTCATTGTTGCGGCATTTATCATTTTCAAAGGCCTGATCTAATTTGCGAAACGCCAGCAAGCGACCCTGCCATTCCGCCGTCGATGAGATTTCCATGCTCAAGAGAAAAATCTAGCCGTCAGAAACGTCGATAGTTAACTTCAGGCTCACACAGAAATGGGCACATGCGCAAGACATTACTCCTGACCGACCAGGAGTTTAAGACAGAAATAAACTCCATAAAGAGAGAGGTCGTGCGGAAATTCATAAGCGCACTGACCAAGTTTCATCATCGCCGCGTTGAGCGCAACAATGATAATTTGCGAAGAGCGAAATCTGCCAGTTAATTGTAGGTCAAAGAGAGACACTGATCGGGCTTAGCATAACGCCACGTGCATGCTCAGTCAAACAGTAGTACAAAGTTTCTACACTCTTCTACCACTCGAGTGGAAAAGATACATCGATGACATTATTCTCGCTGTGGAATGTTGACAAAAAGGAGATAGAAGAGTTTATTGTTGTAGCAAACAGTCACCACCTGATCCAATTAAATTTACTGCTGAAATCTCAAACAAAGAAATAAACTTTCTGGATACCATTCTTCTCAAAGGCAAAAGATTTAGGAACTTTCCAGTACACTCACTTCTTTTCCTGCCACCCACCAGGGGTTAGAAAAGGTTTTATCAAAGGTGAAGCCCTACGTCGTCTTAAAAAACTCTTCAGCGAAATCTTTCGTTGACAATATAACCCAATTCAAAACATGCCTGCGTGCGAGAGACTACCCGAACAGTCTAGCAGAAAGAATAATGTCCGAATTCAAATACGGTGACAACAACAACGTAACACTCAGCTGTGCCTGATTTTAAGAACATCCTTATTAGCAAATGGCACTTAATTAAAAATCAACCATTGCTAAAAGAAATATACAAACACATTAGCACAAGCATATGAGCCACGTCTGGCCTGTAAACATTTTATTCCATACTTGGGATAGGTGCTTGTTCATTCTTGTTGACAGCTGGCTAAAAATCAGCCGTGAGAAAAATACCGTCAAATTCAGGATGAAAGCTCTGATTTTATTTTGAACCCTGAGTTGCCTACGTTTATGTCAAAGAAAGTTAAAGGCAAAATTTCTTTATAATTGCCATACTTAATTATGCATCCAAGATGGATGGAAATGACTGATGCATAAGTGCTGTTTGTACAGTCTATGAAGGATGGTATAAGCATTATATGAGAGAAACTGAAGGTATAATTTATTGATCGTGGTGTTATATGCCCACCGGGATCTCCACCAAAGGAGACTGTACCCTACTCTTATCTTCAGCTTTACTGGTGCAAATTTATTGTTATCTTGCTCTATGAAAGCACTTGATCAGAAGACGAATGTTGCTTGACCTTATGAGAGAATTATGCCGTAATGGAAAATCATAGGAGGTCTGGTGACTGCTATTGGCATCACAGTCATCATCTAACTAATACCAGTACAAGCCCGGAGAAAAATGACAAAACTAGTTGAGACAATGAAAAACACAGTCAAATTTTTTGGTTCTCCGGAATTGATAAACCACACTTACATGTATGTAAGAAAGCTTGTAAACCCTGTAAGTACTGCTTTTGCTTGAATTAATTGAAAATATTTTAGGACAGTTATTTTAAAAGTAACCTCAAAGTGTTGCCATAATTCAAGGGCAGGAGGGGTGGGGGAGCTGTGATTGTTTAATACTTTAGGTAAGCCATTATTTGAGGAAATAATTATCATACATCTACTTGATATGATCTTTATAATTATTTACATTGTATACAATGGCCAAAATTCTAACTGTAGATATCAGGATTTCTGCAAACAGCTCCAGTTGCAAAGAGTGTAGTAAAAGGAAAGAAGAAAAAAACAGTTCAGTCAGATGAAAATGAGAGATCACTAACAACAGCGACAAGTGGAGCTGAGGATAATACACCGAGAACTACCATTCAGAATCTGCTGCGTGAAGGTACATATAGGATCTTATAAGGGAATGCACACATTCAAGTTATGTTTTTCAACAGCTTTGGCTACCATAATTATTAAATCACTTTCATCTGAAGATAGGGAGCCTATGAAAGCAGACAAGGATACCGGTGATTATGTAATAATTCTTAAAAGTTAATTTGTATCAATGACATCTTTTGTTCCATGAATAATTGTTTACAGTTAAGTTTTTTGTCAGATGACAGAAGGTATGCCCTCCCAAAAAAGTATGGTGGTGAAAGCAGCTTTAATGTTCTCAGTTTATATTTGTATTTTAAATTGTAGTTATAGCGGAAACCCCAGAGGAACCAATACATTCACAGTCCTCTGATGCTGAAGATGATGACATTCCTCAACAGTCAAATGATGGAGAAACCCAATCTCCACTTACGAGCAGTGGTATCTCTGATCAGGAGAAAACTGATGAACAGTCAGTTCCCATGGCAGCAGCCCGTCAAACAGATGATGTCACCATGGTGGTAGCTACTCCCAGACTGTTGGACTCCTATGAAGAGAGTGAAGATACTGTGCAAAAGTAAGAAAATGCATGTGCATGTTTTTATTAATATTGTGTCAGATTACTTGTTTGCCTGAAGCTTTAAATGGCAGAGCAAAAAAACAAGAACAACAACAGCAACAACAAAATGAGTGGGCTCCTACACCTGTACCTATTCCCATGGCTACTGTCAAATAAAAATTTGAAGGAGCCCGCAAAGCCAAAAGCTGTTAGGAGCCCAACCTGCGAAGAGTTAGGTGCTACAGCCAAAAGTTTAGGTGCCCAGAGCTATTCCTGGGGCGCCCCAGGCAACTGGGCTCCTGTTAGGCAACAACCTTGTATTCCCTTTATGGGTTGCATGTTTGTTGTGACAAACCGTAGTTTTTAAAAATAATTGTAACAGTGATCCCTAAATTCTTCTCTGATCGCTTTCTTGAATTCCAGTGAAAGTGGTCATGGAATACAAGAACTTGACAGCCTGTCATCAATTGCATCTGATCAAGCCTTGCAAACAGACACCACAGTGATCAGAGGGCCGATCAGAGGTAATGCTCCACAAATGTCTGGACAATGGAGAGACCTGGTAACTCCAGAACTGCCTCTTCATATGTCCCCAGCAGCCAGTCGGGTCACTAGATCAAGGGCTAGTATGGCACCAAGGTAAAAACTAATAAATAACATTCACAGTAAGCAAAAGCCCAGTTCAATCACCAAGACTGCAAGATGAAAAGGCAAAAGACATATTTTTTCAGGTGTTCGTTTCAGTGTGAAGAAAAATATTCACAAATTCCAGTGAAAAGATTAAGATTTTTCATGAAAAGAAAAAGTTACACATCATATTCTTTTATTTGTATAGGAATAATGAAATTTACTTTGTGTCACCTTCTTAATTGATTTGGAGCGGTTTAAAATTGAGTGTCAAAAGTAATTCGCATTAAAATATTGGAATGCTTTGGTTTTGCAGTCACTTATGGTTTGGCTTATAAAAGTTGAGCCACTTTCTCAGCCAGCCAATCAAAGGATTTTCTACATGTTTTTGTCACTCATGTTTGCCCAAGCTTAGTGCCCTATTATGGTGTACATGTATGTAATTATGTGCTTTGAGTTCTGATTTATTGGTTAGCTGGTATTTGTTGTGACTGGGTGGGGTAGTTACTTTTGGTTTTGGTTCTGGGACACTCAGTTGAAAAGCACTTGGAAAAATTAAGACGATTTCCGCTCAACGTTCGAGCAGTAAGTGCAAAAATTTTAAGTTACCAAAAAAATACTTGCAGCACTGTCACATTTTGAGAACAGATAAGAAGAACTTATCGTTACTTTTGCTCCCAAGCTGACCCCGCGAGAGAAAATTGGATTTGAAGTTATCCATATTTCAATTAAAAAGGCGGTTCATGTCAGTTCAAAACAAAATGGCGCCCATTTTTAGCATACTTTTACGAGATTTGAAATTAATTTTCTTGAGAATGCTTGAGAATTTCATCGCGGGGTCACTTGGGCAAGTGAACTAGAGTGAGATGTTTCAAATAGCATTTAAAATGTTACCGTGCTATGAGTAAATTTTTGGTAAATATTTTTTGCACTTATTGCTCGAATGTTGCGCGGAATCTGTCTTAATTACAAATTACAATGTTTAATATTTCTTATGTTTAGACCTGCTGGTGAAAGGACATTTTTTGGAGGGAAACCCCCAGTAGGAAAGGCAACAGGAAAGAGTTCCAAGTAAGTCTGTTTCATGTGTTTCTCTTTGTCACAACTCAATCCAACAGATTTTTGTTGTTTTAGAAGCCTTTTAATACTCCACCTCCAAGATTTAGGGGTGGTACGCAGCTCTTACAAGGTCTTCTTTGATTTGCTGAGAAAACAATAGAACAAACTATAGAATGATGGACCCTAGCCCTGAAAACAATAGACCTGCGTGATACCAAGGACCATTGAAATTAGAGGTTCTTAAAGGGGTATGGTCACGCTATTTTTGTTCACTTTAAAAATCAAAAATATGTCCTCACATCGATGAACGCCCACAAATTATGGTCTAGTTTTATTACCAAAGACTATATTACTTCACTGAAACTATTTTCTGTCGTCTGTTGCTACAGATGGCACGGATGGAAATGGATTGCAATTTGAAAAAATTAGGCTAAACTTTTCAAATTCTTTCAGCGTGTTGACATTAAATCGATATTTAAAGGTCATGGTTTGTTTTCTCTTAATGAAATTAAGTTAATACGTTCCTTTAAATGTTCAAACACAATTGGGCATGGATAAAGTTAGCTACCGATAATTTTAGCACAGTTTTGACCAGAAATCGGCGAAATCCTCGTCACTATGCCCCTTTAAGAGCTGGTGGTTTCTGAAGATTTAGCCTGGCATTCCATCATATTACTTTTCAAACTGTCTTGTCTTGTCGTGCAAATTTCTTACTTCTGCTTTGGACATAACACTACTCAGCTAAGGTATTCTTTCCTTTGTGACATAATCTGGGATGGAGTTTAATCACAGCTTTCTTCACAACAAGGAAAATGTATGTGAGAGGTTCAATAAGTGAAGAAAGCGAGTTGATTGTGGAGGGAGAACAACTCAAACCACTCCTACATGTACTGTAATTCCATTTACGCTTTTCTCTATTTCATTGTCACATTGTTTTAAAACTTAAAAATGTTGTTGTTGATGATGATGATCATTTTTTTAGGCCGATCAAGATAATTTTTTTTAAAATAAACAAGTCACTTATTATTTACAGACAAATGGGAAACAAAAGTTGGAAAAAAGTTACATAAGTTACATTACAAGACAAAAAGCATACAAATTTACAATGAATATAATATTATGCTATTGATATAAATACAGGCGTGATTACATAATTAAAAGACAAAGGAAGAAAAACGAAAAGAAACCATCAACAAGAGAAACCTATATAACCTTGGAGTTAACATGCAGCTCTCAGCAATTTTTTTTATAAGATTTGAGGATGAGCACAGGATTTTCCAGTTTTCTTAGAGGCCAAATAAATACTTAATTTACTAGATTTTCAATTTTGTAATTAATTTTAATTTTATTTGTGAACTCAGAAAGCGTAAGTGAGTTGTTGTTTAATTTGCTTCTGTACACATAAAACTTCATGAAAAGGAGCGTGTAATTAAGACGGATTCCGCTCACCGTTCAAGCAATAAGTGCAAAAAATTATTTACTAAAAACTACTCAGAGCACGGTGACATTTTCAATGCTATTTGAAATGTCTCACTTTAATTCACTTCTCCAAGTGACCCCACGATGAAATTCCTGAGCATTCTCGAGAAAATTAATGTCAAATCTCGTCAAAATATGCTAAAAATGGGCGCCATTTTGTTTTGAACTGACATGAAGCGTCTTTTTAATAAAAAATGTGGATAACTTCAAATCCAATTTTCTCTTGCGGGGTCAGCCTGGGAGCAAAAGTATCGATAAGTTCTCCTCATCTGTTGTCAAAATGTGACTGTGCTGCAAGTATTTATTTGGTAACTTAATTTTTGCACTTACTGCTCGAACGTTGAGTGGAAATCGTCTTGACCTTTTTCACGAGTGCTTGATTAGCTGCATTTTTAAAAGTTGCAAAAGGCATTTGTTGCATACATGCATTTGGTAAAGATTCACTGTCATTTTAAGCATAATTTAACCAGTCTACGACGTGTTGCACAAAAAGTTTGGTAAACTCGCAGTCGATAAACATGTGGTTTATGGAGTCGGGTTCCCCACAATATAAACAATCACTCTCTGAATTAATACCATACCTAAATAGTTCTTTCTTTGTCATTACAATCCTGTGGAGGAATGTATATTGAAATTCCTTTAGCTTACTATCCTTACATAACTTTGGGACCACTGTCGGAAGTGACCTGCAGGAAGTGACTGGTGCTTCTTGACAAGGATGATGATGATGATGATGATGATGATGACTTTTCAGTTCCAGTTTGCAGCCTTTACAGAATCATATTGTGTACTTGTTTTATTACTGGAGCTTGTCTACTTTGACTCTTACTAAATCACACAACATTACTACATGTATACCCTGCTTACAAGGTACCGGTAGTTATTTTTTTTCCAACTCTTAACAGGAAAGCATCAGGACCTAAAATGCCATCTGCCCTTGTGAAGAATATTTTCCAGCATTTTTCGAAGGCAAAGGTGTCAAAGGAAGCTCTCCAAGCAGTTGACAATGGGTAACCATAGCAACTTACTTTACTTTCAGTGGAATCCTGTCTTAAGACTATTCCGTTAGTCTGACCCGCTCGTCATGACAACTTTATAACCTCGTTAATTTTGAACACTTCCTTAAGGGGACAGTGTCCCAACTGATATATTGTGTGTTCTTTAAGTATGGCCAGAAATTTGCTGCAAGGTTGTCTTATTATATATTGAACTAGATCTGGACATCGCCATACTGGGAACGGCTGACTAATTAGGAATAAAAAGTCGGAAAAAGTGAAGTGAAAGCAAGGCAGGATGTGTAGAAGGTTTGCACAGTAACAAAAAAGGCACCGTCCTAGGAAGAAAAAGTTAGCAAAAGTGAAGTGAAAGCAAGGAAGAATAAACTTCATAGAAAACTAACGGCAAAAAAAACAACAATGTGCCATCAGAATGGCGATGGTGATTTCGTGACAACCTGAGTCACAAAATCAAATTTGATGAACTGTAACCCACCTCTTTCCGTGTAATCCTGCACTTTATCCGCATACTACTTGCTCTGTTTTGCTCTGTAGAATATTTTTCATCCAATTTAGTTGTGTATTTAGTGGCATTTGACAATGGAACATTAAAATTAGGTTAGCAAGACTTCGATATTTTGCAGGGACGTTGTAATTTCCTGGTCCGTAGGTGCAGGACATACTAACAGGTTTTCTTAGAGTTGCCACGGTCAGGGAAAGTCAGGGAAAAACATAATTTTTGCAAGGTCAGGGAAAAGTCAGGGAACTTTGCATAAAGTTACGTTACGGAAATTCTTAATTCTTCCTCAAACTCAGTGAAAAGTCAGGGAATTTAGTTTTTACCTCTCACTAGGTCTGATAAGGATTTTAAATTGCTGTCAAGATAATGTTAATTCAGATAAAAAAATATTTTGGAATGAACTTTTTGTGGGTGGCTTCATCGCTGAAGTCGCTGAAGGATGTATCATTCATGGTCAGTGACAATTGAGGTAAAAGTCAGGGAATTTGTTTTATTTTGATGGATGGCAACCCTGTAATTTTCTTATGTGCTCAATTTGTACAAATCATATTCCCGTAACTTAACTTTAATTTGTGCCCATGACTGACATGACTGTCTTGAATAGCTGTATTTATTTCCTGTTTTTCAGGTCAAACTTATTTTTCAAGCGCCTCTCATCTGATTTGATGGCTTATTGCCAACACGCTCACAGAACAACTATTGAACTTGCTGATGTGGAACTCCTCATGAAAAGGTACATTCTATGGGCACTGTATCTACCTCATGAAAAGAAATTTTTGCCGCAACTCAATTTCGCGATGCTTTGACACTAAGAATCTGTTCGAATGGTCGTACAGTGGAACCAAGCTATTCAGTTGAGCCCCGACTGTCTCGAAACCGCGCAAATTGATGGTGCTCACTTGTTTTATATTAGCCATCTTGAACTCTCTTTTTCTCAAACAATGTTTGATTCTCTTGCGTGTTCGCGATAAGGGAAGACTTCTTTAAGCCAGAATGCGCGAAATGATTTTATAGGAGATTCTGCAATACGGTTATCTCAGAACTATTCCACTTAGTCTGAATCAATAGTCAAATTTCTGCCAAACTTGAGGATGGTTCCTCTTTGTGCAGAAGTATCTTTGCACAGTTTATGACTATGTAGGAAAAACAGATCTTAGCAAGGGCTATTGGAATCCTAAAAGAAAATTGTGGGCAATTTTTTTAAATGTGTGGCATTTTCTTTTAAGCTCTGTTATCTCTGAAAAATGTTGATTACCGCAAGTTTTCTTTTTAGATTCTTACAGGCCTTGCTATGATTTACTTTCCCCCCGTTGTCATAAACAGCACAAAATAACATTTGTATTAGTATGTACCTTCCTTGAGGACCCAAGTTTCTCGGACCATCTTGAGATGCACAGAAAGTTTACGCAGTAACAAAAGGAGGCACCGTCCTTAATCTTAGAGCCATTTATGGTAAATTGGTGGCTCTGCACCTTCCTGGAATGTCTTTTTGATGTTGTATGGACTCTAACGGTTCCTTCCCAAATCACCTTAACTGTAAGTTCTTAATTGCATGGTTTCGTGTAATTAAAATAATATGCAATCAAAATTTGAAGAAAGCTGCCAGAAACCAACTATAAAGGCCGCAAGTGAGCTTCAGTTGCCGTCTATTACCCAGGCGTCCCCGTTCCCGCTCACTTGACTGACGTCCTAACATACCGCCTACCCATTTGGTGACGTCATGAAATTTCGCGCCAAGTTGAGTGAGCGGGAAGACAATGCCTTGGTGCTAGGCTGCTTACGTTGGTTTTCCGGAATGAGCTTTGATCGAATTCCAATTGAACATCCTTATCAAAGGATGTGAATTTATTTGAAAAAAGTGATCACACTAATGTTTTGTTGAAGTCTTGTACTCCCAAAAGTTTTTGGCTGTTACGCGAATTTAATGAGACGAGAAATGGAGGTTTATATCACACTTGCAGTTTTCTTGCGTGGTATGCGTGATGTATCTACCTCCATTACTCAAATTATTTTGTTTTTCTCTCTGCTCTAGGCAAGGCTTCGTAACTGAAAATGAGTCTTTGTACTCGTTGGTAGAAAAATATCTCCCACTGGAATACAGACAAGAAATCATTCCAACAGTACAAGCAGGAAACAAGATAGTACCAAAATAATGCACGAGGAGACACAAACAGCAATATGTTTGGGACTATCCCAGAACAGAAACACTCCGAAGCTCACACCACATACAGAAAAATATGCATATTCCAACCAGCTACAGAAACGACGAAGTTTGCGTGGATCTGACGATTCTCCGTGCTGCAATCTTTCACCCTTGAAATTTTTCTGCGTTCCTTACTGTGAAATTATTTTTGAGATCCCTCACGCTGGAACAGTTTGTTGTATATACCCGTAGTTTTAAATACCGAAGCATTTTTTAAGAACTGATATAGTTTGAAAAGAAACAGTCTTTAGGTGTCAATAAAACTGGGGACTCGTCACCACAAAGCTAGGCTAAAGTGAGCACAACAAACGCTTTGTCGATGACCAAACGGATTCGTAAACCGCCGTTTACACAGACGATTTCTGATGCGATTTTAGCAGTGATTTTTACAGTGAGAGAAATAAAATGGTAAGTTTCTAAAGAAAAAGTGGTGCTGCTTCGGTGGGGAAGTGAAACAAAAATGGATTTATCGAATGAGCTGATAAGGTAACTTGGCCATCGTAAAGAAATTGAAACCTGACGTTTCGAGCTTTTAACCCTTCGTCAGAGCGAATCCTGTCACAAACACTGAGTGTTGCTATTATAGCCCCAAAATAAGGTATATACCAAATTTTGGACATCTTTTATTGCATGCTTTGCATATATTGCTGTGTTTCATTTTGGCACCTGTAAATTTTGGCGTCTGAATCAATTCAGCCGGGATAAATTAATTTGAGTCAACCCAAATTGAGTCTAAATTAAAATTCAGCTCAGCTCATGTGAAGGACCGGCAAATAAAATGAGCCTTAACAATATTCAATTCGTTTGACCACCTTGTTCAACATCAAACACCCAAGTGAAGTGTTCATCAATGTTGAATGATATTGGATTCATTTGACCAAGGCCTTATTAACCCTTTAAGCCCCGATATAAAAATGTATATTCTCCTTACTGTTCTCCATACATTTCTTATGGAACTAGTAAGGAGAATTTGTCAAAATATCAAGACATCTGATCCTTGGTTATCACTTCCTTTATTCTCGTCACTTGAATGTTTGAACAAGTAGTGACAATGTAAAGATAAATTTCATTTTCGTCACTGTTAGGGCTTAAAGGGTTAAGTTCGGAACACATATTGTTCTTTACTTGATCCATCTGTCGGCGAGAAATAAATGTAAAACATAGTTTTATAAACTCGTGTATTTTGTTTGTAGATTATTTTAAGGCTAGATTTTAAATTGCAAGTTTATATCTGTAATTCATTATTTTTTGGAATTAAATAATAATATGTCGTTTTAAAATAAAGTTATGATATCTTAGTAGTTGACATATTGAGGTTGGGAAAAGATAAAAAATTCTGGCTTCCTGTTACAAAAACCGGATTTAAGCGCCTGCTGTGTGGGCAAACGGGAGGCAAACGGGAGGCAAACGGGAGGTTGGGGGGGGGGTCTGAAGAATTGGGGAAAGAAACTGCATTCCTCCCCCCCCCCCCCCCCCCTTACACGGTGCTAATTTCATGGAGGCGTTTCGATTTAAAAGACGGTTTAGGGTCATTTGCTGTCACTCCCTCCCCCTTGCAACAGCACTGGTCAGGCTCAGTCTTCATGAAGCTGCCTAAGTTGAGTTCGTAACTGCGATGTTCTTTTCTTCATTACTGTTAAAGACAAGTTCCTAAAGTTTTGCGCAACTGTTTTGTCCGTTTCTCAGAATTCCGTCGCGCTAATTATTTGTTCTCTATTCATAAGTCTTAGCATGTTTGCGGGGCAAAAATTTTTCCACTTTGAGTGTTTCTTACATGACAAAGGAAAGTTATTGAAAAGAGACTGGAGCGAGCGAGGAACCGTGGAAGTAATTTCGTGAGCGTTACATGACATTGGTCATAAACAACAGTCTCGGGCGTCAAGATGGTGGAGTAAGTAGAGGCTCTTGTTTCAGCTTGCATTAACGATTTTCTACGCCTTAACGTCGATTTTTGTCATTGCAGGAGAATAAAAGACAGTCAGTTGTCAGCTTCAATAAACCAGAAGTTGACAGAATCTGGGGAACGAGAGAGGTAACTAAGGTTTTAACATATAGTAGTGCATGGTCATTTCGTTCCAAGTCAGTTCGTTCCAAAGTAAGGTCAGATCGTTCCACAAAAAAGTCAGTTCGTTCCACGAGATAGTTAGATCGTTCCACGCGATAGTTAGATCGTTCCACTTTTAAAAGTTACGGGTAATGCCAAGAAAACCTACTTACTCGATGAAAGTGTAAAGTGTAAAGTGGCTTAGGTAAGCACGGGCAGGGGACATCTTGAATTTCATCCAGGAGCACCTCTTCGACGATTGCCGAGGCTGGTCTGAAGACATCAGCAACTGCCTTTGCCTTGACCTTCGCAGTAATGGTGGCCGCTAGTGCTGTCCCAACTTCAGCAGGATGGTTGTGCGCATTCGATCCGATCTGGAAAACACCGTCGGCGCGCTCTATCACACTGGCTCTGCATGGGTTGATCTGTTAAAGAAAAAGGAAAAGAAATTACATTACTTTTTGCTTCAGGAAATTTGTCTTTGTGATTGCATTCATTTAACTGACTTTTACAGCGAATAAAACTATATTTACCTGGGGCCTTCTGGTGCACACCCAGTCAGTGGCGTTTACTCGACGACGTTTAATCCCGTAGCATTACCCAACGCTGTCTACTAATTTCGGCTTCCCCTTTGACGTGGCGTCGCTGATGACCTGGAATGTTACTGTCGTTGACGTTACTGAAGTTGACGAGTCAGTTTCAGCGGGTGGTGGGTCAGCGATTGAGGATTCATCGAGGGCAGGATCTGCGACAGGTTCAGGAACAGTAAGGGAGTCTGACAAGTGTGCGGCTGGTGACAAGTTGAACTGTAGACTGGATGGAAGGCTGGGTAGGGCAGAGTACATCGTCACTTCCACTACTGTTCCCAGCGAGGTGGCAACATTGTCGATTGAAAAAAAACACCTTAGAATCGCTTACGATTACTAATTTAAACCCTTCCCAATCCCTCAAATAACAATTTATAGTTACCGTCATTCCTTGTACTCTCAAAGTTCGGCAGTTCAACAAAAGTGGCACAACGTTCACATTGCCATGGAATGTCGTCCCCACATTGGACCGCGTTCCTATAAACTCCGCGAGAAATTCCTGTGTTACATTTTCGATGCTGCCACTTATTACAGCCATCACACAGCAGGGCTTCTTGACGTGACGTTACGATTTGTTTGCATGCAATGCACAGATGAGCCATAATAACTATTTTCCTTGAATGAAAGTATCTAACAACTGTTTGGAGTGTTCAACTGAACGGATGACGAGAAAATAAATTGTAGGCTTTTTATAGGAGGCCCCAAACTCGAAACGGATCGGAGTTCCGCGCATTTGATTGGTAAATGCTAATTTTGTTTACTTTCCTTTGTTAAAATAAACTTAATCAAAACTGTAAAAACAAAGAGAAAAAATCACACGTACCTTGCGCGGGACACTAATTAGCTGTTGTTGTTAAGGAAGTCACAAGTATAAACAATAGATGTGCTAGTAACAAAGCGGAAAAAATATCACACTTACCTTGCGCAAGCCACTTATAACCTCTCATTGTTAAGAAAGTCACAAGTATAACAACTTGTTTTCATGAGGAGATGTTTGACCATTTAAGTAATGGTCCTAGTAAGAACTAGGCAACCCAAAGGCAAGGAATGCAGAAAGGTGTTAATTGTGATATTGTTAAAACGGTCCACCTCATTGGCTAAAACATGAAAATCTACTATCACTTCATCAGGTAGCGCATTTATTTCTCTCTAGTTTACTTATTGATTCCCTTTTAGTGAAAACTATTCTGAGTTTTAATGCAGCAAAATTTCTATGTGGGAAACATGGAAAATTAGAAGCCTTTCTTGGCCATTGTTTTGGAGTCTCATGATTGGATAAAATCTTGTAACACAAAAGAAATATCGCTTTAAAATAAAGTTTCAGTACATTTTATTTCAAAAACGTGTTGTCCATGGGTTGATGTATTCTCAGTAAGAAAATCTAAACAATCTTATGTGGGGAAAGCGAAATGCCGCAGAACAATAGAGGATTGCCTAGTTCTTACACGCATTGTTACTTAATTACACGCGTCGTACGCAACAATAGATTTCTGTTGCGCGTGCTTCATTAAACATTTTTTTATGTGGTCTATAAGGGAATCAACTTAACTTAGTCTGATGACTTTTAATAGATTAGTCAAGGAGAAGTTAAAGAACCTTGTTATTTTTTACAACGACGCTCAGTAGTCTCAATACTGAGATGCTACAATTTCACGTGCATTGTACTTGCGCGCACTGTTCTCCGCTATTAAATTAGTCTATGCTTTTCGTATCTCAACAGTCGAGTGTACGATGCGAATTCAGTCAGGGAATCTTGACATTGGTGAATTGTTTTCGCTTTCGTTGTGAACGCAAAGCGCATTCATTCTGTGATGAAAGCGAGACTTTTTCGTTCTATTGTTTTCTCTGTTTCACTGCCAAAGCACGCGCGTTTTGATAGAGGCTTTTCATGCAGGCTTTTGAACGTTTTTAGTCCATCACTCTGGAATGATAAATACCCACAGAAGCCAAATCTGAAGTGCGTGTAGGGAGGGAGATTGGGGAGAGGGCAGTAATTCAGGGAGATTGGGAGAGGTCAGTGTTACACAGCTGTTCTATTCCCCATCAATTTCGCGTATAGAGTGTGGAGGTTTTCGTCACTTGGCTGATCTTCTACCCAGTATCCAACGGATGAGGTAACTTTAACGTAGAATTTCACTATGTTTAAGTTTATTTCTACTTTAATACTTTGTGGAACGATCTAACTATCTCGTGGAACGAATTGACTGACTATACTGTGGAACGAAATGACTTGGAACGAAATGACCATGGAACGAAATGACCGGATACCTCGATACCCATGAATTTGGTACAGCCGAGGAACGAACGTCAAATTGCGCTATACAGAGGGCTTTGTTCGTAGGTCTTTTTAAACTTTAATCGAGGAAGTATTTTTGCGACTCAAAGTACTGTAAATGTACTTCCTCAAAGTCTATTTACAGCTCAAAGTGTAAACACTTAACACTTTTAATTCTTATATTTATTACTCTACTGATCTTGTGGACCGTGGAGAACGACTGTCTAGTTAAGAAAGCCTGCTTACCATGCATGCTTTGAGTTAGCTTCCTATAGAAGCTATCCCATTTTCCGATTTGATGCAGCATTAATTGTCAGGAAGGCATGAAAATAAATTAAAAGTAGTCCCAATTCTTGTGTACTCAGGGAGACCAAAATAAAATGAATTTAACCTCTTCACTACAGACATCTTCAATCACTGTATGCAATGTGAACATTTAGGCCAGTTACTTTGGTGTCTGTATCACAGCAGTTCTAATATAGCTAACATATCCATGTTATTGTATTTTTGTAGGTTAAAGGAGCTTTTAAGGACCAAGCTTGTAGAATGTGGATGGCGTGACAAATTAAGAAGTCACTGTAAAGGTTTGAAGAGTTTTATTAACAGAGAATTAATAAGTTACAAAATATTGATCTTCTGTACAGTTCAGTCAACAATTGGAAATCTTGTGTTTTCTTTATTGCAACAATCTTGTCTCAAAGCTATGGATGAGAAAACATTTGTTTTGATGTTTGTGGCTTGACCTGATAATGACAAAACACTTTGCAAGAGAAATACATGGCTCCCAGTAGCTATCTATCTGTGATGTTCGGGAAGTCAACATCCTCACTGCTCATGGTCCCTAATATTGATTATAGTTCACCACTAAAATTTCTTTGTTTCTCAGTGGTTTAAATTGAATGCGGAAAATAGGAAATACCGGTAGTTGCCATCCAGTGAAAAAACCGAGATGGATCAAATCCATCAACAGAAAACTTCCAGCTAAGTACACCGCATTATAACGTATTTGTGTTTGCGCTGAATTTTAAAGCCAGCACATTTTGGCTTGCTCATGAACTAGTATGTCACACATTTGAATCATTTTGCACAAGTATAGGTGTAAACAATACCAGTTTTTATCACTTCCACAAAGTCACTTCAGTGGAAACCTTGTGTTTTATACATCATCGATATCATCATATGCTGTCAACTTCGCCTACCAATTTAAATTATCCATGTTAAAATCATAAATAAAGCAAGGTTTGATCGAGTATGTAACTTCTTTTCATTGCATTAAAAAAAATCGAGCATGTAATGTTTTTAACAAGCGGAGCACTTTGATTGTTGCCTGGGTTATTAATACCCGGCAATCTGAAATTTTCAAAGGATTTCGATTGAAAGGCTTTTTTTAGCATTGTGAAAGTATGATAGTCGCTTATAAAGAATTGCCAAGTGATTCAGAAAAGTATTTTGGTTTCATAGTTGACGAGTTTTCCAAGCTTGTGTCTACTACTTAGCATGAATTATTTGTGGCTAGGCCCATGAGTCAGAAATGCACAAAATTTGGATGGTATTTCTCATTCAAACATCCTAGGAGTATTCAAAGTTTGTTTAGATGTGTAAAGTGCTTCTTTTTTGAATAAGAAATTGTATCTTGGTTAATTCCCAGCAATGTATGGTTCCTTTTATTTTCACTTTTTGGGTCTATTTTTCTCTCTATTCCTTTTCCTTTTTTCTTTTCTTTTAGGGCAGTTTTAGGTTGGAAGAAAATTAAATGGTGAACAATAAAAACAAAAGAGTGTTTCTGTCTGTTTCTGTTGATTTGGATTGTAGAATTTCTGTATTGAACCATATTCCTTGATCTTTGGATTGGGTGGTAGTTACACAGGTTCGAAAAAAAAAAAAGTTAGGTTGACCCTATACTAAATACTGGGCCACCAAACCCCTGAATATGGTTGCCTTAAAATAGATCCTTTTTATGACACCTATATGAGCTGAGACTTAACAAAAACATCTCAGTTTTCATAATATAAATTATACCTTGTAGTGCATTGAGTTGTGAATACACTAGTGACAACAGGACCGCTTAACTTTTTATCGTGGAGGTTTGGGAGTCTACAATGTGTACCACTATAATGTGAATAACTAGCCACTTCAGAGCCAATCAAATTTGCGGGTTTGCAGTAGACCATGACCGATTTTAAGGGGAAGGACAGTTGTGTGTGTGTGTTTGTGGGGGGGGGGGGGGGGGGGGAGGGGGTTAGGAAAATATTTGGATCTTAATTATAGTAAACAGACTGTTCTTTGCTTGAACCTCACATCACAACCCTGCATGACCTGACAGTGAAGATATCTTGTTTTGCAGAAGTGATCAAACAAAAGGGCCTTGAAAATGTTACTGTGGATGATTTAGTAGCTGAAATAACTCCAATGGGAAGAGGTGGGACATATAGGTTGTAGTTATAGATAATTAGAAGTACCTAATTGAAAAGACATTGTGCCAAAAAATAACATACATGTTTAAAATATCATTTAAACTTACCAGAAACTCCTTATGAGTTTCTGAACTTACTCTATTATGCAAACCTTCAGAAATCTTCTGACAATCTCTGTTAACAAGGTTGGAAGTTTAATTTTGAAAGCACTTGATATCAGGGCAAGTGACTTAAAGAATGCACTTGCCTGGGTTACTTTTCATTAGCCCACAAACAAAATGCAACTCCTCAGACCACACCAAATCAGAAAAAGACTATCTCTGAGAAAAAAGTAACCTGCAGATGAAATATGGTAATTCTTGGAAAACTTGGTTGAACCTTCGTCAGTTAATCTTCGCCATTGTTTAGAAGTCTTCTGGCCTTCTTCAACAATCTTTGGTAGCTTTTTGATGGTTTGCAGCAAACTATGAAAATCGTGGGTAATATTATTTAAAATGTACATCTAAACCTTAGACTTATTTTCAGGTTTATTCACTGCTTTATGTCACCGATAATCGTGTATATCAATGATATTATTTATTCCTTCCTCTTTGCAGCCTTAGTGCCTGATGAAGTAAAAAGAGATATGCTTCTTAGGATTCGGACGTTCCTTGCTGCAAATACATAGTCGTTCTTACGTGGAGAAATGCGTTGTACATTTTGCCATTATTATTTTTTTGCTTTATTTTGCATTGTTACGTGTGCTCACCTTTCTTGTATAACTATAATAAAACATGCCCACTTTGTATATATATTGTTGTCGATGATGTTTATGACTTAAAATATACATAAAAGGTGCCATTTTCCCAACAGCAAACAGTTTGTCATGGTCACAATTTGTCATGGTCACAAGACTACAATGAAAAAGTCCAGAGTCCCCTTATGGCCTAAGTTCAGTGCTGCATTGAAGCAAGGCATCAAACCTGTCTTGTTTGAAATGTACCCTGTCGTAATTTTTGTTGTGGTTGATATTTTTGGCAAAGAACCTGTTTGTTTAAACTGAGGTACAGTAGTAGGAAAACCAAAGTGGTGTTTGGGGGGGGGGGGGGGGGAGAAGGGGTGACAAGGAAAGATGGACAAGGGGATGCATAAACCTTTAATTTGACTTGTGGCTTTCGTCTGAGTATCCTTTGGAGCAGGCAGATGCCCTTGTGTGTTTGTGTATGTGGGAGGGACAGTGGAGGAGGGGAACTGCTGGTTCAACTGTAAAAAAGTTCAATTCTCGATGACTTCATCCTTCACCTCAGCGCTCCCTTTTGTACATTCACTTAAAGTGTGAATCCAAACTCTCTTGCTGGTCTTACTGTACACAAAAAATTTTACAGTGGTGCGTGAAGACAGAAAATAGCAGAAGAAATTAAAGGAGAGGACTCATTCCCAGCCACCCCAGTTTCCTGCAAGAGAGTTGAAACTGGCGACAAGAAAAAAAAATCGGCGACCAAAAGTTCAATGATGCTCTGCAGCCATGTTTTATTTATTAAAGAATTAGGCATTTCTAATAAAACTATATTGAAAACCCTTCAGAAGGTGTACTCGGTTAGTTGTTATCAGAGAAGCGAAAGTTCGGAATCATACACAATATTTTCAGTTAGGGAGAATCAGTATAAACGCAGGTGCATGACAAAGTTGTTTGACTACCCAATTTCATTGTTCAACTTTTATTAATATATTATTATTATTAATACCAGCAGAAATCATTTATCGTCCTGAACTTGCAGGATTATTTTTCAGTACAAGGAGTCAGTACAGTGACAAAAGGGGTACCCAATAGAATTTCGCGAAAATCGCGAAAACAAAATCTGAAAAGCTTTCAGTCAAAAAAATAAAGTTTTCAACGGTGTCGAAACGGTGTGGTTGTCAGTTTAAACAATCGCAATAATAAACAGCCATCACTACTATCGCCCCCGCAAAGAAGCATTTTTTTAAAAAATTACATTTTCTTTCGGTGGAATAATTTTCACCAACTTATAAGTTAAAGGCCATAGGATATTTTCTTGAGGTTTACACTATTTTCATGTAAATCGTTGTTTTGAAAGTTCTGGCGGAAACAAGAAAGAGAAATATCAGTTAATTGATTTTTGTGCGGCCGTCACGACCGTTGTAAAAAATTATATGCGATATCTTAGGAACCGTGCTGTTCTGTTTTCTTGAGGTTATTTCTTATCAAGTAGTATAAAAAATCCGATTTAGTGCAAGCAAGAAGTCCAGTTGAAAATGGCTGTTCTTGTGAAGTAAAAAAATTTCTCCATGAGAGCCTATGTTCAACTCTACTTTAATATTTATTTTGAATTATTGTGGAAAAAGGAAAAATTCAGCGCTAAGGAGTCAGATAATCGATATGGTCACTCACGAAGATCACTTGTGGAAATAATTTTTTTTATTTCCACATTAGGTTGTGCCTAAATTCTGCAAGCGGTGCTTTACACGTTTGGCGGAAATTTTGTATCGGAGTGTTTCACAGTCCAGTCAGGCCGTCTTTTCAACTGAGCTATTCGCTAGATTACATGAAAATAACTTACAAATGTTCTTCACTTCAGTTCGTTTGTTTTTGTTACTGGTTTAATTATGTTTACTGAATGATAATTGGCGGCTCTTTTGATGGAGAATTTTGTTTTCAAGTAATCAGTAATGGCTTTTTCGTTATTATGAAAGAGTACCTGCTTGAAAGGCGCGTTGAAGACATTTGATGGCTGCCTTATCTTCGCAACTTTTTTTATCACCTTTCAGTTTCCCTGAGTATTTTAACCCCTTTCAGGATTTTCATTGTGGGTGAAATAGTCTCATTACTTTCGCAGTTCGTTAACGTTCGCGAAAATTAAACACAAAAAGATTAATCCGCAGAAAAAAGAACTGTAGTAAAAATGTCGCTCTATTACTGCTGTCGTAAATGAAGAGTTGTAATGTCTATTACCTTAGGGCATAACGATTTGCTTTTTTTTTAGCACACGTTGTTGGATGAATAAAAACCATATTTTCGACAGAAAGCTTTTTATTTTTGCTCAGTTCTTGCAGGTGACTCATCGGCTTGCATAAATTTTACTGACCAAAATTGACACCGTTTTCTCGAAATTAAAGTTCCGCGAAAACAAATTTCAGGGTCACTTTGCTACTTGCGTGTCCGCAAGGCCCGACTGAATGAAAATTTATCAACGGAAAGAAAAAGTCATATATTTCCATAAAAAATAAAAAGCGGTAAGAGAGTACTGGTAGAAGTTCACTGATAAAAAGAAGGAGCTATTCAAAATTTCAACAATTTTCTTGGAAAGCAGGTACAAATAGTGTTCAATAGTTAGGCGTGACTTAAGTTTGCACATCTATTCTCAACTGTAAGCTTTACTGAAAAATCGTGATCGTAGATGTTAAACCATAAGGGGCAGATGTTAATAACATAAATACTTAAAACTATTGATGTAGTATCATATACAAAAGGAACGCTCTTGACTGGCCATTTCCTAGAAATAATTTGATCAAATTACGTATGTGATGTTTGCCTTCTTTTCTGAGCACGTAAAAGCATCAGGCCTTATAGTAAAGCAATGTGATATCACGCACGGCGGCTTGCTTGGTTTTGGAACATCAAGCTTTCTTCTCTGCAACCGGTAAAACTTTTGAATAAGGCGACTGTTAACGAAGATAGGTAAGCACTTATATGAACTATGAGTAGAAGAGTTGCTTTTGCAGACTTTCCGAAGTTTTCCTGCATGCATGTGCTCAAACTGCGGGGCCTAGTCTAAAGGAGAAGTAGATCTGTAGACGTGTTGTTTAGTTCGTTATGTCCAAGGATCGCGTTTGCTGACCTTGACCAGCGCACTGTTTGTCGAAGACGGCGCTATTGTAACTTTCCCGTGATGCGTCTTTCTTTGTTGTAGGCCTTTCATAATAGGTGATTTCTCTTACCAACTGACTAACTCGGCTTACAAGTATCTGAGCAAATGTTCCACTCAGATCGAGGGGAATAAGTTTGATCTGCTTGCTTCGGTATGGCTGTAAGGTGCACGTAAAGCACTCCCGTGAAATAAATTTTTAATCCATGCAAGTGACTTGCGCGGAACCGCTGAGAAATGTCACAGGTGTCAGACTCGGAAGAAGAAGGTCGACTTACTGCCGTTAGGTTGCGAATCAGCGTGTCACGTTTTATAATGTCTAAAACGAATAATAAAGAGAAGAACAGAGTCCATTAATAAAGATTCGCCATTCTGAATTTATCAACAACATAAAGTTTCCGTAGAGTTCTGCTTCAAACAACAAAATGTGTACAAAAATTCAAAAGTTTCCCTTTGGCAAAAAAGGTAGGGCGGGCAGTTTTGTGTCATTGTAAACATTATGAAATTCAATTTTAATGTTTCCTTCACTTTGCAGCGCATCTCTACTTGAAACTTCACATTTTTTACCAAATTCAGTATGACAAATCTATTCCTAACATGAAGGATCCCGCTTTTCATTTTTGGCTGCTTCGAAAAAAGGGTAGAATCAGAAGTTAAGTGATTACTAGAAGATTATAGCTGTTGCTTGGCCCAGCTAGTGAAATTAGACTACTGCGGCCTCTCTCTCAGTCTCCTAAATTTAGCGAGAAGATCGCCGGAAGCACGACTGGTAAGCAGTGAGCCCAATGCTATCCCGGTTTCGACCAGGTGGAACTTTGAACATGTCTACTTCTTTCGGGTGCTTTTTATTTCATGCCATGAAAAATACAGCGAATAAGAAAGTTGAAAAGCTGTTGCCAAAAAAGGATAAACCATTAAACATTATACGGTATTCCTCGTGCGGCATTCACGTTTACTTCACACAGCTTCACCGCGGAGTTAACTGAAAAAAAATGCATCTTTCTTCTTTCACGGCTTTTTTTAGCAGGATGTAGTAGGATATTTTCGTAAACCTTGAACTTTTATAGTTTGTTTGAGTATAGAAAGGTTGTTTGTAACTCTTGAAATTTGACCTAGAAAACAACCGCGGATCGTGACTTTCCATAATCACGATAATCAATATCTTTCAGTTAAAAGTGAGACGGTGTTTTTAAATTTATCATCGTAAATTGTGATATTGTAGCCATCTCTGACAATTAGCAAGCGATAATATCTCTTGCAATTACGTAAGTAACAATTTAACATGAAACAATTTAATGTGAACGGCGACTTTTGTGAGATACAAACGCTGCATCGGAGAGTAGTTTCCCAGTTCAGCCATAAAGGAAACAGTGAGGAGAAACTATAATAATAAAATAATAATAGTAAGTCTTTATTTCATAAGATAAAAACACATATCCTATGTTACAAAAATTGATGGTAAAAAGCAAGCTACATTACATGAACTAAGACTATTATTCTAATGAAATAAATCAGCTAATTTGTATTTAAAAGTAAGGCGGTTAATAAAAGAGCTCATGAAGCGCTTCGTTTTTATTTTAGGTTTCACGGCCGACTTTCTTCTAAGCTCGTATTTGGTGTTCTTAACCTCCGGCAACATGTTATACAGCGGGTGACCCTCTAAGCCCATAACTTTAGTGCATATTTTCTTATCTTGTTTTTCTAAAAGATCTTGGATATCTATGCTATGTGAGATGTACCTACGCTTCTTACACCTATCCAAAAAACACTAGATCGTTGTTAGTTCAGCTTCAGCGGCTCCGAACACCGCAAGCCCGTATGAGATATTTGGTAGTACAATAGAACTGAAAAGGTAGTCAATTTCTGATTGATTGTACCCCTCTCTTCTAAGCGTCCTGAGCACATGGAGAGACTTGTTTGCTTTTGTGAGTTTGTTCTTTACATGAGTGTTAAATCGGGTGTCAGACTGGAAAGTAACACCCAGCAGAACAAGTTCCTTAACCTGAGGTATTCCAGCTACTCTCTCAAAGATTTATGCATTGCCTTTTTTCACAAAGGCGAGTTCTTTACATTTACTAGGATTACAGGTCATACAGTTGTTTTTTGACCATTCTAAGAACTGCATTTCTAACTCGTTTGAACAGTCTATATCCCTCCACACCGGTGCAATAATGGTGGAGTCGTCCGCATATTTATACAAACAAGTTGTAGAGCCATTTAATCTCTATGTCACTCCAACGATGTTTCTAGTAGCCAGACCCTAAACACAGAAAAGATTAGCGTCGATTTCGACTTTAGTTTAACAAGTTTTAGTCACGACTTGTGCCATTTCTTTTATTGTTTTCTTTGTACTCTTCAACCTTAAAGCATTGTGTTTTAACTTTCTATCGTGTTTAAATAAAGGTTATTCATTCATTCATTCATTCATTCATTTATTCATTCATTCATTCATTCATTCATTCATTCATTCATTCATTCATTCATTCATTCATTCATTCATTCATTCATTCGTTCATTCATTCATTCATTCAAGCGCCTGTTTTGAAGTTTAGCATTAATAGTTTCGCACTGATAGTTCTAAAGGTTAGGGAAGGAAAATGTTTACAGACGGAACATGCACTCAAGGCGTAGGCATTTTTGACGATGGCATTATTTCACTATAAACGTAACTTGCTACCAGAGTCCTTCAGTTTGTGGTTTCAGTTCTGATGCAAATTGGGCCTATTGTTATTTACACTTCGCCGGGATTACAAATTCTATCTAAATAAGAAAGGAAAAACGATATGGCTAGTCAAATTAAACCACGTGAAAACGGCCTATTTACCCGTTTAAATGCTCTCGGGTACCCGAGACAACCCTACCCCCCGAAACAACTTTATTGAGCGTTTATATGATAACAAGTTGGTCCCACTGACCGAGTCAAAGTTAAGCCTACTTAGTTATGAGGGAGCTAAGCACTTCCAAATACTTCAAACTTCTTCGCAATAGTTTCAACTCGTTCAATATGTCTAATGTAGCCGAACAGTCCGGGAGCTGACTCTGTAAGGACGGCATTACAGTTCAGGCAGAAAAAGAAAATTCACTGTCGTGTCTTCACGTTCTACATAAAACTTTGAATTTGGTCATTTCACGTTGTTGTTTTGCAGAGGACGGCAAAGAAATGTACCAAAATCTGTATCGCACGTGCAGAGTCATTGTTTTGCTAATTAACCTTTTGTTTTGTGACGTTCTCGTCAGCCGTCACCGTCGTTCCCTACTGTTCATGTCCTCAGTACGCCCTTTTTCTTAAAATGTATTCGTTGATTCGATCACTGTAGCCTCTGTTTGTTTAAACATTACTTCTTCGATGTACATTTTGCTAAATTAGTGGTTTTAAACCAAAAACCAGACGTTACCTGACACGGGGAATGCAAAAATCAGAGCCAAAGTGTTTATAGGTGAAAAAGTTGTCCCTTCTGCCAGGGTTACTGTGACAGGATTTTCGATCCACGCAGTGGGTATAAATACACAACGGATAACCTATGCCAAACAGAATGTTTTGTCATTCTCGAAAAGTACATGAGCTTGTATAAAGAGCAACTCACAAAGCCAATCCCGGCAACTGATGACACCCATGTGGAGGGTCGAAACCATGGTCTTGCCTGTACATATTGGCATACACAACCACGCAGTCGATAGACTTGCTAAAAACAGGAGGAAAGATATAAAGCTCCTAGACACGAAGCTCTCAGTTTCAAGAGGAGCTTACTCACACATGTTTGACTGAAGCAGAGTTCAGCCATCTATTACATGTTACATAGCTAGAAAGAAGCTACAACTTCAGTTTCATGAAGAAAAGGGTCCATAGATCACACTCCGTGATGTGAAACACAACATCCTGCGAGAGAATCATACAAATAAGCTGGGCCCAGCGTTACAAACATCAGCAGGGAAATTAACTCATCACGTTACAGATAATATTTCAGATCCTTTATTGTCACAACTACAAACATGAGAGGCTGCAAAACAGTTCAAGTTCCTAAACGGGCCAGACTCAACGTACCTAGTATGCCGAAAGCGGCATAGAAACCACATTTAGTCGCTTAATAAACGATCCGAGGTCAAATTTAACTGAGAATAACAAACAGTGCGCGCAAGCCACAAGAATCCAACGGTTATCAGAAAAAGAACGATATGACCTCGAGATAAAGTCTAAAAATGCGACATTTAAGTTGAAATGGCTCAATTCAGTAACCATTTAAAAATCCTCCTTACTAAACTCACTACAAACATACAAGAAGCAAAATTGGTCGAAAGACCAAGACATGTGTGTAAGGCGAAGCGTACGAAAACGTGAAGTAGGAGTCGTGCAGGCCTCCCAACCCTATTTTATAACTGTGACAACTCGCCTCCCCGAGACTAGTTGGTGATCCTCATGAAAACGGTTCGTTGAACTTGTCAAAGAAAGAGGTGAAAAGTCAGCTCGCCCAGGGTAACTCAGGGGAGCTAGGGCCTCGAGTAGCCCGCGATTACAGCTGCCTCTCTGATCGCTCCCGGCCTCAAGGGCATCGGCAGATTACACCAAGCTCTGCAGCAGTCACTATCTATGTGATATACGATTGGTTTAAGTGTTTTCACAATACGTTTTCACAACTTGACACTCCCCCCCGGAGAGTCACCCTTTTATATCGTCTTTTAAGATGGCCCTGATCAACAGTTTTGTTACTAAAAATAAATAGAATTGAAATTTTTAAAATTCTTGGAAAAAATAAAGACCTTAAGAATTTTGTGAGAAACTAATCTTTTCTCTGTGACCTCGAAAGTGCCATAAATGAACGGCACGTCTTGCACTACATAGTTTTCACTTTCTCGGACAAGGGATGGTTTATTCCATTATTCCATTTGTCCGCCACCTTGATTTTTGGTCAAATGATTTTTTTTCTGCACAACGAACCACGTCGGTGTAACACCTATCCCTGGGGAACAGCCTAGAATAACAGATTCCTAATAAGGGAATAACAGATCCCTAATAAGGGTTAGGGAGAGGTGCGTCCAACAGCTCGAAAAGACAGGAGAAAAACCCTGTTTTTTTCGTAGCATTTGTCATATCTTTCCTACCAGTATAGGCAAAACATATGTTATTTTGGCCATATTTCACACAATATAAATGGATCGAAAAGCCATACTCAGTGATGCCAGTTCCCTTGTCAGTGGAGATTCACGTGCCAGGCGTCACACTGTCAAACCATTTATAGGATTATCATTCCAGCCTAAATGATTCCCCGCAATTAAAAACGCACCCACGGCTTGCTAACGGAACTCTTCTGGTCCAGATGTTGTGGGATGAGACCCTTTCTTTGTTTTAGTCACAATAGGAAGCTGTATAATATCATTTTTATCATCCAGGCGTTAATTCATAGGGCAAAGTTTATAAATCATTCAGACATTGTGCTCAAATGTTTGGCAGATCGGGGCAGATCGGAACTCAATGCATAATGTACAAATGTTTCCCTAGAGAGTTATGGTTTTCCAGTGACACTTCAAAGTCTTATTTAGGAGGTGAGTAACCGATCACTTCTCAAAGCATAGTTTTATTTGGGTGGCTTTTAATTCTAAGCTGTCAGTAAAAATTTTGACCACTTCTCAGCCATTGGTGAAATCCATTTTGACGTACACCAACTCATTACGAACAGTTCTTTTTGTCTTTTGCAGAGTGTTCGCGTATTCCAATATTCAGTCCCTTACATTATCCCGCTTCATGATACGGACAACGGTTTATACCGACAACGGACACTTGTTCTGAGCCGTGTGATACGCTCCCATATGAAGTTAACCACACTTTACGACCGGAGGGGGGGGGGGGTAGTCCCTTATATAAGTTAAATAGGTATGTGCCGCGCCAAAAGGTATGGGTTTTGAGCCTTTTTGGTCTGAAATAGGGTATAGATTTTGACCATTTTAGTCTGAAACAGGGTGAGGCTTGTGCACTCTGATATGGGATCTGCTTACAAGAAGCTATCTTTTTATTAATTTTCTTCTCCAAAGAACTGAGGTTTGATTAACGTTGGGAATTTGAAGCCCTTCTCAAATGTTTACGCAAACGAAATAGGGTTAGGGTCTAGACTGAAATAGGGTATCAAATTTTGGGTCAGGTCTGAAATAGAGTAGGGAAAATCACATATTTTGGTCTGAAATAGGGTAAGGGTTTTCAGAAGCACGCCGCACACCCCACCCAAATCTTCGGGAAGTACTTCCCGGGCTTTACGAGCACTGTCTGGTTATCTGTGCACTGTACATTTTCATTTGTCTGACTGAACTGCAAACTGAAAATGTCTATGCACAGAAAAGTTAAAGACTATTTAAAATAGATAAGTACGTTATGCTATGCACGTTTGAAACAAGAGAACATCAATTTTTGTGCGAGACATTTGACCACTTTTCCCAGCGTGAGATTCTTCAGTTTGGCCAAGGTGTATATACGTGTAATCTCCCGTAGAGAACATGCTTTAAGACAAAAAGTTTGTTCTACTGCTTATAACAAGTGTATGCTATAGCCTACGTATCGATAAAACATGTTTAGTCTAACGAATTCCCAGTGCCCACTCAATACGGACTCCAGGATATGAAAACGGACTCTCAAGCTTCTCCCCCTGGTTGTATTAAAACTGGGTTTCACGCACATTCAGGCCCCGACTGACACCAACACGTTTTCGCAAACCTCCGTTTTTAGTGTCTCGAAAACCGACGAAAAGTTCTGAGCGTATGCCTGAAGCCGCAATATTACCTGACTACTGGCGACTGCATAATTAGATGTGACGTCAGCGTTTTCGGAAAGCTCCATTTTTGCCGTCCTCACCAAAACGATAGACCTCCGTCGTCAAAAGCCTCCACGTCGGAGACCGTTTCGAAAACCTCCGTTTTTATCTATAAACATTACCGTTTTCGATCGTGGACGATCGGCAAAAACGCATAAAAAAGTATGGGTTTTCAAACAGAAACGCGATAGTGTACGCGGGGCCTCCGGCAAACTTTCTTAGTCTCAACCGGATCGTATTCAGATATCTATTAGTTACTTTGTCATTTTCGCGATCGCAGCTGAGATTTCAGATTTTTAACTCCCAGTTAACACATTTCGCAAAAATTGTATGATTTCGGGAAGACATAGTAGCGTTTCATAAAACGGAAAACGGGTGGAAAAATGGATGGATACTGGAGGAAGAAAAGGAAAGAAAACACGTTCGTCGGTCTTGTCTTACGTAATCAACGGTGGAGTTTCATTTCGGGTATTATTGGATAAATAATATTAATTAATAAACTTTCAAGAAAGGAGATGGCAATGTTTCTAAATTGTCTTGCACAGCTCAGTCATTTAAAACAGATAGAGATATTTCGCACCCAGATGTTTTATACTGATAAAGTGAAAAGTGTCGGTGACGAAAAGACTTAATTGTCTCTATTCACTTAATGGTCACTTTTGTTTTGTATTTTATGTTTAAGTCGTTTTTAATTTATGTTATGCGAAGCAATTTGTCACATTTGTTTTTTATTTCTTGTTTAAGACGATTTTAATTTATGTTATGCTCTTTTAAACAAGATATTTATTTTAATCAACTTCCTTAGATCAAAATTAGTAAGTGGAAAATCTTCATCTTTACGTGCTACGAATTCATAATGCAAAGATAAAATCAATGAACAGTTTCGCGATCCAGCCTGTTCAAACATTTTTTTAAAATTATAAATTTCTTTTAAATGGACGCCGTTTCCAAAAAATGAAAGTGTAACCACGAATGAAAATTACAGCTTAGACATAAAGAAAACAACCGACGTTAAAATCACACAAAAGGTTATCATTTAACATTTCACACCTGCTCGCTTGAAAACACGTTTTCGATGTCAACATGATAAAGTGTTTTCTTTTAAATTTACCCACTTTCCTTTTTCCGAGAGAAAAACACTTTTGCAAGAGGACGTGAGATCGTTAGGTAAGTTGTAGTGCAGTCTTGACTTGTATTGTGATATTCGACCATTTTGTAAAATGAGACACCACCAAGCTTTTGGGCCGCTAAGTTAAAAAAGTACATTTTCCTGCTGTGGAGATTAAAAAAAAACTCAGCCTGAGTTAAATGTTGGAAATCGCAAGACGAAATTTTAATCGACAGTTATACGGCGTTACTTACTGATAGTGTCTTTTAAACTGATTCATGAATCTTGTACGACCTTCAAGCAAATATGTGATTCAGTATTCTTTAAAAATTTATTTATTTATCATTATTTTTAAGACTCTAGACAAAATCCTAATTGAGTGTGAAGCTCTTGTGAATCTCTCTCCTTCATGCTGTTTTTTCCAGTAACACGTCACAAATATTTGTCTTTCTAGTTTTGAGCCTGAGCACTCACGAATATGAAGAGAAGTCTTACAATTTAACTGACGTCCATTCTGAGTTAATAGCTATTAGCTATTTTTTCACTTGTTGTTGCACGTCTTTTAAAGCCAACCCACGCGCCAAAAAGATCATTTTATTTTGCTATAATTTCTCCAAGTGTTTATTCTGGGAAATGGGTGGTATATGAAGAAAATGTCTCCTTTTTATGATTCCTTCATCCTAGTCTACTTTACTTAATATAGTATGTAAATACACATTAACGAAAACGCAGATCGATGCAGTCAGTTTGGAAATTTACAGAGGTTTCAAGACATTAAAATAAGCTAAAATAATTTGATTAAAATAATTTGCAGCGCTCACGCCAGCGAAAAATTAGAAACGCTGTGATTATTTTTTTTCTCCCGTCCAAATTTAAGAGGATTACCAAAGTTGTATTTCAAAGAACCATAACAAAGCCGGAAAATAAAAAAACGATATTTGGTTAAGGGAATATTCTTGCATTTTCCTCTTTAGTGATGACACAACGACGATCCACAGTCTAACGAAACAAACCAAGAGTCTGTCCGTGTTAACTGAGATGGGCCTGGGAGCGAGCCACTGCCAAGGAGTTCGGGCACCAAGGGAAGTGTCCATCACCACTTTGTCGACAGCTGCGTTGTTCGCTCTTTTCACAGTACCTGGCAACCTGCTGATTATCCTGTCAGTCCTGTTAGACCCGAACAAGAATCTTCGCCGCACTCCGTACATCCTGCTTATTCTAAACTTGGCCATCACAGATCTGATCGTGGGTGTCATGGTGGAACCGCTGTCCATGTACACGCACTGGAATGAGGCGCACGGCCTGTCAATCACCAACTCATGGCTGTCGCAGTTTGTTTACTTTATGTGCTGCACCGCCTCCTTGCTCAGCCTGGCCGTCCTGACAGTCGACCGCTACTTGGCCATTACGTTACCACTTTGGTACCGTGCCAACATGACCAACGCGCGCGTGTTCCAAGCTTCTATCGTCATCTGGGTTTTGTCGATAGCTTCCAGTGGGTTGTTTTTCGTCACTGGTTTCGTCACTTACGCCTTCGTGTTCGCAAACTTGACGCTAATCTGCACGGTGTTTACGTTGGTGTTCTCTTATGTTCGGGTGTTTTTGGTTGTAAAAAAGAAGGTCAAAGAGCTGAACAACTTGCATCAGGGCGACAGTGAACGGAATAAAGCCCAGGAACGAAACATTCAGTGGGAGAAAAGACTAATCAAAACACATCTCATGATGCTCTTGGCATTTTTGGCGTGTTATGGTCCTGCGTGTATCATGATTTATGTCATGAATCTTTGCAGGATCTGCAGCTGTGAACTCATTCATTGGTTAAGAGATCTGCACTTTGTGTTAATCTCGCTCAATTCTTTGATCAATCCCTTTGTGTATGCTCTGAGGCTGCCGGTGTTCAGGGAAGCTATTAACAGTTTACTGCGCTGTCGTTTTTGCTGTAAACGAGGGTCAGTGTTGCCAGAGGAACAGCCTGAACAAAGTGAAGAAAACTCACCACATGTCATGAACACTACACAATCAACATGGTTTGCATCAAACTTTCCACTGGAACCAGAGCCCTCGGCGATTGGATGAATTTGGAACCTTTTTAAAGCGGAACTGCGCCCTAAAACGAGATTCTTCTATCTAGAATAGCGTTTTCGTCGGTTTTCCGCGCGTTGGAAGTGTTTCTTACCTTTTGTAGACAAGAGCAAAATTTGGGATGAGGGGATACAGGAGGGGAGATACAGGAACTGTTTTTTCTTCCTTCCCCTTCCCCTATCCCCGCTTCCCTTCATTCTATTTTTTTCTCAACTTTCGGGCGACCAAAAAAAGCGCAAAACGCTTCCAATGCTCGGAAAACATTGTTTTCAAAACTTGCCGAATGTATTTTTTATGGAAGTACTCCTGTCGCTCTTAGCATTCTTTTGGATCCTTCAGTAACATTTTAGAAACAACAACAACAACAACTTGCAAAAGGTTTATTGATACTTTGAGTATACAAGGCCAGAATTTATATAAATTTATCTATACAAGCTGTTAATATCAGGTAAGCCTAGAAACTAGTTTAACTAGCCCTCTATCATCGGTAAATATTTGGCGGCTAGCAAACATATGCCTTTAAATTGTAAATGGTTAATTAAGTGATTAATTTCATCATGGTACCTATCGGATAAAATACTGAAACATGTATAAGCCCCGCAATCACAGATTAATATTCAATTTAGTGTACGTGACCTCATATTAAGTTACGAGCCTCGCTCAACACATATCACGTGGTGCATCGAAGATCCTCTCCCACCCGCAGAGACTTAGGCGCGAGGGTAATTCCGCTGAACGGGGTGATTGCAGACGTGGACAACGAGAGTACGCCCGCTCTCACTTTGCTGAGCGGATTCTCCCTCCCAAAACTCTATTTTGAGCTTCTGCAGAGGAGAAAGTGGTAAACCTATAAGGGCCCATTATTTAAAGAAGAATGCCGTGGTCCAAGCCGAGATTATCCAAATTTACTCAACTTTATTGTTTTACGTCGTTCACCTTAAGTCCTTGTTAAACTTTTAAGGCGTGTAACACTAACTAAAACAGTTTGTCACTCATGTTCAGTTAGACTAACTATCTTATCAGTAGGTTTAGATAACCACAAACGGTTTTAAACAAGAAACCAATCCTTGTTTTCTTTTTTTTTCTGGGCTCTTATTTTCTATTACACGATTTATTTAAGAAACACTATTTTATTAAGGTACAGGAGTTTTCCGGTTCGTTAAATATCCGAGATGCTTTGTTAAGTTTGCTTTAGCGTTTGCATAGTTGCGGTTGGGGGAATCTCCACTGGGTAATAACGAGGGTGCTTCTTGTTCCTTTTGTCGTTTGAAAAAGCCGTTTTGGCATCAACTGTGGTAATAACAATACTTCTTGGAATATTAAAAAAGTAAAGATTTATACGCTGTCTGTTTAGCTCAGTTAGTAGAGCACCATTCTGCCAGGAGGAAGGTCAGATGTCCGACTCCTCCCTGGATCATCAGGTGGGGTCTTTGAATAAGTAAGGAAGAGAGTGTTACTATTTCTTTTAAAAGGCAAAAGAATAAATCTCTTGAAAAAGATTAGACGGTCATGTGGCTCGGATTACCCTATAAAAAGTAGCTGTCCCGTCTCCAGTTTGCAGAATTTGGAAACGTTGAGGGAAATAACTTGTCCTGGCCATGAGCACCTTTGGGGTTGGCATGTGTTTGGTCTGGCGAAGAGATTTTACTAAAAGGCTTCGGTGGGAGGGGTACTCGATAAAGTGTTGTACAGTAAGGCTCCATCCCGAGATTGAAACCCTCACCCTACATTAAACTTATTTTTTTAAACGAAATGGCACCCTTCCTTACACCTAGAACAAAAACTGTACCTTTTTCCTGCCTCAAAAATAAACCAAAAACTTAGGTCATCGCAGGTTTTTAACATCTCCAAGGCTCTTAGCTTTGATATATATTGCGTTGTGGTCTTTGTCAAAATTTTGCAAACGTAGACTTAGACTTAGCTGCTATCTCTTTCAGTTTCAGGTGAATTTTGGCGACCCTTTAACATGCTAAAACAGCAAATTTCCCTCTCCCTTTGTATACTGCAAACGCAAAAAAGGAACCCCTTTCGGGTGAAGCCCCCTGTATGGCCTATCATAGGGAGTACCCCGCCCCCTACCACCAGGAAAGCTTGACGCCACAACTCTGTATACAGCCACAGGTTTTGAATTCGGTGAATACTGCCGATGAAACTAGAAACAGAAAGGTGGCCAGTGTTTTCCAAAACAAATACAAGAACAACACGTACAGTGAGAAAGATGGGATATTCAGTTTGTCACGAGTGTGGGACAAAGAAAAAATCTGAGTCCCCGACGGGAATCGAACCCATGACCTTCCGTACACCGGTCGGGCGCTCTAACCACTGAGCTACTGGGAGATTCGTGACGAGCGAGGTCATATTTACTGAGTTCGTTGTGACATGCGTCCTGTATACTGCTAGGATCAGCAATGTCGAAAGCACCGTGTGTGATAATACACTTTTTTTTATTTTGATAAGCTCGTTTTCTACCAGAAAAGGCCAAAATTTCAAGAGCGCGTCCCAGGCTGAAATTTTCTGGAAAACCTTTTTTTCCATTTATTTTGAAAATGAGAGACAAGTACAACAGTAAACATAACGGTTGACGTTCTTCGGGAAAAAGGAAGCGAGATTGACGAATATGAGCAAACGTCATAGTACGACGCATGTAGCTTGATATTGGCAACAAAGCTGTTCCATAATTGGTTTCAGAGTGATTTACTGCAAAACGCTCTTTTTCAGTTACAAAAAAAAAACGTCTAAAGAAAAATACAGCCTTAAAAAATCCAAATAAATAAAGGCATGTGAATGTTAAGCCCCCGCTAAAAAGTGAAGTAAGAGTGTGTATGTACACATAGAACATTTTTTTAGGTGGCTGAATTTGCTGTATTTAGTGCTCTTAAAAAATTGTGAAAGTTTTGGGTGAAGTGCTTGAGTTCTCTGAGGGTACAAAAAATATATATGTGGAGCCATGGACCGTCAAAGCGCGTTTCTGGCACCTCTGAAGGGTACCTCTCAAAATTCAGGGTCCACATTTTCATACCAAATTCCAAGTGGTCTTTTGAAAGCAACCAAAGTCAAAATGTAGGGCAAAGAGTTTACAGGAATCCTCATCCCTTGGCTACAAAGCTGACTAAAATTCGCCCTGCCTCGAGCAACCAGGCCCTGGGCTTAAAATAAGCATTTTTGTCTGGGCTCCCGTTATGGAAAAGCTTCGAGACTCCAGAGCTCCAAACGACCCCCTCTGGGTCTCCTGAAAATTACCCACGAGCACCCCCGTTACTTACCCACAAGAGTCATCCCATCCCGCTGAGACTGTGTCTTCCAACAATAGACAGCAAGAGGCACATGTTGGCACCATCCCCGCGATATGGCCAGTATCCTAAGCATGCACACAGCTATATCACTCGGGCATGGCAGCCATGGACAGCTGTTTCGTCTTTGTTAGAACTAATCAGTATCGCATAGCCGTCCAGCCCCTGTAAAAGGCACCTCTAACTCGGCGTTTTTGTCTTACAGGGGCCTGACGGCTATGCCATGCTGGTGAGTCATAACAAGGACGAAATAACTGTCCATGGCTGCCACTACCCGAGTGATATGTCTGCACGGTGGACATGCGTGGGATCGGCTACTGGTCAAGCCTCGGGGGTGGTGTCTATTGTTGGTTATGCCTTCCATGCCAAATAGTCGTCGAGCTTAATTACGGGTCTGTCATTTGTAGCCTAAAACCATTCAGTTTCGAGGGTGTTCCCGTCATCATCTTTATCTTCATCTTCGCCAATTCCCCTGACGATCTTGTAGCAGAGATAGGTAACGATCAACAGAGCAACCATCGATGGAACACAGATTCCTAACATCTCCAGCTTAGCAGCAGTTGTCCCTGGGGAGAAACATGGCCAAGTCATAAATGCAAAGACAACGAGCAGTCCCAGCGTGTGGGGAACTGGAAGAACGTGATTATAGTCAAAACCATAGCCAGTCGAATGTTATCGAGGTTTTGACCCGACAGCCATAATATTAGATCAGAATCGCTTAGAGGGAGTATTCTTGACAGACGAGCACTGGATTACTTCAGGCATTTTTACTGGTGAGCGCTGGATTACCTCAGGCGTTTTTTGACGGCGAACAGGGAATCACCTTAGCAAAATAGTATAGGGTTGAGAGGGCTGTTGGACGGAAAGGCATTTTTCTCCTCCGTTTATTTCCTTCATAATTCTTATTTTAGCATTCCTTCCACTCCATTGGTTGCCTTATTAACTTGCCTCAACGCTCATCTGTTCAGGATACTTTGCAAACTTAGGTTTGGCCAGAAGCAGCACTCACGCACATGCACTTAAGGTGGTCAGATATTTATACCAATTAAAAAATGGTAAACGCTAAGCCTGCAACAATCAAGTTATGGATGCACGCGGGAGTTTGCTAGGCCCGAAAGAAGCGTTAAAACCCGGGGGGTACTCCTTATAATGGCTTGTACGGGGAGGCTCCGCCCGAAAGGAGAACCTTTTTCAGGCTTCAGGTATATAAAAGGGTAGGGATTTCACGAGCTAAAGTATATGAAAGGCTAGGGAAATCTGTCATTTAGGTATTTAAAAGGGCCTTTAATTAAAATATTTCGAGTAGATATTAATAATATTGTTTTTTGGTTAACATCTCTTCCGGTAATACTGTTCTCCCCTAATATCGCTCATTAACTGCATTCCAAGGGTTTAGAAAAGGGATGCAGTGTTCTTTAATAAGAAGGGGTACCATTTTTCAATGGAAGGTATACAAAAGGGGTACCTTTTCTGTCAAAAATTGTATATATAAGGGTAAGGGGTTGGACCTGGGGGCAGAGCCTCCCCGTATAAAAACTTTGTTGGGTACCCCCCTCCCCTCCACCCGAGCGTCAAAGCTCCCTCAAGTCTTGTCGGGTGATCGTTGGAAGCCGAGTTGCCAATGGGAGTCAGGTCTACATATTATCTGATCTTGTATCGCACTTTGCTGCGTTATCAGCCAATTATGACTGGAAACATGACACGTGGTTGATATATATATATTGGATTTCAGTAAGTCGAACTATGAGGCTGGCAGTAATGTGTGATATATTTCGAATTCAAAGGTCGGTAAATTATGATCGTCCGGGTGAGTGTAGTCCTGAGAAGGACTGTTTCGGATAATATTGACGGACGTTTCGAGAACCTGAGCGGAAGTCATCACCAGAGTCAAGTCACAAAATGACTCCTGGGTTCAAACCATTTACATAGTTCGAATTATCTGCAATGGCCTGAAAGTGCACTAAGCAATAAACTAGTATCTTTGTTAGTTCTTTTAAAAAATAAGTTCTTGTTGTGCGAAAAGTCATGGACACATCAGTAACAATGCTACGTATTCTCACACCGTTCGTATATAATAATGAAATAGGTGACTTCAATCAGTAACATGGCGCAGAGAGAGAGCAATGGGACTGGGTATTGAATAATTACCATGACAACGTAATGGATACTCACTCTCTGCTGTGTAGGTAGCCTTGAAACCAGAAAACCGTTTCTTCCCACTGGACCTAAACGTCAACCTGTCATCGTGTAAGGTTACAGTTGAAGGTTTTTTTGATCCACAAAACCTTTGGCGATTTACCTCCACATAGTCATCAGAACAATCTTTGGAATCCGGCAGGTCAAAGCGATCAAACGACAACTTGATTTTGTAACCAGGACGTGGTTTGAATCGCCAGGAACACTTGATGGGTCCATATTCATCATATGGAAAGGGATAGTTATAGCTGGCCAACATCCCATGGTATTTCCGCAATATGATGTTGCGGCTGTTTGCTTTACAGGAGTTCGGGGTTGGTGCTAAAAATTCCAACGAGGAACATCTGGTTACATCAATGCACGATCAAACCCAAAATTCATGAGTATCAATTAAGGAAATAATCGGTAAAAACTGCAGATTGCCTGAATACGGCCGAAGAGGGCCTCAGTAGGGTTTTAGCTTTGACGGTTGACCTTGTAAATAATAGTATTTTGAAGGTGGTGGATAAACTTCAATAATGATTGAAGCATCACTTATTGATCAAACATAAAGATCACGAGAATAAAAATACATCTTATTCGCTGGTTTAACATATAACACGCGCGGATATTTTCCGAGTTGTGTAGTTTCCGAGCCCCAAAGGGGTGAGGAAGAATACGAGCAATGAGCAAAATGTCCGCCGTATATATGTTAAGCCATCGAATAAGAGATTTATTATTCCACTTGCAAAAATCACGTCAAAATTTGGTTTTTCAGTCCTTCGGCTTGAAAACCTGTGAAACATGGATTTTGCAGTGCAATACGTAATACCGTGGCATATTTTGCGCGTTCTCTTGACCTTATATGGTAAAATGGCGCAAGAGTAGAATAGAATATATAATGAAAGAAATGATCACCAATGATAAAATGTCTTGATGTCTCAACAGATTTCCCCAAACTAGTTCCATGACAAATATATGGCGAACGGTGAAAACAATATTCATGTTGATATTGGGCTTCATGGGTTAAACCTGTTCAGGACAACTGTTTTTGTTTGTTGGTAAATTTTTTTATTTTTTTCGGTTGACGGTAATTGTTTTCAGTAAAACTAACGCTCATTTTTCGCTCAATTTACCCTCATTTGTACATTATTGTTGCAAAACAAAACTGAAGATAATTTTGTTACAAAAAGCCTCTTACAGTGTTTCAGCGCTTCAAATACAGCCTCAAAGCCAGAGCCATTAGAATAATTGTACTTGAACTTGAGGGAATAGAACTGAACCAAAAGGTACCGACCGCTGGAAATCACTGAGGGCTCGAATTCCTCACCGCACTTCTTTAGCAATTTACTGGATGCACTCTTTCCATCCCGGATGTAAAGAGAAGAATACTGACACATATAATCCTTGTCGAATGACTTCATGTTCAGCTTCACAAAATGTCCTTTTGGTGCTGTAATCAACCAAGTGCAGTTAACGCCATGAGGAAAATTTCGCGGGAACAAGGGCGTGAAAATTCTTCCTTTGGCATTGCTCAGTTCAATGACTTTTCCTTTTCGGCCCAAGCAAGGCCCCACGGCAGCTAAGAATAAAATAACAGAAGAGTTAATACATCCATGCAAATAGGAATCCAGCCATAGCTGGTGAGGGAGTGGGAAGGCTGGGTGTATAACAGCAATACAAAATTCGGGATGGCCATCTACTTGGTGCTAGTATTACACGGGCACACGGCCCAGGGAAGGGTATAACAATATTTGGAAGCGCTTTAAATATCTGTTTTACTTTTGCACAGGATTGAATTTTGAGGAAAAATTTCATGAAAAATGATCAAAACCGCATTTCAGAGTACTGATTTATTTATTCATTTATTTATACAACTACCTCTTTAAGCTAGGTGGTGAGCTACAGAATAAACGATGGAGCAGTTCGGATACAACAGAAAAGAAAGTCCTTCTACAAAAAGACTTTTGCCTTACATTTCTTAACAGCCTCGAACATGATAACAAACTCAACATCTTTCTCTTGGAGAGTTTTGAGACCAACAGAAAGATGGCAGCCACTGGAAAACACCGTTTGCTCATATTCACTCTTTCCAATGAAAGATTCCAAAACGCCGCTTGAAGAATTAAGACCATCCAGAATTTGAAGAGTAGAATTTTTCAAGTCGTAGTGGTGTAATTTTAGCATGACGAGCTTTCCGTGTGGAACCGATATGATCCAAGTACATGACATGTTGTTTGTTGTGGAGTTTGGCTGTGTTATGGTACCATTGTCACCAGTCAAACGAATGACGTTATCTTCTCCTGGAGTTGTGCACGCTGAAATTATAAAAGAAAACTCTTGTAATTTGCAAACACTTGAAATGAAAACACCTGAAAACATTTTCTTATCTTGGACAAAAATAGCACGACCTTTCTGGATAATGATTTCGACTGGGGACGACTCCCTTTTTTTTCACCTCATGCTTTAAACACGTAAGTCAGGAAGAACAAAAACACAAAACAATTGTACCGGGAGGAAAGTCCTATTGAGCTAGATGGGATAAGCTACAGTTGTAGCCTGAATTCAACCTGGTTTTCATGTAAGCACAGAAGAATGTTATCAGTAGTGAAATAGTTTATAAATAATAATTCGTCCGTTGATTTAGTGGGCAAGCTGGCAATAACTACTTTGAACCTACCTTCAATGTTCAGTGCTTGGAACAGCACACATGGCCCTGTGATGTTAAAAAAGGAGAAAATTCCTGTTATTGCAGACTGCAAGATGCCTCTTTTATTTTCAACAGTAGATATCGTAGTTATGATAATGACTGTTCTGCGAAAATTCAACATATGAGCTCGATAATCGCCTTTCTTCTAGTTTGTGCCTCCCCTCGAATTAGCTGAACTCTGAAATCAACACCGACTCATCCATCTTAAAAGAAGTCATAAAGAAAGCAGGAAGAAAGCCAGATCACAGTTACTCCCCATTTCATGCAAATTTCAAAACGTTGTCCAAAATTCAAGTTATTCTATTGAGACTGAAAAAAATGAAATTGGAAATAATCGCACAAGAAGCTTATTTGAAAAAATAGAGAATGCTTTACATTTTAGTCAACCTTCTCATTTTCTTTGGGTGTTACAATCTGCGCATTTTGAAGCGGCTCGAAAGTGGCTTCAAAGAGAATCGCTCAACTTTGTAAGATATGTTGACGAATAATTTATACTAACGTGCCGCATAGCAATGTATGTAGCATGATGTTCACAAAATGTCAGGGCAATATGTTGGTGACACAAATTTTGATAATTTGTTGAAACGTTTCCTTACTCAGTATCCGATTATCTTTCTCTCTCACTGTCACTATTTTCACTTCATCAAATTTTCACAATAAATGGAAAACAAGAAATTTGATGTGGCATTTTTTCGTAATAAGTAAGACTCCAGCAGTCATAAACAGACGAAAACTTTGTAAAGTGAATGAATAGACAGCTGGGCACCTGCTTTTATTGACAGCCAATTTGTCTTTTGTTTTTGATGTTCCGATCAAGATATTTGATCGGTTTTAGCTAACGTAACAACTCAGTAAAAATTTGGCTGCAAAGTCTCAGTAAGACGCTGAAAAAGCATAATTTTCTAGCTGCAAAACTATAATACATCTTGTAACGGCTGGAGGAATCTTGACTAAAATATCTTGTTGTAGAAAATTTTTGTGACATGATTTAATTCACGTTTTTCGCAGGGTTTAATTTGTGACACGAAATAGGAAAAGCTGGTGTAAGGGTTAACACTAACCTAATTCCTTTACTTTCTGTTCCCACCCCCTTTCTTGGGGCTCGGTACGTGCTTCTTTGCATTTGATGCGATATTGCAGACTTTTTTATTTATTCCGCTTTCCGTTGTCTCACAAATGCTGTTATTCTCCCTTCCTCCTTGACCTCTAGCTTCTTTACCCTTTTGCTTCGTGTTTCTTGCCCCCTGGGCCCCCCTGGACCACCCTTCCCCCACCCCCACCCCCCATTGCAAAGAGACAGTCTGAACCCTTTCCAGCCGAATGCCTCGTTTTCAAACATTTCTGACGTCATATGCTTTACGTCAAGCGATCAATTTCATAAGCAACGATTTCAGAAAGGACAGATGTTTGCACACATGCTTCGTTTTGGAAATTTTGATGATTCTGCCAAAATTCCATACCGAAAAACCATTCATGTTTTTCTTGCCAAGTCGCTGGCAAATTTGGCTATTCACCTGGATCTCTTTCCAGCTTAAATTTTCCACTTCCTTGAAAAGTTAGCCAGACATCGTTCAACAGAAATCAAAGATTATAAAGAGGCCAAAAGCCAATAAAAGAAAAAGAAACATGAAGAAAAGGAAGAGGCAAAAAATAAGGATTGGTTTAGGTTTGCAATTGATGTGTTTTGCGTAACTGACAACAACAAATTTCACGCTAAATTACCTACGATTGGGTGAAAAAAAATGTGTAGTTTTTGTATAATTGGTACTTTTAGCCATTCGAATGTAATTAACAGGATAACTACCAAAACAAGAAAATTTGGGGCAAAAAAGATTTTAAACAAAAATCCCGGAGTTAAAGGGTTAAAAATATAAAGTGATCGAGTTGTCGTGGACAGTTTGCAACAAGGAAGTAACTAAAAGAGCTGAAACAAGAAAGCATTTTCACGCGATGATGCTCGTCTGCCGTGAAGGAAATTTTTTTTATTGTAGGCGCCTACTTCATCAGCAGTTGTATTTTTATGACTTTTTGACTACATGCACCGAATACAACGCCCTTTACAAAAACTTAACTTTCTCGTTTGACCTGTAACTCTCGCCCGATACTCTCGTAAACTCTCGTTTCATCCCAGAGGTTTCTAATCTGTTTGATTTTTCTCTGATTAGAATCGGCAAATGAGGATAACTAAATTGTCAACTCTTGTTCGCTCTCATTATCCCCCCCCCCCCCTTCTCTATATGAGTATGGATTCTTGCAAACTTTGATCGACTCTCATTTGCGTTTGCGTTTGATTGCCTTCACGTTTAGCGCCTGCAAATCTTTGCTGTGTAACAGATGGGAATAGGCAATACACAAACGTGGTCATTTTACCACCAAAAAAATTTAATAATCCTTGTTTATCCAAGAGCCTAATTTCATAATGAATATACTTGAGTGCCTTTCTTTGCGAAGTTTGGCTATAATGTCGTCTAAAGCCCAAGAGACAAATATGTGTTTTCGTCACTGACTTATGAAACATCCGCTAGCCCTGAACGAGCCAATGATTCAGTTTTGAGAAACCTCACACCAAGAAGCACGTGTTCTGTTATGTTTAGAGAAAAGGAATATTTGTCAAAACGATAAAATTAAACGAACGATTTCTGAGCTTTGTGGCAAATTTAATGCCTGGCAGTTAACAGTTGATTTTCTTTCTGAGGTTAAATCTTTGTACGTTTAATTGTCAAAAAAAACAACTAACATTCTAAAACTAGCATTCGCTTGTTGAAAGGCATCATGTTATTCATTAAATAATTTAGCCATCATATATATTTACTGCACTGACTTACCAAAAAGAAAAATCAACTGAGTCATCACTGGTTACTGAAAGACTGTAAAATCCAATACGAGTGAACTTCGGCGCTCTGCGAAAAAAGTCTATTGAGGATATTTGGCTACATGCAACATGTTTCCAGCTTTTTTCAGTTATAGTACGTTTTGAATTTATTTGTCGGTTAATATGTGTGTTTCTTAATTAAATGGAAATGGCTAATTAATACAACAGACGGCCTGAGTGTTCGCACGCACACATACTGACTTTTCATTTGTGTGTTTCGTAACAGTGGTGCGAGGCGAAACTTTTTAGTAGCAGAATATGTAACTAAAACTCGAGCCTGCAACTTTTGTACGCAATATGTTGCAAATGAATGCAGTCTGAGAACGTTACTTTAATGCTCCTAAGACGTTTGGTTTGAAACTTGTCAAATTTTTGCACTTACTTGGCAAGTTAAAAATCGATTACGTCATGCTTCTGTAATTTACATTTGTTGGCTTTGGTTGTTTTTTGTTTCATGGCGTTCTATGTAAATATGACAATTTATACTGGACCATAATTACCTCTTTCTTAGGAACCGAGTAAAATGATTTATGAAAACTGAAAAAGAGAAATATGCCAATTGTCAGTGGGTGTTCTGTAAATTGTTTTAAACTCATGTGCGGAACAGAACTCTCACAGCTGTTTTCTAAAAAAACTTCGTAATTTTTTCAGCGCTTGTGAACAAGACTATCATACAGATTTAGCCAAGCCTAAAAGCAGAGCTCCCAAGAAATAAGCTGGTGTTCGTTTCTCAAAAATAGTCCCTTAAACTCTTCGGTCCCCAATATATTTCGGGGCTTTTTTAAAATACTTTCATAAAGTATTTTAATAAAGTACCTATCTATCATCATCATCATTTATCTATCATCTATCTATCATTCTCTTTCACACTATACCACCGCGCCCCCAGCCATGACTGTTTCTCAAAAGCCCGAAAGTGTTCCGAATTGTCCTCAAATGTTTTCGGGATCTGTTCTGTGAATCCTAGCTCCAAAGTCATTCTAGAGTATAGCTTTATTTTTTTTCGGGCATCAAACTGAACACACGTTTCACTCACGAGCCGTCTTGTTTGGTTTTTGCAATGTTTCCATATCCTGTCATTTAATAATAATAATTATAATAATAATAATAATAATAATAATAATAATAATAATAACTTAATTGACCACTCCCCGAGAGGGGCTTTTCAGGGTCAACGAAAGAATTAATCCAAATAAACATAATAGCTTTAAAACCCCCAACTGGCGGGAGGCAAACCAGCTGGCTATTTACAAACGTGACCGAGAAGTTGAACTCGGGTCTTCCAAGAACAACACCAGCTAGTGCTCAGAGCGGGGCTTGAACAAGGGACCTCCGGATTTCAAGTCCGGCGCCCTAACCACTCGGTAACGATGCCGAGGCGTGTCAACGCTTGTCAAGGCTTGTCAAATCTTCTCGAATTATTGGCTGTTCGCATGAATGATCTTAAAATGTGGCTCGTTTTAATACAAAAACAAAATACAACTTACTCTGAAGTAAATGGGTTATCTTTTTGGGTTTTCATCGTGTTCGGATGTTAACAAATAACACGAATTGCAACTAAGAAAATCTAGTCAAAAATTTACACTGGCATTTGACTGGGAAAAATTACCAAGCTTCCAAGCAACTGTAAATTATCGAAGGAATGTCGCGTAAGTTTAGCACAAAAACAGTAAAACGTCGAAGAAATTACGATGGGAAGTAGCTTGCTGCTATAAGATTATAGCCGCAAGAGCCATAAAGAATGGGAGGAAGGTGTAGGAGTGGCGTTCGTCTCTCTCTCCCTACCCCTCCTCCCATTTTTTGCTCTTGTCCGAACTTCCGCGCGGCCAAAAGGCGCAAATCGTTTGAACGCTTGAAACCCCCACTGAGATGCTTGCTATGCAGGCTGTTACCTGCAGAACTTTCCGAAGTAACCTTAATATACTTTTGAAATGTATAGACAACCATCGAGGTTAAGTACACAAGTTGTGCAGTTGTGTGAAGAAAGCCTGATAAAAAAGACTTACACGGGTTTCGTGCCCATGACCTTTGCACCGGTATTGCAAAGGTCTTGAGTTTGAATTTTCTTCAGGCTTTCTGTTCTCAACTGCAAAACTGTTACATAACTTACTGCGATGGTCTTCTGTACATTCAAATCTTCATTCCCTGTCCGTATATGTGATGTTTTCAAGCATCTGATTATCTCAATATACTTTTTATATGAAAGTATCCCCGTGGGTTGTATCAGCATTCTTTTTCGATTCCTCGGTTGCATTTCAGAAACAGCAGCAGCAAAACCTACATGCAACAGCAACAACCTGCAATGACGATTGCTGTATTATTAATTGATACTTTTAGTGTACAAAGTTGCATTTTAAACAAATTATCATGAGTTATTATTGTTTAATAAATGATCTATACAAGCTGTTTTTTTAATAGACAAGCCTAGAAACTAGTGTAATATTCATTCACGAATACCAGCGGGAAAGTACTGAATAGTCCATTTGACAGTTGTGTGCTTGGTGACCAGGCCTTTGAGTGGAAGCGAGGCTGGAGTTGACCTTGTTTTGAACAAACTCTACAGCTTTTCATGTGGAAAAACAAAATGGTTAGCACTAGAACAACATGATCTACATGTGAAAAGCAGGAGGATCCTTATCAAAACAAGGTCAACTCCAGCCTCACTTCCACTCAAAGGCCTGGCCACTAGCACAAAACTGTAAAACGGACTATTCTAAAAATAAAACGATACTACACAGAGTTGTGAGTAGTTCATCTTCTCACTGGAATTTGTGAACATTTTTCTTGAGATTGAGACTAGCCCTTTATAAATGCATCTTTAGTATTTTAATTCAGTGGCCTTGGTGAACTCGAAACTGGACTGTTGCGGGTTCTTGTTCATTTGTAGTTGGAATGCATTCAGTTTCAACAGTGTTCATCTCGGTTTTATCTTTATCTTGCGGGTTGATGAATTTGTAGCAGAGAAAAGAAGCGATAATCAACCCAGTCAGCCCTCCAACGCCGAATCCCACCAACTTGAGAACAGCCGCAGTTGTCCCTGGGAAAAACATGCAATATTGTAAATTGTAACCTGCGAATAGTACACCTTTCACCAGGTATCAGTTCGCGCGAGATCTAGAAAAACACGCGAGCGTGCCACGTGGAAACGTGACGGGCGCTCGTGCTTGTGCTTGTGTGTGTGTGTGTGTGTGTGTGTGTGTGTGTGTAGGGGGGGGGGAGGGGGAGGAGGAGATTACAATAAAGACCGTGAGCAGTTTTTATTCTTTCGTGACCCTCCCTCGACAGCAAGCCCTGTTACAAAATTTCGCTATACGTTGGATCGATAGGGGTGAGCAGTGCTAGCATTCGTGCACCACACCTACAGACAGGCCAAGCTGTGCGCCGGAGTCCTAGCTAGGGGAGGGGGTGGATATATGGTGCGCCCTATTTCAGTTAAGAGCCTGGTCACGATCGATCACAGGATATTAAAACCGGAATTTTTGGTTTTACATTGGGAAGCCTAGACATTGTAAACCAGTAGTATTCGGTTTTTTGGAATAACATAACATATCACAACGTAACGTAACATAACATAACAACATATCACATCACATCATATCACATAACATAACTTAACATAACATAACATAACATTAAAAACGTTTAAACCATAACAATGCTTGAGGGGTCGTGTATTAACTAACTAGGTAACATGACAATTAAATACGTAAAATGCGTAAAATAAGTAACAATAAAGTATAAGATAAATTCTAATAAAATTTAAAATCTGACGTGTTCTCAGGGCGTATATGAAGAAATGAGCTATTATTGGATATTTACTGAAGCCGGCAGTGAGATAGGGCAAACTTTGTAGGCGATCTGAGTGCTAGTTTTATTGTTATCTATTGTTTTGTAATTTTTACGAACAATAGTCAAGCTCTTGTTGCCTGAAAAGTCATGTTTACATGCAATCTTGCACCCTTCTGATGTCCAAAAGATAATGAAAGGAGACTTCAATCACTGGTATAGCGCAGAGAGAGAACAATGGGACTGGACTTACTATAACAACAGAAAGAACACTCACTCTCTGATGAATATGTAGCCTTGAAACCAGGATATCTTCTCTTCCCGCTGGACCTGAACGTGAGCCTCTCAGAATCGTGTAGGGTTACAGTAAAAGGTTTCCGTGATCCACAAAACCTCTGTCGATTTACCTCCACGCGGTCTTCAGAACAATCCTTGGATTCAGGCAGATCAAAGGAATCAAATGACATCTTGATTTTGTAATCACTGCTTATCTTGAATTGCCAGGAACACTTGATGGGTTCGTATTCATCAAAAGGCAGGGGGTAGTTGTAACTGGCAAGGCTTCCAGAGTATGACTGCAAAATGAAGTGGCGACTGGTTGCTTTGCAGGAGTACGGAGCTGGTACTAAAAAAATCCAATGAGGAACATTTCTTATGTCTGTTATATCAAATTACGATAAAACAAAAGTCGAAAAAGGAAAGATTCTTGATTGCATGTCTAAAGTATTTTGCTTTCGATTTAGTTTTGCTTGACTATGCTCTGTGATTGGTTAAAAAAATCGTACAATTGTCTCAACCAACTAGTAAAGCCAAAACCAATCGTGACTTGGGGCCCGTTTCGCGAAACTCCCGATAACTGGCCCGAAAACTGTATTAGGTACACTATATTCTCGAATCGCTGTACAATTTTAATCGATTTTGAAAGCTAAATTTTAATCGTTATAATTTCTTGAAGCATATCGCTATGTTTGCGCCAATAATTACCATTAGCTGGCAAATGAATGAGCTCGAAAAAGTACTTACCGGGCCCAGAAAGGTATCGGGAGTTTCGACAAACGGGCCCTCGCTCGCACACGTTTTCCCGCCCTTGACGCCGTTTGCATGCATTTGCTTTGAGTTCTGATTGGTTCACTAAGTTGGTCCGTCCCTTGTGATTAGCCATTGTAATTACTTTAGAATTATATGAAGATCATCGCAGTGAAGGTGTTTCAACTTAAGCAGTTGAAAAGAAGAAACCAGTAAGGAGACGATTTGAAAGTTGATATTGGGTCTTACATTGGACAGCCTGGTTGTTTGTCAGATGACACTTGGCTCGAGTAAACCAAGTCGCTGATCCCGCTGTCTCAATCACCTTCCCGTAGGAGTTTCTTCAAAAACCACACGGGGGTAGTAGACCACCCAACTTCAGATAACCCATCTATCCTCATTCAGAAAGAGGAACTCAAAGTGAGTGTTTGATTGATGACTGATTCAACTCCTTCTCAAGGGGGTGAGAGGTCACTCTAGTTTAAAAGTGACGGAAGTGTTCGTCGGAAGTTTTGGAAACAAAACTTGAAGGTATCAAAATCTTGCTTTGTGGGCGGGGCTCAAATTAATTTCTCCCCTAGAAAATAACAAATCTGACAAGTAGTTACGTTTCTAGTCATTTTCTTTCTTTTTTTTTCACATCACAAGGGGTAGCAATTTAAGTCTTTGGCACCCTGAATGGTGCCAATACACAAATTGTAACCCCTTAACGATACGATAAGAGCACCCCGGGGACTCAAACAGGATTTCAAAAAAGTGATCATTTAAGAGGGATGGACTCTTAATATAGGAGTGGTCACTAGGAGAGATTAAGCTTATTGTAAAACAAAACCAAGGATACGTTTTTCATAAAATGAAGCTTACAGTGGTTTACTGTTTGAAATACCGCCTCAAAACCAGATCCATAATAATCAATTTTCTTGAACTTAGAATAGAACTGAACCAAAAGGTAGCGTCCGCTCGAAAACACTGAAGGCTCGTACTCCTGACCGCAATACATATCAAGCAATGTACTGAATGCACTCTTCCCATCCCGGATGTAAAGAGAAGAAAAATAACAATCGTAACCCATGTCGAACGACTTCATGCTCAGCTTCACGAAATGTCCTTTCGGTGCTGTAATCAACCAAGTGCAGTTAATCCCGCGAGGAAAGTTACGCGGAAACAAGGGAGTGAAGATTCTTCCTGTGGCATTACCCAGTTCAATGACGTTTCCTTTATGGCCCAAACAAGGCCCAACGGCAGCTAAGAATAAAATTAAAGGAGAGTTACAACACCCATAGTTTAATTTATGCACTTGTTGACTTAGTGAGAGGGCTGGTCGGTTGTTGAAATATTTGGCTCGTGCGAGGTGGTCCACTCCGGCGGACATGATTAATTCTGCCCCGCCCTCCCACTCAGCCAATAAGCATTTTTTATCAGGGTTCGGAACAGTCGGGAAAAAATTATAATAGTCTCGAATTTGGACGGGATAATTTTTAATAAAAAGTGCGAGGATCCAGACAGTGGTAGTCTACTGTGGCTAAGTTCTCTCAAAAATTTGTTGTCTTTTATGGAAAACTGTTCTTATTCTCTTTCACATTACGTTGTTATTGTTTAGAGTCAGAGTGAAGTTATAATCAAGGACGGTGCCTCCTATTGTTACCGTGCATACGTCCTGCGCATCTCGGGATGGTCTAAGATACCGGGGTTTCTTAAGGACGGTGCCTACTAATACAAAAGTATTTTTGAGCGGTTGATGAGTATGCGGGAAATGCAGATCCTACCAAGGGCTGTTCTACAGGGAAGAAAATCACGGGAGAAAATCTCACAATTTTGCCTTACCTTGGTTAACAGCCTCATATTTAGCAACGAACCCAAAATAACCTTGGAGATTCTTAAACTGAACCCAAAGATGGCGACCACTGGAAATCACAGTTTGCTCCAATTTAACATCTCCACTGAAAGATTCCAAAACATCGCTTGAAGAATTCTGGCCATCCCGAATTTGTAGAGTAGAATTATCTGAGTAGTAGTAGGATAATGTTAGCATGACCAGTTTTCCACGTGGAACTGTTATGATCCAAGTACACAACGTGAAGTTTTGTCCATGCAGTTCTATGTGGCCTTTATCACCGGTCAGATGAATAATGTTATCTTTTCCTTGAGTCTTGCAAGAACCCATGGCCGCTGAAACATGACAAAAACTCTTGTAAATTGCAAAAACTGGGAAAGGATAGATTCAAAAGAAAACGAGAAGACCATCGTAATGAAATGTGTGTGTCTGAGAGAGAGAGAGAGAGAGAGAGAGAGAGAGAGAGATTGATTGATTCACTTTTATTTGAACACAGTAATTTCATAAGTTTACAAAAACAAATTATTTACATGAAAGCTGTATTGAAACAGAAGTAAATACTGTAAACTAACTAAGAAATATGTACTGATAATAAAAACTAGTCAACAGTTTGCTTGCCTATTAGCCAGAGAAAGAGAGAGAGAGAGAGAGAGAGAGAGAGAGAGAGAGAGAGAGAGAGAGAGAGAGAGAGAGAGAGAGAGAGAGAGCGAGAGAGAGAGAGAGGGAGGAAGAGAGGAGTGAAAAGAAGCACTAGAGACAATGTATTATAACTTGCCGTCTCTCAAAGCTATCAGTATGAAGCTGAGTAATGAACACTAACAGCTCCAGAAGATTTCCTAGGAGACTAGTCTGCTGGCCTGACCCCGCCCCATACCCCCTACCCCTTTTTAACGAAGTCATATTCTGATTCCAGTGAAAATAGTTTTTTTTTTTGTCCGGTTGCCAATTAAGGAACCTTCTACATTGACTTCGGTGTGAATGCGTTATGTACTTCTGATTCACCCTCGGAAGATCTCATCATTTCCTTCACACAGGGGAGAAATTTCAGCCCCGAGGATTAAAAATTCCTGTAAACACTTCATATCTTGGATAAATAACAAGATATGTCTGGACGCCGGTGATTCTGTCAAGCGACTAAACCTTTTTCTCATTCTACGAAAACAAAAATTGTTCAGGGAGAAAGATCATAGTGAGCCCAGTTATCCGGGGTGAGTTCAAGACAGCTTTCATGTAAACCGAGAAGAATGTTCTTGGTAGTGAAAATTCTAAAAAGTAATTAATCTACCGTTGATTTACTCGGCAAGCTGGCAATAACTACTGTAAGCCTACCTTCAATGCTCAGTGCTTGGAGCAGCACACATGGCCCTGTGATGTTGAAAAAAGGAGGCAAATTACTGTAATTGCAGAGTGCAAGATGCCTCTTTTATTTTTATCAAACATTCAGTTCGCTTTCTAAAATTAGTTTCATAAAGAAGAATAAATACTTAAAATCAATTATAATAGCGTTTCGACATAACGCGCGCTCGGATTGGTTGAAACAGCGTGCTTTATCAGAGTACAGATGCACGGAGTAACCCGTGACGCCATTTAAATATTAGAATCCGTTACCGTAACATAAGAGCTCGAACGTTTTTATTTCCCTGGAATAAGCACCCCTTAGTGTGCTATGAACTAAAAATAGACAATTCAAAAAGAATCCAAAAAGTAAAAAGAGGTCACTTTTACACCACGTTTCACGACCATTCGAAAAAACTCTTCACTGAATATTCAAGCTAGTCTATTGAGAATGAAGAAATGAAATTTGGGCAGTATACGCTAGTTTGAGAAAATAGGAAATGCTTTACGTTTTAGTCTACCCTCTTCTTTTGGCTTTTGTGGTGTTATGATCTGCTCAAGTGGCTAGCACCATCTTGGAACGAAACTCTACAAAACAGCCTAATGTCGAGGTTGCAAAGCAGTCATAAACAGATAAAACGCATTACGAATTTTAGCAAAGCGATATGTCGGCCATTCAAATTCTGATAATTTTTTAGGCTCTCTTCTAATTTATATGCGAATTTTTACAATAACTTTGTGAATTTTCAGGCGCTGATTATTGGCTGTTATCTTATGAGAGTGTAAACTATAAAAGCTGACCTCAGTCTCGGTCAGTCATGTCAACGCAACGCGAGAGAAAGTTCGATTTTTTATCCCATACGATTAAATTGAGAACTGCCAAAATTTTAATGTGGACGTACGGGTGTTATTTCAAAAGTCTAAAGTGTATAAAGTGTATATTCCCGGATTCGATTCAATATCTCGGTGTCTATTCTGTATATTGTGTATAAAGTGTATATTATTATACACTTTAGACATCCACTGTAAAAAGTGTATACAAAGTATATCTCACTGCAGTTTCGAAATAGACACTATGCTTAATATACACTGTAAATTGACGTTAATCTAAACTGTATATTCTGCAATACCGCGGCTTAGTGAGGAGAATGAAGCTTAATTTATGCTACTGACGCTTATGTCATGCATGTCATACATTAATAAACACCAGTATTGAAAATAAAATAAGCGTCAAGGCTTAGCTTCCTTACGACTCCTTCGCCCGGGCCACCGACTTCTTTTTTTTTTTTTTTTTTTTTTTTTTTGCAGATACAAAATTATCCATCAATTTTTTCTTACTATGCCAATAAATTTACTTTGCTTACTCGTGATTCGTTTCTAATATCTTTGTGTGAGCAGAATTATTGCGTTGTATTTAAATGTACTACTCTTAGTCATCAATTCTTTCCAGCTTTTATCGAGTCTTATTCTCTTTGCGCGCATGTGGTCCTCATGCAAATTTGACTTGTGTAACAAAGGCACAAAAAGGAAAGACATTACTCCAACCTGGTCATGCAACTACCATTAAATATCTGCTAAACCTTTTTATTTAAGACGCTTCACTCGTAATCAATACAGTTAATGTCATTTGCAGTGAGTTTTTGCTGAAAGATGTGAGACACTTTTTGTTTCCATGATATGCACTAGCCCTGAACGAACTGCTAATTCAGTTTTGAAAACCCTCAGACTGCGTAACACGTGTTGAAACCTGTTATGTTTAGAGAAACAGAATACTTAACAAAGCGACTAGGCGAACCACTCATAGACTTTAACATATGGCCAATTAACTTTACTTTTTTCTTTTAGAGGGTTAACATCCATACTTTTCATTGTCGCTAGTCTAAAACGAGCAGCGCAGTAAAACAAATTTTATCCTTCACTTGTGAAAGGTATCATATCATTCACTAAATCACTAAGGCATTATATTTCTTTTCTTTATTATGGTGTACTGACTTACCGAAGAGGAAAATCAGCCAATACATCACTGCTTCGAAGAATGTAAAACTGAATACTTGCAGCGTTCCGCTTTGCTTAGAATTTCCATTTAGGATTTTTGGCAACAAGGCAACAACATGATTCCAGCTTTTAATCAGTGTTAGCACGTTTTGCATAAATTTGTATTAATTTGTGTCTCTTCACAGACGGACCGGAAACTTAAGGGGGGGGGGGGGGGGGGCGAAGTAAGGAAAATTCATGGGAAAAGGGAATATTGAGAGAAAAAAATTCATGCACAGCGAGTAGCCCAGAAAAAAATTTCTTGCATGGTCGTGGTCCGTCCCTTACTTCAGTGAAGATGGAGAATTATTATACCAGGTTGGTCGGAGTGAATTCATTTGGGTGCATACATCACTGGTACATGTACACTTCTATTTCGTAACAATCATGCAAAGCGGAACATGTGGGAAAAATACAGCAAAGGACACGCAACTTTGTACGCAGTGTGCTTTAATTGGATGCACGCCTGAGGACGTGACTTTGTTGCTCCCTGTTGGTTTGAAAGCTGTCTATCTTTTTTTCACGTAATTAGCAAGTCAAAAATCGCGAAGTCATATTTCTGTAATTCAAATTTGTCGGTTTCGGTTGTTATTTTATGATTTCTAGACAACTACGAACATTTAAATCCGGATCAAAACTCTACCATTTCTTTTCTAGAGCCCAATAAAATCATGTATCAGAGCAGCAACTGAAAACCGCCGGAGAAATATCGGGCCGTATAAAATTTACAGTGTCTTTTTTTACTTGTGTTTAAGGGCTGAATCACTGAGTAACAAAAAAAAAAAAAATTACAACTTATTAAAAAAAAAACACGAATAATATGCCAGTTGTCATATCAGTGGGCGTTCTCTAAATTGCTTTAATCATTTCGTGAGTTAAACAAGACTTCGCAGGTGTTTTCTAAGAAACTTCTTATTTTTTTAAACGTTTGTTAACATCGCATTGATATTTTGGCTTAAAAACCCGGCAAAATGAATAAAATCAGGACTAATTTGTAGCACTAAATTTTTGCGGAGTTTAATTTTGCGAATAGGCGATTTTTTGTCTTTTGCGGGAACAAATTTTTGCAATTTGGAAAAACTAGTTTTTCTCGCCGGGAATTAATTTTTGCAATTTTCACGAAACCGCCTTCTACTTGGAATTATAACATTCTCTTTTTTGAGTACAAACAATCGAATACAGGTAAACAACATGTAGATGTATAGCACGTTCATCAGTTAATCAATGGAGTACTTTTAGACGAACCTTTTCTTTAAAGCTTTGTGACAGTTAAATACCTGTAGTAGTGTACCAACTGCAATTTTATCGTTTTATTTCTGAATGTTTTGTTTCTTATTTCGTTTTACGAAAGAGAAGAGACGGTTTAAGGAAAAGAAAGAGACGGTTTTACTAAATGGCCGCCAACATGATTTTACATAACATGTAAAAGGTGATGTTTTCATATAATTTTGACAGTGGAGTAAATTTTTGCGGGAAACTTTTCAAGGGACCTTTTTTGTTGCGGATTGTGAAAAAAAAAAAAAAAACTCGCAAAAGTTTAGTGCCACGCGGTATAAGGTCCATTTCGGTATCTTCAAATGTATTTTAAGCTGCAAGAAAAAAGTCTGAGTTTTATTCAACTGAAATGCGACGTTACGTCTATTAAAATCAATGTGGTAAATGAGTTGTCTCACGTGACAGAACTGCCGTAGAGTATAATATGCTACTTAAACAGTTGAGTTCTTCTATCGAAAGCACTATCGTGTGATAGGTTGCCCGAGGAAGTTCGTTTGATGTTCACAGCAAATCTTAAGGTATATGAAGTTTGAACATCAAATTCCTATCACACATAGGGCCTGAGACAAAAGGACTCTATTGTTTTTATTGTATAACGCTAAATTTTGAGCGAAATTGCCAAAAACGGGCACTATGGACTGATAGGCACCCGCTGAGGAGACACTATCGCTTCACGTGATAAATTTCGACCAATGGGAGCACGACAAAATTTAGCGTTGTACTATAATTGGTTTTGGACGTCGCATAATAGAATTGACACCAGCCCAGGTACCACATTTTTCTACCAGGCTTGGTTATAAATTACCAAAAACATGGCTTCCAGCAGTTCCAGTTCTACAACATTGTCAGCTACCTCCTCGGACTGTTTTCATTTCCACTTCTAATCAACATAAACCTGTCTTCTGTGGTCTTTTATATAATTTTTATGTTAATTATAATGGAGCATAATAGTCAATGCTATTTGAGCATAGTAGTGACATTTGTTGAGCATAAAGAATAAGCATAATAGTGTGAAACACTGAGCATAATGTGGACAACCCTAACTAGTACCCTGTTCTGTAGCGACTAGTCCCCCTGATGGGACTAGTGGCGAGAACAAGTCCCTTGAAGGGTTAACATGCGGTGACCTGTTAATAGCAAAAAGGAATATTTAGGACGCTTTTACTGAAATTCGCCGAAATCGGTGAAGAAGAAAAATGTGTCAACAGTGAAACAGAATTTACGTAAACTAAATTACCCCCATGACATTAAAATAACCGGCTCAATAAAACCACATACTGTTCCTTTATAAGATCATGAGTGTTTGTCATTTGCAATTTCAACAAAGTCTTTTTCTGCGGTGTCCAATATTGCAGATACAGAAGCGCAAAACAGCGACTGTTCGATCAAGGCCCCCAGTACAGACAAATAGTCTCCAGGTGAACTGCCAATGAATTAAAAGATCCGGGACCAGTTTGAATTCATGGGACTAGTTCCCTGCGACTACATTTCTTGACAAAAATGGATAGTTCACACGAAGGGACTTGGTCCCCGGGACTAGTCGCAGGGACTAGTCACCTTGTGCCCTTGTGCGCCGACCTAAAGGGTTCGGTCAAGAAGGGTTCCACATCATCCAACATTCGGCGAATTTGGTGAAACTTGTACCCAGAGTCCGCGGTCTCCTTAGTCAGTGCAAGAGCTTGAATACATATGGAATGTGCCTAATTATGTTACTGGAACTTTAAATAAATCAGAACCATGAGAACTATAACAAACTCTTAAATCTGCGGTTGGGTATCAGTTGCCCTCGTTTGAGTACTACTTGGATAGTGTGCGCATCATGTCTAGGTAACTGGACAGAACACTTTTTTGTAATTCAATGCCATCAGTAGAGTATGAATAATCACGCTAAAAAGGTACAAATATCTCACGTGCAATTGTAGTCCAGAAGACAGTTTTGAAAGGTGTTTCCAAAATAAACTTCTCTTTACGGCTGACGAGATGAAAAACAAAATCAACAACAGCAACGACAAATAGTGGAAAATGCCGCCGGGATTGCTAGTTTTTTTTCCCGAAGAAAATGCAGAATGAAGGCCAGATTTTGAACTTAATCAGCAGCCACTGCGAAGTTAAAAGCACTCATGATTTTAACTTGAGCGCCTGCATTGTAACTGGTAAGTCTACATAGACATGCCCATGCTTTAAAGAAAATCTATGAAAAACTAGTAATATGCATGAAGGCATTAAGCAAAGAGGTTTCTAATAATTACTAGCTAAGAAACAATTCTCTTAGTGGAAAAATATAACAGCCGAGCAACCTTGCAAAAAAGTTTGTCGTTGACCAGAGAATTTTAGCTACAACAATGGTAAACAAATTTGTTATTGATAGATAAAGAGAGATGGCGAATTGGTGAATTGTGAGCTCAGATAAGAATAAAAAAAGATGGAATATTCAGAATGTAGCGAGCGTGGGACAACGACGGGAATCGAACCCATGACCTTCCGTACACCGGTCGGGCGCTCTGACCACTGAGCTGGGAGACTCTTGGCGAGCATAGGTCATATTTAATGAGTTCGTGGTGACATGCGTCCTGCATACTGCTAGGATCAGCAGTGTCGAAAGTGCCATATAGGATGATAAATAAAGAAAGATGCTGAATTTTAACTCTTCTGGCATTGCTGATCCTAGCAGTATTCAGGACGCATGTGACAACGAACCTAGTAAATATGACCTCACTCGCCACGCCTCCCAGTAACTCAGTGGTTAGAGCGCCCGACCAGTGCACGGAAGGTCGTGTGTTTGATTCCAGTCGGGCACCCAGAGTTTTTCTTTGTCCCACGCTCGCGACATTCTGAATATTATTACTTAGGTGCATGGCAGAAATTAACGATACAGCAGATCTTATAATCATTGCTGGATTTAGGATAGATTGTAGGATACGCTCCCCCAGGATCAAGTTTTCGCTCAATCTAAGCGTTGACAAAAAAAAATACTAAAAATGAACTAGTCCTTAAGTCCTCCCAATCAAGTCAGGCCCACTAATCTTTTGCTGAGGTGAGAGGAAAACTTGACAGAAACTTTTTCACGGGAGCCAATGTAACATACAGACTGCCCCCTCTCCCTCTTAATTCAAGAGATGTGGTATCCGGGTCGATCCCTCGAGTAGGCCATCCAGATCGAAGGATGACCATTGGGGTTCACTTTTTATCTCTCTTTGGATTCATCTGGTGGTGGTTGGACTTCACTAGCAGTTCTCGACGAACTGGGACATGTCCTTGTCGCTGCGACCGCCGTAATTGCCGTTCGGTGCTTGAGGCTAACAATCGGCGGTGAAGCACAAGATCGATCCAGAGAGAAGGCTTGCAAGTAGTCCTCTTACTGGGAAGAAAAAAGTCATTGGCTAATTTGCCACGCTTACACCGTGGTTGAAATCCCCTTTTTGATTACTATCACTGCTTCCAGATTTAAATCTACCTTCCTTCTTACGCGGGGCACTCCTTCCCATTCGAAAAGACCCGAGAGACATGTTTAGCATTCCTGTAATGTATGCAGCCCCGGTGTAACCAATTGATAATTTCGATTAATCGATAAATATGAGTAACAACCGAAATTAATTAATTGATTAGTGATAGAAATCGATTAAAAACGATAACCTAAAAACTTCGGACCGTTCACCATTTCACGCCGCTTCAATGAAGTTTGCGACTTGAACCGGTTGTCTCCGCATGCGCAGGAGCATCGTCACGGCAATTCCCGGCAATTTAAAGTCGCACAGACGGTTGCAAGGCAAAATGGCGCAGCAAGCTGAAGGCAAGATTTGCCTTCTTGTGAGAGGCCCTTCCCAACAAGTTTTAACGAAAGAACATAAGTTAATTTCTACGCTAAAATGCTTGCGAACGGCAATGGTGTTTGCACGCATAGAAGCACCCTCAAGGCAACTTGAAGTTGCTGACACGAATAGCTGTGAGGTCAAGAATGCAGAAACGAAGGATCGCTTTATTAGACTTACCTTAAACCAAGGATCGCTTTATTAGACTTAGACGCCTCTGTTAATTGGGTGAGATGCGGGAATACTTCGAATTTTAAGACCGGGCTGGATACGACGCTGTCCTCGTGAGAAACGGATTGCCTATCATCTTCACCCGGCTCCGTGTTATGGTTTAGCTTTCAAAAATTTAGCTTTGAAAATTTAAAGCGACAGAAAATCAAAAACTTGAGAAAGTAAATTTTCAGAAATTTTCACATGAACTGTAGATCTCCGCTAGAGAGGATTTCACGATTTGGTTATGTTCCGTGACCGTTCTTTTAGTAAAGCACTAACTAATCCACGACCCTTGACCGGTTTTAAAATAGATAACATAAAGTTCATCTTTGTTTTCCTGGCTTAAAATATAATAACAATTTAGCAAAACGTTTCCAACGCAGCAATTTCGACCTTGTAAAATTGCTTCGATCGTAAAAACAAATATCTAGAAATATTGCCTTTCGAGTGTGAGCAAAAGACGCAGTATAGAGAGAAGAAGCACTACTGGATTATGTCAGCACGCTCCTTGGAGCACGAAACAGGTCACACTGGTGATGGCATGGTTTTGAATGATATTCAATTGCCTCTAGGTTAGATAAAAAATAATATTGCCCGCGTTAGTTAGAGGGCCTAGTAAAAGAACCATACACGTAAACCAAGGGTGGTATCTCCTTCCATTGCACGACGCGCACAGCCAATCAGAAACCTCTTAAAGTTGTATTTATCCAAAATAAAGATGTTAAAAGTTCAATCACCACCAACGCAAGCCTTTGTTTATGAAATGAGTTGACAGGTTAACTATAAGCTTGAACAAACAAATGGAAAATAAAAATTAACTTGACTCAATTACGGATCATGCTAGGTTCAAAATCTGCAAGAAGTATTAACTCAGTTTTTCCCCTATTTACTTTATCTATTTTTAAAGCTTTTTAGAAAAGAGCGTTTCAAAAAAAGGAAAAACATACAGTTGCCGCGCACGATCAAGGGTGAACTACTTGGTGAAAACAAGTGCAAATAGCGGGTGCGATCAGGGATCAAGAGAAAGCTCTTACTCCTGACTAATTAACGAAACCACCTGTCCTGTCTGTTGACAAAGTTAATGAAGCAGAAAATTGAACAGAGTACTAATTGTTAGATACCATGAAGATGTCCATGAATTCGCTGGTTTGAAAAGAGAAGCCTTTTACAATCAAACAACCGTTCCCTGGTTCATTCAAGGAGCGTACACGCGTAGGAACGTTCAAGAGCACAATCAAAGCAAAACCGTTAAGTATATCTAACTTCAGAGCTGGGGCGAGACAGTACTTCCGAACAAACACCTTACAAATAAAAGAACCTCCTACTTTACAATGTCAATACGGGCGTATAGCATTCCATATTTGCACAATGTTCCTCTCTAATTGCAACTTTTGTAAACGAGGTCCAAAATATCAACTCGGTCTACTTTTGACGTTCCTTATTTTGTCAATACTTCACTGGGACTTTTAGCTCTTTCCAACTACTTAAGAACATTAATAATTTAAACAAGAGGCCTGATTAATAATGAAAGCATCCACCGCTATATACAACGAGTGCTACTATTTTTTGTCTAATAGAGTTTGGTAAGAGACGAGTAAGTGCCGTTGGTACGCGAGGGCGGGCTATCCTTAATAGTAGTGTAGTAGTGCCAGGATAGCCGGCGTGTCGACACAAACTCTTCTCTTTTAACCTTTCTGGATCGTAATTACACCACTAAGCAACCTAAACGACAAAACCATCAAGCTTGTTTTCATACACCAGAGCTTATGACAAGATAAACTTTCTCAGAAAGACGCGGAAAGGAACAAAGAGTTAACTGAACATCGCGTTATCACACGTTTTCGAAAACATGTCGGGCGAAGCAGAAGGTTTATGGACGGGTGAAATAGAAACCAGCTTTCAGGAGGCACTCGCGATTTACCCGCCGTGTGGAAGACAAAAGATCATGTTGTCAACAAAAGACAAGATGTACGGTCGGAATGAACTTATAGCGCGATACATCCTCATGAAAACCGGCAAAGTTCGGACTCGGAAGCAAGTTGCTAGTCACATTCAAGTTCTGGCTCGGAAAAAAATCCGTCAGTTTCAATCAAGAATAAAGGAAAAGACATATATCAACGATGGTCTTCAGGAGATGATGACCATGTCCTCTGCCGAGATTTTGTCCCCTGTGGTTCATCATGCGGGTGATGGTTACGAGCCTCCTCCCTGTTCTGATATTCCCCCGGGCCCACCGCCAGCGCTTTTACAGTGTTATTCATCCTCGGGGCCAAGCCAACACGGACAGATGATGGTTGAAATGCCGCGTCCTCGTACCCCGCCAAAGTTACAGTTTCCTGTTACACCAGAGAATCAAGGTATGTCAGAGTTTACACCTCCTCGCACGCCGCCAAAAATGGAGGGAAACTTCAGTGAGAGCACTTTGCAGAGCAGTCTAACTTGGGAAGTACCGGATATAACTCAAGAGCTAAACTACAGGGAGCAAGCGGAAGATTACTCTCCGCAGTACAGCATCAGCGTTGGTAACGCAAGCACGTGGCGCGCCATCCCGGAAGTAATCCACAACGCGAGATGCAAAGGCGAGCCTGTGATTTCAACTTGTGCTCTTAACGTTTCGGCGTCCTCTTTGCCCGAGACACCAACCTTTGATGATTATTTGGTTTACGATGCTGACCAAACGTGTCCTTCAATCGATTTCTCTGACATATGAATCTGCAGTGGTAATTACGGTATAAGCCGTGTGTTTGTATATTTCTTTTCTTTACATAGCTTTTCATAGCTTACTTTACTCGTATAGTATTTATGTTTTTTGAGGCCCTGAACCCTTACGTTTAGTGTCTCTCTAGTTTATCCAGGATCATTGTTGCATTTACGTTAGATACTCTGTCACTTTATTTACGGTTAACCACTTTCTTTCTTTGATTAATAACCTGTCAAAAGTGAGATTCTGAGGATATTGTCCAAAATTTTATTTTTCGTTCTATTAGATTTATTCAGTGTTAAATTTGCCTTAATACCCAGAGATATATTTGGATAGAAAACCTCTTTAAATGAAGTGGAACGCATTTTCCACTAGTTAATTTGTTTAATTTTACCAACATGTCTTATTGTCAATCATTTCGAACAGTTGAAATCCGGTATCAAACTATTTTAAAATCGTTCTGCTAATATCAAGAGAAAGAGAAAACGCATTTTATTTTCTAAAAAGAAAGGTTTGTTCCATTTATTTTAGCGAAGGATTTAGTTTAAAGTTACGTGTCTATTTTCGTATTATTTTTCCGCTTATGTTTTGCACCATTGCTTGCCACCTGTTTTTTCCTGCTATACGCTTGACATGTCACGCGCGTGTATAGCAGGGTTTCTTTTCATTTCACTCGCCATCCATTCTTCCAAAACAAACTCTGTGTTCAAAGCGCTTTTCACCAAACCCTTTGTCTGCCACGGTTCAATGTTCTCACTTGTCTCGGTTCACACTTCTATCAGGGTAACTCTTCTCCACCAGTTCTATTCAATTTATTTCTAGAATCAATGGACAAATTTGTGTAGAGAGCTATCGAACCGAAAAAAGCCATTGGAATGCTTTTAACCATTTAAAGTTTAAATGGTGTATTTAATAAGTTAATTTGAATGCTTTTTATGCTTGGGTGTCAAAGTTCATATTTACAAGAAACTTTTGAATCGGCGGCTACTGTACTTCAATCCTCCTAAAACTAGCTAAGGTTTGGCTAGCTCAACGAAACCATTTCATCGGCGATAATTTTGTTGATGTCAGGGAATTATTTTTCCACTGACGACAAGTAGTTCTCTACATGCAAAATGATAAACGTTTTATGAGCAATTCTGTCAACAGACATTTCTTTAATTGAATTTAGTTGACCAGAAATCCACTTCCCGCGCAAGCCCACAAATTACACAGCAGTAGAAAGTCACAAAGCTATATATATATGCCTGGTAGGTAGCATCGTTAAGTAGGTCGTACCCTTTGTTTCGAAGGCAGGAGGCTTAGTAATAGCGTGTAAGTTCTGGCAAGCGTTTCGTTCCAAAGCTGGTTAGTTAACGCTTGTTGATTGTTTCCAATTTTATGTCACGGAGTAACGCTTTGATGGACTTTCATCAGTAGAAGCCTTTTACAAGACTATTAAACTCTGTGCCACAAAATCACTGACTTTTGAAAAACAAAATTTTCACCTTTTAGAAACCTCTAACGTTTTCATCTAATGATCATTGCTAACAGTGTACTATAAGCTGTTCAAAGAAATCGAGAACTTTGTTTTCAGTTTACAATCTTCAAATTTACCACGTCGGTGAAGCAGGATCACCACAAGTAAAATTTGGACTTTCTTGTTCTACAACATGGAATTCGCATGTACGGGAGGGTTTTCTCCAGATTTTGATTTCAGCTACGAAGTCAAGGTGCAACTCCAAAGGGGAAAGATCTTTTAAGCGTCAGTTGTCTCATATCAAAGATTTATTGTATCATTGTATTTTTCACAATAATACACCCAATTTATCTTATTTATAGCAAAGGTCGTTTTAAGAGACTTCGACCCATGTTTGTTCCATTAACTTGGAGCGCGTAGACGGGGTCTAAGAAAAGTAACTTTCTCGTGTGGCCGTATGAGTGGAGTTGTAATTTAACCTGGTGTGGCTGCCACACGTTTAGCAAAGACTTAATTAGAAGGCTGTCTTTTATATAAAGTCACTTGTATATCATTTTTATCCTTTTAAGAAAAGTTTAAGTTAATATATATAGTACTAAGTTATTTACCATTGCCAAAATTCTGTTTCCAAGCAAAACAACATTTTCGAAAGAACATGTTGCTTTCGCTGAGGAAAATAAAACTCTAAGTGAAGACTTCGAGTTTGACGACATTCAAACTCCATTTACTCAGTTTATTTAGTCAATTTAAAATGGCGAGAGACGACATATTTTTCTTGAATCCGTGACTGACAATTTGAATTTTGAGTTCAAAGTTGACGCTAACTCTTACCTTCATCGCGCTTGTTGGACTCGATGCTTGCCGACTAAGAGATTTGTTTCTCTCGCTGAAAAGCGTTTTCACCGCTTTTTGAAAATCTCTCTAATATTGTTGTTTTCCAAACGCCTACTTGTCCGGAATGTGAATGCGTGGGAATTCTTCGAAATGTGCTTACTACTTTTAAACAAACTTGCAAAAGTAATCTCCTACAGCAGGTCGTCTTTTAGAGGACACACTGAGAAACACGACTGATCCGTTTTCGTATTTTGTAGTAGCTAGCAAGTTAACACTCTGGATGATCTAGATCGGAAACTAGACTGACTAAAAGTACAGTAACCTAAGTTAGATGAAAGCAAGGTTTATTTCGAATGGGCGAATTCATCGTTTCCATTGTGTACTGTCGTATAATAATTTACTACCGGTTATTTTGAAGAGCTGTACAGTAGTTACAGCTATCTCGAAGACTTGGAATCCTTGCATACTGTTGTCTGGCTCAAACAAATCTCTGTTTCCCTTAGGGTTCCGAGATCGCGGGGTCTATCGCAAGTCCTACTGTGCCCTATAGTACCGACAAGCTGAACTCAGTTCCGATAAATTGAACTTAATTGTCAACTTATCAACGAGAAAACTGTGAGCATGAGTCTCAGAAACAACACCTTTTTATTGCATTTTTATATCCATTGTTGTTAGATTCTTATACTCTTAGAGTGGTGCAATTTCTAGAAAGAAATCGTGGATGTGGGTAATGCAATTCTAGATTAATCTAGTGAGAAAATGTTTATGAAATTCAGTTACCTTTAAGAAACATAAAGGCACTCCCAAATAGTTCTCATTTGGTAGTTTTTTATTACAGTCAACAGAAGTGGTCGCAGTTATTTTCTTCGTCATTCTCGTGCTTGGTGCCAAACGCCTTTGGCATTTGCACGTGCTCGCATTTCTCTCGCGACTGGCACAGGTTACGTGTCTGTTGTTGGTTCTGTTGGTTTGTTGGATTATATTAGTTTTATTTTTACGAATCAAACTTTACCGCATTTATGGCTCTTAAAAGTAACTAGTTTAAACAGTGTGGTTAAGCTAACTCAACTTAATAAACTCAACAATCTGAATAGTAACACTTAGACTCAAAGCTACGTAAAAATGTAAAAACTGTAAATTATATATTTTGTTATACAGAGAACTATTTTTGCACAGAAACTTTGCAGATACTTAGGAAGCAGTGTTTGTTCAGTTACAGGAGACTGTTTAGACGGAACTAGGTGCGTCATTCAAGCAATGACATGGCCCTAAATAATTCTTAATCTTAGAGCAGCTTTCAAATGAGTGTGGTGAAACTAAAACCAAAGTAATTACTCTAACCAGTCACAACAGGAACAAGACCCAGAATGAACCGATCAAAAAGCAAAGAGGCACAATTAAAATGCACGAGGAATGCGAGCAAGAGACGATTGGTTTTGGTTTTACATCTGATTGGTTGAGAAAGTGGCGCGAGTCTTTTTTAACCAATCAGAGAGCGAAGTAAAGCAAAACCAAAGCAAACACAACATTGCTTTTGACATTCAATTAAAAACTGCTCTAACGCCAATTGTAATTAGCTATTACAATTATACTTAGCCTTACAAGTTCAAAGGGTGGGGCCTGTTTTACTTCAAAAGCTGATTGTTATGAACCGCCTCATAATACAAGAGATCCAGAATTAAAATTCAATAAAGTTGATTATCTTCTCTGAGCTACCATTCAAGTATCCTCACTCAGCTACCGCCAATTTGAATTGGTGATCATTTTCGGCACAAAACATGGCTACCACCCAGCGAAACATCGCCTAGCTTGGTCAGTTTACTGAGAGAGACAATTTGCGTGCCCTCTTTTGCCTTTTTTCAAAGCGAGGCCGAGTGCGAAAAACCAGTTTCATTCACACGCAAGTATGCTTGCTTTGATATAAAATGTCGAACGCTTGCCTTAGCTTTGAAAAAAGTGGCTTGTGGCAACCTGGATAAAGCCCGTTGCAATGCAATCTTAACTCTAACGTATACTTGATTATGGATTAAATTACAAACTACTAGGTCCTTGAAACTTTTGGCCAAACAAAACATTCGAACTGGCACACGTTTCGACAATGCGTGACTTTGTTACAGCCACGGAAAAAAACTATATACATCGCAAAAAACGGAGTCTGTAGGTTGGATAAAACAGGAAAAATCTCAGGCGTGATTATTAAGTCTCAGGTGCAGGTGAGTTATTTTATCTCACGCACGCTTATTTGCAACACCTGCAATTAGTGTTTAAGGCCTGACACCATTTCAAAAACAAAAAATGCTAGAGTCGAAAAGAAAAAATTGGACGCTTGGGTAGCCACAGCCGAAGTTCACCTTGTTTTGTCTGGCCGAACTTTTATTTAATTTGAAGATGCATTAATGATAGTATAGTTAATTTTGGTTTCAAACGGCTGAAGGTGTTAGTTTATAGCCCTTCATAGTTACATCAGACTAGCTAATTCAATCACCAACCCTCGCTTTCGAAGTGAAATCCTGTAAAGACCCAATCAAGAAGTCTCCAAAGCTGAGTGAAGTTGAGAAAGATTCTTTACACAGTAAACAATGTCGAGCTGCTAAATGCTTGCAGAAAATTTCCTATAAAAAAAAACGTTGGTTGAATTTTGAACTAGCCACGTAACATGTCTAAGACCTATTCTCAAGTTACACTTTAACATATTTTAGTAAGAAACCTGGACCTAGACTGCTCAGTGTATTAGTCAATCATGAGTTAGTTCACCTTTTAGTTATTGAATTACAGGAACAAAGAAAGACGTTGGAAGAGTTTCAGCTTTAACATGCATGTGAAAGCCTTCTTCTTTGCCACATTTTGCATACGCTTTGCTTATAATATTTTATCAATAAAAATGTTTAAACTTTGTTTCTTGTCATGTCTTTTAATGATTGACCCTGGCTGTCATTGTATTTAGTGATCTTGCCCAGCATTGAGTGGAAGCGAGGCTGGGGTTAACTTGGTTAACTGGACCACATACGAGGGCGATGTTAAGGTCTTTTAAAACTGATTAAAATACTCCCCTCCCCCCCTCCCAGAAGTATTAACGGTGCTCTTTGTTGTTATGTGTTGAATTTGTTCATGTGAGGCTTGCGATAGCGGTTTTTCATTTACTCATAACTAAGGAAGGGGTTCTTTTTCAAACTTGCAAACAGAGGATTGAAAGCCGTAACCTAGTTTAAGTTCCCACGGGAATACGCACAGCATAACGTAATCAACGCCGTGAGCAGTTTTTTTCTATTATTATTATTATTATTATTATTATTATTATTATTATTATTATTATTATTATTATTATTATTATTATTATTAATATAGGTCTCGTATTGCGTATGACTTTACTCCACAACCGGGAAAATACCATATGCTATTTTAATACTGCAACACCAAAACACCCAGTAAGAAACGCAGAATTTGTGAATGCATAACGGAGGTCCCATATGATGTAATTTACAGTTACTGATGACTGAAGAAAATCCCGACTTTTTGCAAATTCGCAGATATTTCTGGAAAAAGATGCCGGTCAGCTCTTTTGCAGGGACATACTTGGGTTCTTGACCAAAAGAACATCAATATATTCTGAAAGACGCATTTCTTCTATTCCCAACTCCCCTATGTCAGAATTAGTCAGTAAGACTGCACTATGCAGATGCCTGAAGGCAGACCTATCGTTCCGTTTCCGTAAATTAATAATTGAAGATCAAACCTATATCTACTTGTTAGATTTTCCCTGTTTGCAAGTATCTTGTTTAGTTTAGTTCATTGCGTTTCTTGATGTTACACCTAGTTTTTTCGAAAAGATATTCCCATTTTCGGGATGTACTTTTTACACTGAAAAAGGATAAACAAAATTTTTAAAATGAAAATATCAGTAAGCAAAGTTTTTCTCGGGTAGATTTATTTGCGGCAGAAACGTATTTGTAGCGTACGCATGTTTGTTTGCGTCGCATTTAGGTTACGTGTATGGGGTACGCGATAAATCAATACAGTACCACCTTGCAATCGTACTTCATTTGCCATTTTAGCACTGTCACCTCTGATTGTCTACTCAAATACTTGCAAAAGGTTTGCATTCTCCCGTGCTACTTTAATGCAAATATATTTTCAGTGAATGCGATAAATCGATACACCATTGATTCATCGCATACCCTTTACGCGTACCCCGAACGCGGTACAAATAAACGACCAATAAACAAGCTGTTGATTTTCCGACCCTATTGAATTTTAATTATGACGGATTTGCAGTTAACGTAATACGTTTGCTGGTGCTACTAGTAACTGAATTAGAAGTACCCTATCAGTTAAACTATTTCCCCTTAGAAAATGAAAAAAATATATATCGACATAATCATCTTCACTTTATGCCTTTTCCCAATTCCCCTCTGCCTACCGCTGTCATATTCTCAGAAGCTATTCCACCACTAGTCTTTAAATTATAATTAGTTACTACTTTCCGGACAGTAAAAGCAAATTAACCACACCCAAGAAATTTCCTTACTTTACGCTATGTCTCTGAACATTTTAATCGCTAAAAAACAATAGGTGTTTTGCACGGTAGTTTTCTGGGGGTCTATCGACACGTTTATTTGCCGACAGGGTGCGTGTTAAAAATACGACAAGTATACGTGTACGCTACAAATAAATCCACCCTCAGCTTTGAATCTCATTGGTCATAAAGTTTCAACGTCACCTAACAGCTCTTCCATAATTTTTACAAAACTGATTAAAAGAGAGTCAGATTGTCTGATCTTTCAGTTGTTTCTCTAAAACAAATTCGAAACTCCTTGAATAGCTTTTCGATCTTTATGCAGAAAAAGATAAAAAACAAAACCTCACCAGGAAGTCTTTCAGCCCATATTGCATTGTGATCTCATTCGAAGGTTGAAGGTTGTGGTTCGAGCGGGCGACTGGTTGTCTCTTTAGTGCACTGGGTTGTTTCACTGAGCTGGTGCCGCAATGATCTTTGGGTAGGATTTGGCGTCACTGCTCTATTTCTCCAATAAAGAATGGGACGAAGAAATCGACGGAAAGCTTCCTTGAACGCTGGCAGCCTCAGAGCATACACAAAAGGGTTGATCAGGGAATTCAATGTGATTAACACAAAATGCAGGTCTCGTAACCAGTGAATGACTTCGCAGCTACAGCTACTGCATAGATTCATGAGAAAAATCATGATGCAAGCAGGACCATAACACGCCAAAAAAGCAAACAGCATCACCAAATGTGTCTTGGTCAATTTTTTCTCCCACAGAATGTTTCGTTCCTGGGCTTTGTTCCGTTCACTGTCGCCATGATGCAAGTTGCTCAGCTCTTTGACCTTCTGTTTCACGGCCAAGAACACACGCACGTAGGAGAAACACAAAATAAAAATCGTGCAAAACAGTGTCAAGTTGGCGAACACGAAGGCGTACGTGACGAAGCCGATAGCGAACAACAAACCACTGCTGGCAAACGAAGACACCCAGATGGCGATGGAACCTTGGAGGACGCGTGCATTGCTCATGTTAACATGGTACCACATTGGTGACGTAATGGCTAGGTAGCGGTCAACTGTCAGGATGGCCAGGCTAAGCAAGGAGGCGGTGCAACACATGAAATATACGAACTGTGACAGCCATGAATTGGTGATTGACAGGCCGTGCGCCTCATTCCAGTGCGTGTACATGGACAGCGGTTCCACCATGACACCCACGATCAGATCTGTAATGGCCAAGTTTAGAATAAGCAGGATGTACGGAGTGCGGCGAAGATTCTTGTTGGGGTCTAACAAGACTGACAGGATAATCAGCAGGTTGCCAGGGACTGTGAAAAGAGCGAACAACGCAGCTGTCGACAAAGTGGTGATGGACACTTCCCTTGGTGCCCAGACTCCTTGGCAGTGGCTTGCTCCCAGGCCCATGGTACTTCACAGGGAGAAATAGCAGTTGGTTGGACGTGTTCTAGAAATTTAGCTCACTGAAGGCAAGTGCTGAAAATAGTCAATAATAATTGATTATTATTCAATAATAAAAACTTGAAAACTACCGTTTTGGTGTATAGTTAAACCTCGTACATTCGGCCACTAAACTGGAGCCACAGACTTCAATGCAAAATCATCCCTTTTCTAGCGGCACCCAAAAAGGGATTCGCGGTGGATCATCACAGACTTTACTGACAAAACTTGAATAACGGTGAGTTGCTCAACGAGAAAAAGCACTAGTTTAGTGGCAGGGCCTATTTTTTTGGTCATTAAACACATATAATTATAACATTCCGAAACATGCCATAACTTAAGTTGACTGAAATTCTCTACCTTTCTTGATCGGACCAGGACCATGTTTTAAAATTACAGTAATATATAGAATAAGCAATTCATTTTTTAAAGGAACAGCATACTTTAAATCATTATTTAAACCATGTCAATCTAAACTAAAATTTTTCAGTCTTATTTCGTATAACACGTTTTGTTTGATGCTGTTTCTTGTTTTTGTTTCCTCTAGTAGTTCGTAATCTACCCAATAACAGCTGGAACATTCACAGTGATGCGATTACGAATCAGTATATATCCTTGAAAAGTAAAGATGTGGCAGCTATCTTGTTATTTTCTTATTCTTGTTATAAATTTACATTTGTCCACTACCGCACTGGCGGTCACAGTTGATCTGTTGAAAGCAGTGTTGTTAACAAAATGTTTTTCTTTTCTTTAAGTTGTCAGCAGTCTGCATTTAGCTTTTGGAGTCTTTGGAAACACACGAATGTTATCATTGTTTCACTCATCCATATATATAATGCCTACAACAATTGCTCATTGAGTGAATACGTCCAAATTCTGTTGATGTACATGTGAAAATTTGTTCAAATGGAAAAATTCTCTTTGATAAAGGCTTGAAAACGTGAAGATGTGGAGAGGTCCTTCCGTGGAATGTATCAGATATCAAATTTGGGCGCACCAACTAGACTAAACGACTGAACTATAAACATAAAGTAAAACCGCGTTGGTGTTGTTTATCATAGTTCAGTGACTTATTAAAAGAATAGACTAAAGTTTCCTCCTGAAGGTTTTTTCGTTAATAAAGCTGTCAAACAGTACTTTCATGTGATGACAAAACTAAAGCCCCTAGGAAAATGTACTCTTGTAATTAACATGTGAAGATTCACATCCTGCTGTACATTGAAGTTCTAAATTTGGACTCTGCGAAAGCTAAAATTTTTTTGCAATAAGCACTGTGATTTTCCTGTGGTGCTGTTTATAATGTTTTCCATGCAAGGTGGTTTTCACTTTTGAGTCTGTGGATGAAATTGTAAGGAAGCTCTTCAACGAAAGCTCAACAACGAAAATTCTTCAACCACTTCATCATAGTTTTCGTATGGTGCCTTTGTTTGTGTTACAGTATTATATTTTGCAGTTTCGTTTGCGTTCTTCAGAGTTAACAAGGTATTGAATTTTTTTGTACTTTATCAGCTACTTTATCTTTTCAGCTTTTCACACCCCGGAGATACTCCTCAGTTTTGAGGTCCGCGAAGGTTAGGAAAAACCCAATGCAGAACCATTCACTTACATATAATCACCTACCTTAAAGCAGTTCATTATAGAAAACTAGGATTCATGCATTTCTCCATTGTTCGTAAAATTTAAACTGCGAAACGAAGAAACCTCGATGGCTCTAGCACCGCTAGTTTCTGCGATAAACAACTTGTTGTTTCCTAATATAACTCATCAAAAAGGCCATTATCTGAATAACGGAAATCGATAGTTTTTTCCCCGGTGAAACGTGGCTTTATTTAGCTTTACGATTAATGGCTTGCTTTTAGTTTCAGGCAATAAACAAAAAAATAGTGGAAGCTTTCATTTACCTTGTAAAGAGCTAGCCCGTTAAACTAATTAAGGGAAGTTAAAAGGTTCCGCAATGATATGTCATTTTTGTTATTGTCTACCGATCCACTAGTGGACTTCCGTAGTGTTATTTCTTCTCCACTCGGATTATAGAACTTATTGATTTCATTCTACATTGAGAAAGAATTGACAAGCGAAATCGACATGAAACTGTTGGTGCTTTTATTGTGTGAGGCCTTCAACAACGTAAAAACAAGCGTTTTGCAAATTTCTGTTCACAGACATCAGGATCAAATTGAAAACATTTGCACAGTATTGACAATCTTTTAAAAATTTTCACTTTTAATTTTTGCTCATTTTATTTTCTTTAAATATGATGACCAACCTTTGTCCTGATTTATTTTTTGCGAAAACAACTCACGTTTTTAAAAGTTGAAGCGCATTTTACCTGGTGACGGTGATTGGTGTCAGAACTTTCCACATCAGGCTGATGGGGGCTTTAAATTAACTGAGAAATTTAGGAATTTTTTTTGGTAAATCTTAAGGTCGCCAGGAGGGCATCACCTATGTTTGGAGTGGCCAGCGGCTAGCGTAAAAAACTCCTTGTTCAGCCATTCCAGGTCAGCCAATCACATTAGAGTACGTTGTTAGTCAGTTTGGGTTTGCGTTTTAATGCCGCTTCTTTCAAAATTAATGTTCAGTTCTGAAGTCTTCAAAGTCTTAAAGCTAGTAAGCGTAGCATAAAGAGCAGCTGATTTTTCCTCTTTACTATTACTCTCCCCAAAAATCTGTATACGTCTCTAAAATCTGTTTCGTGTCGGCTAACAAGACATAGTTGCATGTGATTCACATGTGAAATGCGGCTGAGAGAAGCTGACAGTTAATAACGGGAATTTCACCGATACACGCGCAGCTGAATAATAATGCAGTGTGTTCCCGTTTGTGGAATGTTCATTTCGAAAACGAATAATTAGGAGGGAGCCCATCTCACATGGAAACCTTCAGCGAGTGAAGTTTATTAGTAGGGTCACTTGCCATTCGCAAAAGAAAAATCCTGAAATCTTTCAGAAACAAACGTTGCGGGTGCCCACAAACAGGGAACTAAACATGCTGGGAAACCCTGAAGATAAAAACGTTTCCACAGCAATATTTTTTTGTTTATTTGAAGCAGGGGGGCTTTATTGACAGAAATGGATCTGAGCTTTGGGGGGAACTCATAGCTCCAGGGGCACCCAGAATGTAATAACCTTAATCCATTACTACTTTAATTACTTTACTGATCATTTTATGACAAGGCTGAAAATTTGATCAGCAAAACCGATTTAAAAGCATTGTAACAACCTCCGCCCGTCAGTTTTAGTAGGAGCCTTCACCATCTAGACCAACTATGTTCCACGGACATAGGCACCAACCTTTTCAAATATAATTTTAATTGCTTATTTTCGCTCAAGGGACGTCATCAAGTCGTTTTGGTAAATTAACTATCTTTTGGAAAGGTCTTAGTCGTCCCAAAACTTCAGACGTAACTTTAACTTAGAAAACTAGCTATTTAGGTAAATATATATGTATGCCTTTATGCCACTTTCTGACTGATCCCAAAAGCTATTTTAGGTTCCAACAAAGAGAAGGACTACTTTTGGACTGCCAATAACTTCTTAACGTTTCGTTGATGGTAAACTTCAAAGGTAATGGAAATACAATGACGGTTTTTATAGTTTATCGCCTTTATTGCCTTGTCGAGAGCACCGTTCGGATAAGTAAAATTTAAAATTAACTTGCAGTGAATTTAAGCTGGAGGCTTATGTATCCGAACACGGAGAATTTTATGTGCACGAATACGAGTTATACTTTGAAGTTTAGTTTACCTTTTTCTCGAAGTTTACCGTCAGATATTCTTAAAATTGTTTCTCAGCAAGCCAGCCAGCATGGGTTGGCTTATGGAATTTAAAGTCATGCAGACTTTGTGTCAGCTTTAGTTGATTTTACTTATCTAATCAAGAAGTCAGCTAGCTGTTGGCCTACCTGATCCTTATATTTTTGCAACAATATGGTATGGAAATTTTTTGTGGCACAAATATACATAGAAACGTACCCTCCGTTTCTAGAGCAAGAAAAATCACAATAATCTCTACCTTCAATTAACAATTTGATTTCCCTGTAGCTTTCATGAGCAGGAAATCACCCAGTTATCTATTTTATGAAAAACGAAATAGCAAAATAAATAAATCTCTTCCTGTAAGAAAAAATAAAACAAGCTCTCGTTAAGTGCAGCATCTCGGCATGACCTGTTAGAAACACACCAGGAATACTCAGATTGATGTGTGATTTATGTTAACGTCTTCAATTGAAAACAACTTGTTTTGTTATTGCGCTTTCTGTGAAAATGGAATGGGCGACGGTGTAATTTTAATAATAATTTTCCTTCCGAAATTAAGCTTCGCTTTCTTCACGCAATGTGATTCCAAAGGTTGTTCTCTCTGCCTTTATTTATCAAACAATATTGTAATAAATCGGGGGACAAACAGGGTATTGTGTCGGCCATGCTAAACTAGACACGCACACACAATGTACCTAATTTAATCGACACAGAGATGCGTAGGGACACACAATCCGATATTAAAACTGAATTACATTGAAGATGATTTTTTTCTTCATGTTAACAAAATATGTTGCTAAACAATCGTGGTAACCATGGCAACTTCTCAGAGATTGGTTTGGGGTTACTAACATTTTTATCCACAATGAAATAAAATTCAACATATTATTTCAAGCTCGGTAAGGATATTATGGTGCTTCTATAACCCCGAACTTGTTCACAACAAAAATATCTTTGCTATCCCTTCCTATTTGAGACAGAATTCTTCGATTTGTGACTCTGTGTAAGACAATCACGAGTTATCGCTGCATGGTCATGCACCCATGTTGTAACAGATTGTTCTACCACAGGTCTACCAACCGTTGTTTGTTTGGTTGGCTGTGTTTTAAATGGCTGCGCCAGTCTTCAGTTTAGCCTTTCTAAGGGCGATGTTTATACTTCTCAAACAGAATAAAATCGAATAAAAACAGTTGTAAATGTAAACACGATGTTGTACTTGTTGTTTGGTGTTTGCTTTGTTGATTTGAGCCTCTTGAGAGCAGTTTTACAAAGTTAAAATTCATATCTCTAAGTGACCGACAGGTAAGCACAAAAGAAACAAAACAAACGTAAAGCAATAAAGAACAACATTGTATCAATATTTAATTTCCTTTTCTTTTGTGGTGTGGGGGCCAAGTTAGGAAAGTTCGGTGTGTAACTGCTTCCTCTTTAAGATGTTCTGATGTGATTTACTTGAAGCTTTTTTTGAAACATATATTGTATACTTCGTTTAGACTGTAAAGTGAAATTGTTTACCTTGCAGGTCAAGACAGCAGCATACCCTGAAAACAACACAATTGACCCAGCAGTACGGAACGGCAAAAGCAAATAATCCTAACCGTAGCTGAGTTTAATTAGCGTTTGTTAATTCTTCCCCTTATCTTATTCTACAAGCTGAAAAAACAGTGAAAAAAAAGGAAGTGAAAACCTGGTTAGTAATCTTAGTTTGTATTTTGCAAATGAGTTTTTTTTTTCGGCCAGACACTAACGACACGCTTTAGCAGTCTCAGATTATTTTCTGGGATCAGTAAGCCACATTAGTTTCAGATGCAGTCCTAATTAAATAATTCTAAGCGTTGATAAGATAAAGCTAATCGGCTTGCTTTCAGTAGAATTTTGTACTTTATTCAGTTATTAAATTCCTTATTAAGTTAAGAATGTTTTCGAGATCTGGCTGGTGACTTTCAACTGGACATTGGCAAACTTTGTCGATCCGGCGGTTCAGAGAAATGCCAATATTTTAACCTATGCAGCTGTCTTGCGTGTTGCCAGTGTTGAGAGACCTGGGCGAAACAGTGCCATCATGATAAAGTCTTATTTAAGATCAATCTTTTCCGGTATTGAAGTTAGGATGGCATTATTCATTAGGGCATGACCGAGAAATAGATAATAAGCATTAACTGGAAATGTCTAAAAATTTAACCTGCTTTAGCTTTAGCCATTTTCCTTAAACGCCTACTGAGGGTTTCAAAGAATTTTTCGGTAGCGCATCTGACGACGAAAGTGATTAAGTGAGAATGTCGCTGAGTTCCGGTGCCGTGCAAGCAACCATCTCTTTAGTGTTACAGTCACTTCATAAAATTCCCAACGGTTATCACTAGAGGTTATCAGGCAGTATTTAGGAAATATAAACGTACCTTTGTCCACTTTTTTAGGATAAATTTTTTGTGAAGTCCAAAAATTAAAACAAATGCCACCAAAACGAGTTGCAAAGCTGAGATTTACAATCACGCCGTGAATTCTAGGCGAGATTGGCAAACTTATCTTTTGAGTGATGTCTAACAAGTGGTTTCGGTAGGTGAGCTACCGTAAATTATATTATCAAATGTGAAATACGTTGCTTCCGTTCTGCGTATAAATTAGAGAGATAAACGTCAATTTGTCAGATTTAGTATGTTAAAGTTGTCGGAAGCAGAGTTGAATAGATAAACCTGTATAGCGAATTTCTTCTGATTACTTTTTTTAAAGCCCCGCAATGATATTGAAAAGTTTAATGTTGGGTTTTCCAAATCAAAATGTTATGAATGACCATCCAATGTTATGAGAACTTCATTTCACTCTATTGAAACGTGCAGTAGAAATAAAAAATCATTGAATATCTGATTTTCGTAATTCCGAAAAAGTGCCGCTATTGATTTCATGGATTTACCTCTTAAGCCGTTTATGTTTATCTTATAAGTCTTTTCGTGCAATCCAAAAGTTGGTTTTTCGATAACTAAGCTCTTCTAAAGCAATCGCTTAAATCTAATCTCAAAAAATAAATCCCTTCAGACATAAATGGCAAAAAATTTTATCCCGCAAAACTTTGAAAATCCTAGCGCTGGTTCGCATCATCCTTACAACGTGATACTCCTGTAACAAAGTTTCAGTTCATTTTATGCTTGGCACAAGGACTTCGTTCCTTCTGTTTCCTTCGATAACTGGATGTGCCAAAACGTTATGAAAACAATAATCGACACAGTTACAGTTAGGAATACATGGTATACATATCTGCTTCTGTGGCTACCGTTTAGATCGTGCTAGATATACGTCGTTTTCGCTTTAATCCTGCGTCACAGCGTTTGACGGATGAGTAAAGAAAACGTTATCGGATTTGATACTGGATTTACAAGACCTGAAGGGCTAAGAAAATAGTCAACGAACTTTGTGGGTTCGTTTCAAGATAGATTTCTATAATGGCTTTTTTTATTAAAAAGAAGTTGACTGCTGAAATTGGCCATTCATGCTACGAACATAGCCAGGCTAAGATTCAATCTCCTTATTACAGAAAAAATTGCGACGTCAAATCTCGAAAACTCCTGGATTGGTCTTTATTAATCAAATGCTTCGACAAATCTCAAAATTTGCGCATTTCGTTCTGCGAAGTAGTCCCTCAAAAATCCCCGGCGAAATTAAGTTTTCGCGAAAATTACCTTGAATAACTTAAGCGTAGAACGTCTTTGTTTCGTTCACTTTCAGTTTTTTATCAATGAACTCAAAGACACGTTTAATGACAAATAAAGTGAAAATGAGGTAGCAATTTGTTTGAGTTAATTCATTATCCAATTGAACCTCTCGAAAATGCTAGTATGACCTGACATGTAACATTTTAATTAAATAAGGAAAACGACGTTCGAAATCGTCTCAGCGTTAGACTTTCTTAGCTGATAGAAAAAAGTGCAAGGCTAATAAACGAAATCAACTTTGACTGGCTTGCGATAGACTAAACGAAAATTTACGTTTTCTCGCTAAAATCAGTGTCGTGAACAAATCTCTGATAATGGAGTTGAGATACCGCTTTTCTTTGTCTGAGACTGAATTTAAAACAAAACTTTGGGCTAATAACTTCGGGTGCCAGACAAAAGAACGGATATTGCCGGATCGAAAGAAGTCTTAATGTGACAAAACTGGCCATCGCAAACGTGAGCTATCATTTTGGAAACAATAATATTTTCCACAGCACTTAAGTCCTCAATAGAAATTAAAATCCGCCATTTTGAAAAAAGGGCAAATATGGCACGAAATCAAAAAACTGATCATCGCTAAATCAAGATAAAGTGGCACCCAACGAAACAATTTTGGCAAAACACTTGAAATATCATTTTCTGCTTTCTAAGATTGTTTCAGAGCTTTTAAAGGCATATTTGTGCAAGTTAATACAGGTTGATCTATTCGACGTTTTTAGCTGAAAATTTGGGCCTATTTAAATCCTGTCCGCCGAATTTCCGGGCTGCTGATGGCTCTCTCTAGCTCACATTCTGATCAGATATTTGTCCCTCCGAAAACAATGGGGATTGATATCACACATCACACTGAATCTCTTAAAGAAAAACAATGTTGTGTGCAAAAAATGCGATATGTGATGTCAAAAACGTGTCTTAATGCTTTCTAACTCAGTTACATTACTCAAATTTGAACAAAAAGAAGCCTGAAGTTCAACTTATAGTTCATACTTTGCTTTTCAGATTTCAACTTTCACGTAAGTTAGTTGACATCAGAAACAAAAAGTCTGTACTGCTTTCCAATTGCCAGTTCCACCTTTTTTTGCTAAGGGAGCCTCAAAACAACCCTTCGTTGTTAACAATGAAATAATGAAACAGTTCTGATGTTATACTTACTACTATTTTGTAACGTTCTCGGCCCTAAGATGTCGATGACCTACTGGAACCGCTACACGTAAATCCAATATCCGTGTTCTTGCCGCTTTCAGCTGAGTGTCGATATAAGTTATTCGCTGGTTATTTATTTTTGTTCCAAAATAAATAATAAAGTATGTCAAGGAAGTTATGTCACAAAAGTTTACGTCTTATTTCAAACCGCCCCCAAGTTGTCTAGCTTTGAAGTCCAAACAATATGATGAATAGACCTTGGCCTTCTTCCACAAAAATAATTTTCCTTGGGACATTGATTAATTTATAGTATCACAAAAGGCATTATTCACGAATGGCTCTAGGCCGTGGCTTTCAATGTTTATCAGGTTGAGAAAGGCATGATAACTTAATGTTCTACTACGCGAGTGTATGGACATGTCAACTTATGAGATTTGTATGGGAAAATGATTCTTTGCCCCTTCCTCAGCAGTTTTTAACGAAAATTTGTATCTTGTGACGCCCCCCCCCCCCCCAAACAAAATGTATGTGTTGCAAAGCTATGTATCGTTATCAAAATCAAGATATTTTCCTTCTTATCGATCTGTGTCCTAAAACTTCTTTTACAATAACTCATTGCGACCTCGTCTTCACTGATGAGGTAATTCACTTCTAAGATTTATTCCTTTAGGTGAGAAAAATCAACGGCAACAAACAACGGTAAAGGTTTCAATAATAAAATTGTAGCCCGATCATATGTTTACTAAAGATCAGTATATATGTCTCAGCCGGCTTTGCCCGTGTGCAGCCCTCTCCTTGAAGCAAAGGAAATAGGAGATGTCTACACGCAGGTTATTTCTGTCTTGGAACCGTTTAGTTGAGACGTCTTGTTTACAATTTTCTCTTCTACTCTTCTACCGAAGTACGCGATGGGAACTGGCTCATGTAAAGTAGATTCTAATTAACTGAATGCGATATTTCGGCCAGCCTGTCAGCGTTCTTTAGGGACTAGATTCACTTAATTAAAATCTGTCTATACAGAAAAGTTTTAAAACCCGCTTCCGTAAACTCCAGAGTACTAGCTGTCGATCATTACAATCTCTTAAAATATCGTTCAAAAAGCACTATATGAACGTAATCTTCAATCCGAATCACCAACACCTTAAAAGAATGTCTCTCTTCTGTTCTATCTTGATAATGATAACATACGCATAATCATTTATTTTTATATTTTTTACCAATTGCAACTAAATCGGTGTTACTGTGAATTAAATATAAAAAGAAGGTTAGTTTGAGACATTTTGATACCTTCGTTATCATCTGAAATCTAAAATTTGGCAAAAAGCTCGACCGGTGCATCAAACACTATTTTTACTTTTTCGTGAACTGTTGTAATCTTACCCTATCAGTAAGAAGAAAGGCTCTAAAATGAGTTGCTCTTTTTACATCGTAAATAAAATAATTTCCTAATCCTTGTATAAATTTGAGCAGAAACGGAAGTGGCGAGTTACATTATATTTTGTTTATATGCAATTTAAAGTCGAAAACTTTTCCCGCAATTTTGTCAGTTTCGAGACAGATCGAACAAACATGAGAGTGTGTTACATTTTTTCTTTATAACGCTTGCAATTGCTGTGAATTGCTTCCATCTAACATTGCAGTGACGCTGCTCAAAAAAGTGTTTTTTTTTACGTAACATCTCCCACACTTGGTTTCGTCTCTCACGTTTGGTTTCATGCAACAACTTGTCTCGTAGTGGCATAAAGAAAATATGGCTCCTAGTACCATTGGCTCCTATCATTGCCTAGTACGACAACATTTGAAACAGAACGCACGATTTAAAAAGTAATATGTGGCAGAAAAACTGAATTACCTTCCCGTCATCTGTCAGAAAGAACTCCCTTCCTTTCGCAAAATGACAAAATCTAAATCCTTTATATGCCATGTAGCGGCAGCATTTGTAATTCTTTATTATGACGTACGATGTCTATGTTTAGATCTAAGAGAGATTGCAAGAAAGCTTAACGATATATATCCATTAGTTTTTAAACTGTGAAATCAGTGCTTTTTCTTTTCAAGAATAACACACCTTTATCGTTAACATATCAAATAGCTTAACATAATATGTGACAAAAATTACATTAACAACTGACTGTTCAAAGACGGACATTAGCAAATATTTTCCTTTAGTGAAATTCAGATATTTTGTAATTAACAATGCAAAAATAGAAAAGCACAACATTAAGCAGTATTAAATTCATCAAGATTTTAAAGCCCCCAAAATATCAGCTAATATTGTTTAATGTCATGGCTGGATTGGTTGCCTATTGAGTGTTTGAATTGGGGATTTGTCAATGCGCCTTTTACTGCCAAAAAACGTGTCACAACAAAGAGTTGACAAACATTTTTTAGTCATCTTAAAAAGGTTTATATCAGTTATAGTCTGTGTGGCAGGCGGCGAATGGCAAAGGTGAAAACAGCGTAATTTGCAAGCTTGGAGCGAGATTGAAGGGCTTGAGACATGAGCGAAATCGCGACAATTGTTGCAATAACTGAAAATTGCCAATAGTTGGTAATTGAACCAAAAAGCTACCTTGGGAAACCTGCTAATGAGAATTTGAGGGGTTTTACACTTGCTTCGTGTGCTCTTGTCTTGCCGCTGTTAAATCGCTGTAAAATCGTTGATAGCTTACACAGTCTATTTTGAAATCGCACTTTAAACCCCGCTGTTAAAAACAATCAAAAATGGCATACGTAAAAAGCTGTTAGAGCGAATTTCAATTGAGAAAACGAGTGGCGAAGGTAAAATTGAATCTGATTTTACTTTTAAGTGCTGACTATCATTGCTAGTCTTAACCAGTCACAGAGAGTATTAAAGCATAACTTACGCAATCAGATTATTTTTGCATTCAATTGAAAACCCTTTCTGAAACAATTCAAAAATCTTTTCCAGGTGATTAACACTTAAGCTTTTTGGAAATAGGTCGGCTAATACGGCAAAGAGGTATCCACGAAAAATATCCGAACATGTTTTCACGACAAATGGAGGTTATTGTACTTATTATCCTTGACATAGTTTACGTAAGCAAGCTGTTCATAGAGATTTGCCACGTTTACAAGCTTCATTTGCTAGCCGTAATAAGTTGCTAGTTTGCTCAAAACAGTTTTCTGACATATGATAATTAATTTTAAGCTAGACGAAGGACGTACGTATATAACTAAAATTCAATTCAAAAACTCGGGAACTATATATCCTAGGATATTTTCCGGAAAGAATAATGCATCTAATGGTGAAGAACATAATTATAGATAAAAGAATCAGTTAAGCCTGGTTCCGTCTTGTGTAACACGCACAAGCGCTAGCACAAGAAACCAGCGTAAGATAAGCACAAGAGTCAAAAAGGATCTATTTTTCTTTTTTTACGGTCATCGCACTTGGCCGAGAAATTTTATTCTGACTTTCTTGATGTTTTTTTTTCCAAAATTCAATCTTGTTTTTAATACCTTTTCTGTCATACTGATCTTTCACCGACGTATTTTATTTTAACATTTTTGTTGGTTTTAAATGATGTTGGGTCAAAGTGAAGTATTGGAGAAATAATGAAATCCAAGATGGCGGACAAGGGACATAAATTTCCAGCAAATTGCTTTAAACAGGCACTAACTCATATCTGAGTTTCGGTTGTCAGGCCCATGAATAAACTGAATTTGTCTTTCTGTATGGCTGGTCTTATGTATCAGTGTCGCATTGTAGATTGAATTTGAGTAAAGGTTTTTTTTTTAATTATATTTTATATTTTCTCATTTGTAAGACCTAATCCTTTAAATATAAAATGAAGTCTAATCCGCAAGATTTCTCATGAAGGTGAACAAAGAAAAGCCTTACCTTGGAAGACTTATAGAATTCGATAAGCCACTTTGCAGTTCAGCACAACTATTTCGCTGAACTTTAACTTTATCGCTTCCATCATATAATACTATATCTCTTTTCGTAAATGTTTTTGTTAAGTCAAAATCTCTGACAATTGAAAATAAAATTCCGTGCATCGGTTTACCAATGAAGCGTAGTAACTGTAGGTGAACTGTTTACTCAAGACTTCTTAACAGAAAAGCTACTCCATCAAAAAGCTAAAAGACGTCAGACGTACATAAATAATTAAACTAACGCTGGTTTTAAAGATGATAAAGATAATAGCACGGAGTGAGTTTCTTGCAACTAAAAGGCCGACTGCAAATAATACATTAAAGAAAAACTAAATACAAAGAAATTTTCCCAAGTTGTTCAAATTTTGATAAAATTTGAGAACTTTGTGGTTAATTTTTATTTTCTTTCCCCGTACTATCTATTCTATATCGTTATGTTATGTTCTGAAACGATCGCTATTAATTTGCAACTAAAATAACGTCTTGAGACGAAACAGGTTTAAAAGAATTCGGGCTAAAAACACTGTGAAAACTTGGGTCGTGTTATCTTTAATTTAAAAATAATTTCACATCTGTTACGGACCTTTTGTCAAGAGTTCCTTCCTGGGCGTTAATTGGAACGGAAAAACTGAAATGATTTTCCATAAGCTAAAAGTGTGTTGCCATTAGGTCTTTTCATAACTTAAAAGGTTTTAAAAGCTTTAATACGCATTATAGGAGATATCCCATAGCGGTTACAAAGCGGCAGTGTTCATATACTGAGCCCCGTTATTAAATACTCTAAGGAGAATAAGTGCGCCTGACCAGCTTAAGCCATGTTTCTGTTGAGAAAATTTACATTGTTGTCAGATTATTGCCTCATGTTAAGGCTGACTAAGCCTAAATTCTGGTCAAAAGCGCTGCTGTCGTTGCTCTTTCACCGTGTGTCATGTACGACTCACCAAACTGAGGGACAAGGTTGTTTTTAACTCCTCATGAGGGGCTTATTGGGGTAAACCTTTAGCAGGCATGTTAAACAAACAAATAAATAAATAATCTTCATGGCAGTAATTTATATTTGGTCACCTGGAACTCCCGCCAAGCTTCTCGAGCAATTTTTCACGTCTCTTGGGTTTTGAGGATTTTTTCGACAATTCAGCGAGGTAATATGGATGGTACTCCCTGTAGTCAGACAATAGTGGGATGTAAATGGAGGCTCCGCCCGGAACGGGTGCCTTTTTAGTGCTTACAGTATACGAAAGGTTAGGGAAAATTGTACGCTTAAAGACTGAAAGGGACAGCAACAGCTTAGTCTGATTACTTAAAAGGGATGGAAAATTTTTGACAGAAATTATGACGCGAAAGCACACAAAAGCTTGGAGCCTTCAAGCAAATGGAAGCCAAACATGACCAACGGTTTGTCCTTAGGGCATAACGAGGGTGCAATATCTGTGCAAGGTTAACGTAAGGGGCACCCTTTCGATAAAGATTAGAATTTTAAAGAGTAAGGATTTGAATCTCAGGGTGGAGCTCCCCGTACGAGCTGACTTCATTGAGTAACCCCCCCCCCACCCCCTCTACCCCTGCGGAATTTAATATTCATGAAACTGAAATGTAAGTTAGCAAATGTTCTTGAATAGTAAATGAAACTGTGTGAGTCGTGCGCAATCTACAATAACAATTCCGCTTTCGTTTCCAATTCAGCTTTCAATTCGTCACTGAGGTGAAAACATCGGGCCGTCCGGAAACAGTTCAATCCATCAGTTGTTCATTTAATCAGCTTACAGTTACCTACTATGAATTGAATTTTAGCGTCTAGGCCAGAAATGACACCTTCTCGGCACGTTTCACCTGTATTTTTTTAAATTAGAGTCATACACGAACATAGAAAATCTTTAGTTACCTATTTTACCTAAAAACATGGAACTTTTGTCTACAAAAATAAAATAATTTGATATCTACATATTAAGTGATGTTAGTCAGCATAGCTACAGATACAAGCTACTTAAGGTGGCTCTCTATAGTTTTATGACCGCGCGCACGCGGTGATGATGTAAGCTGTAGTAATCTGCGCGCGCTCACATGAAATCGTAAGATTTTCCTGACATTTTATGACGTCAGCATAGCCAAAAAAAGGCAAGTTAAGGTGTCTGAACACAGTTTGCGCGCGCTCTACGATTTGTACTGCTGACGTGAATAAGCGCGCGTGCACAAGGCTTTGAGGAAAACAAACATGGCCCCTGTTGGCGCCTGTACAGTGATCATTTCATTTTGTTCCGTGAAGATTGTGCATGTGTTTTTTTCCGTCTTAACAATCAAACAGTTTGTTGTGTGTCAAAAACGTTTGTTTTTCAATGTATTAAAGGTAATACTCTTGGGAAATACCCTGCCTTTCTGGGATTGTTTGTATGGATCGAGAAAGATCGAGAATCCTGTCAAATGCAGCGCATGCGCAGTTAACCAGAAAATTGTGACTGCACGATTTAGTGGAAATGTACTGATTTCTACGGAACCGCTCGTTAGAATTTCATGAAATTTGGTAGAATAATAGTTCGGAACACGTTTGGCTCACCTGCAAACAAAAATTGAAATCTGACAGAGGACATGTTCAGAAAACGTTAAAATGCAAAACACAAAATAACAGGAGATCTCTGTCAAAATTTCACGAGACCAGTGTCAAAAGGCCAGTATTTTTTTGAGTTTTCTAGAGACAAATGATGGAAAAAATCAAACGACTGGATTTTCTGAAAATAAATCAAATCCATTATTTAATGCCGGTTTACTACCAGCTGTGTTGCCATGGTAACGGTACCTAGTCCAATAAAACATATCAAAATACAATCTTCTTTAGTTGAACTTGCACCTTGCCAATTTTGGCTGCCCAACTGCCAGTAGTTTGAAAATAACGATAAATAACGCATAGGTACAAGAAAACTGTGTTCGGCCACCTTAACAGTGCATTTTCTCGCGTTTCCTTAAGTGACTTTTTTATAAATTTTGCAAATTTTGAGAGACTAACGCTACCTTCCACATACTATTTTTTGGAAAAATTCTGTCAGAGCAATTCAGTTTAATGGTTAAAAATAAGAAATCACGTGTTATCGGTGAAACCGTCTGAACTACCCCATATTTTTTCCCCTGTAAAATGTTGGTAAAAATCATTTTCACACGATAGGAAAGTTTAAAAAAATTTCACCGAGGGAAAATCAAAATACTAAAGAATAAAGATGAATTAATGGTAAATATCCGTCATTCTTTAGACGTTTTGTTGCCATAACAACGGCCTACTATTATGCCTAAGAAGCAAAAACTGAAAAAAGAGTAATTTTCCTTATATCTACAAATACAAGGCTACAAAATTAATTTAATTAATTCCCTTACTATATTCTCTTGCTTACTTCTATTTTAACAATTTGTACTACGTGAAAACGAATAATATTCTAACTTTCTATATTCCTACACGAACGCTATCGTGAGATCGACTGACTATTAAATCACACTCCGTGTAAGCGCCCTGAAGAACTACAAGTGAACTTGATCAAGCTATCCTCGAATTTTAATCGGATTCTCGACCAGCACGATGAGAAATGAATTAATTAGAATCCCCTATAACCTCTTAAAACAAGATTATGACATAAGATTAAAATACATGTACGAGATAGTCAACTTACAAGAGGCCTACAGAGGCTTATATCTTCAATTCCTCTGAGTAATTGACTTCTGAATTTCCCAACACAACATTATTACCTTGTAAAACATACTGGTAATCGGTTTTAGGAGCAATGTTTGTACTTTTCAAACAGAACAAAATCGAATAAAAACAGTTGTAAGTGTAAACACGATGTTGTACTCTGTTGTTTGGTGTTTGCTTTGTCTATTTAAGCCTCTCTAGAGCAGTTTTACGAAGTTAAAATTTACATCTCTGAAAAGAGCAAAACTAACTTAAAGCAATAAAGTACAACTTCGTGTTACTGAATATTCAATTTTCATTTTTTTTCTTTTTTTTGTGTGGGGGTGGGACAAGTTAGGAAAGTTCGGTGTGTAATTGAATCTGATGTGATTTACTTGAAGCTTTTCTGAAAGATATATTTTACACTTCGTTTAGACTGTAAAGTGAAATTGTTTACCTTGCAGGTCAAGACAGCAGCACACCCTGAAAGCAACACACTTGACCCAGCAGTACGGAACTTCAGGGGCAAATAATCTTGACCGTAGCTGAGTTTAATTAACGTTTGTTAATTCTTCCCCTTATCTTATTCATGCATGCAGTCCTAAATAAAACTAAGTATTGATAAGATAAAGCTAATCGGCTTGCTTTCAGTAGAATTTTGTATTTTATTCAGTTATTAAATTCCTTATTAAGCTAAGAATGTTTTCGAAATCTGGTTGGTGACTTAAAACTGGACATTGGCAAATTTTTGTCGATCGTTTCTACTTAACTTCAGAGGGAAATACCAGCATTTTAACCTATGTAGCAGTCTCGCGTGTCGCCAGTGTTGAGAGACCCGGACGAATCAGTGCGATCATGATAAAGTCTTATTTAATCTTTTTTGGTATTGAAATTAGGACGGCCTTTTCGTCATTAGGGCATGACCGATAAATAGATAGCTTTTTGAATATATTTGAAATTATTTGTAAAGGACACTGGTCCTTCACTGTGGTATGCTATTTCTAATATTAAAACCCAAGAGATGCTAATCTCTTCTGGGTTTTAATATATTTCGGACTTTATGATTGGATATATAATTTATGAGTTAACTGGTTAACAGTCACATGAGGGGAAGCCGAAGGCTGAAGGCAATGGATGAACGCACAAGCCATGCGACCGAATGAATGGCCATAAAACGAACGAACGAAAACAGCGAATGAACGAACGGACAATATTATTATGTATGAACGAACGAACAAACCCAACAATCGAACGGGCGAAATGACAGCCAAAAAGACGGAGAATGGACCAATGGCGCGAACAAACGCCCGCAAACCCGGCGACCCAACAAATGGCTGAAATACACCTATTTCTTTTTCAAAACGAAGGAAAGAATACTGGGCCAGTTCTGTGTCATCCAAAGGACAGCTTCACTCGGTAAATTGTGGCTTGAGATACATTTAACGCAGAGGTTTGCAAGTTAACAAGGTCATATTGTTAAATTTGATCTAGAGAGCTCGTGTTGCTTGTTTGCTAAACTTAAACTTCAAGACGAGGTTATTTTTGGCTTTGCTCTTTTTTCCGCGATAAAAGTCTAATTCTTAAACCATTAGAAGCGCTCTCTAGATCATATTTAACAATATGACCTTGTTAGCATCTCTTGGGTTCTAATAATAGAAATAGCATACCACAGTGAAGGACCAGTGTCCTTTACAAATAATTTCAAATATATTCAAAAAGCCGTGCAAGCAACCATCTCTCTGATGATGACTTCCGCTCAGGTTGTCGAAACGTCAGTCAATGTCACCTCAAACAGTCCTTCTCAGGACTACACTCACCCGGACGATCACAATTTACCGAATTATGATATGACTCCAGGGTTCAAACCATTTACAGTTTCATCTCTTTAGTGTTACAATCAGTTCATAAAATTTCCGATGATTTGGGTACGATAAAAGAACAAATGAGGTTCTGCGGCACCCTTTCATTTTCATAGAGCAAAGACTCACTATTCAGGCAGTATTTAGGAAATATAAACGTACCTTCCTCCACTGAAGTCCACTGAAGTCCAAGAAAAATGCTACCAAAACGAGTAGCAAAGCTGAGATTTACAATCACGCCGTGAATTCTAGGCGAGATTGGCAAGCTTATCTTTTGAGTGATATATAACAAGTGGTAGCTGAGTTATATTAAATTATATTATCAAATATGAAATACGTTGCTTCCGTTTTGCGTATAAATTAGAGAGATAAACGTCAAGTTATCAGATTTATTACGTTACAGTTGTCACAAGCAGAGTTGAATAGATAAACCTGTATAGCGAATTTCTTCTGATTACTTTCTTTTAAAGTCCCGCAATGATATTGCGAAGTTTAATGTTGAGTTTTCCAAATCAAAATGTTATGCCGGAATGACCATCCAATGTTATGAGAACTTCATTTCATTCTATTGAAACGTGCCGTAGACATAAAAAGTCATTGAATATCTGATTTTCTTGAATCCGAAAAAGTGCCGCCATTGATTTCAGATTTACCTCTTAAGCCGTTTATGTTTATCTAATAAATCCTTTCGTGTAATCCAAAAGTTGTTTTTCGATAACTAAGCTCCTCTAAAGCGATCGCTTAAATCGAATCTCAAAAAAATAAATGCCTTCAGATATAAATCGCAAAAATTCTATCCCGCCCTGAAACTTTGAAAATCCTAGCGCTGGCTCGCATATAGTCCTCACGACGTGAAACTCCTGTAACAAAGTTTCAGTTCATTTTATGCTTGGTACAAGGACTTCGTTCCTTCTGTTTCCTCCGATAACTGGATGTGCCAAAACTTTATGAAAACAATAATCGACACAGTTACAGTCAGAAATATATGGCATATATATCTGCTTCTGTTGCTACCGTTTAGATCGTGCTAGAGATACGTCGTTTTCGCTTTAATCCTGAGTCACAGGATTTGAGATCGGTAGAGAAAACGTTATCGGATTTAACACTGGATTTACAAGACCTGAACGGGCTAAGAATCGAAAAAACGTGACGAGCTTTGTGGGTTCGTTTCAAGATAGATTTCTATAATGGCCCTTTTTTTAAAAGAAGTTGATTGCTGAAATTGGCCATTCATGCTGCGAACATAGCCGGGTGTTAGAATTCAATCTCCTTATTACAGCAAAAATTGCGACGTCAAAGTCCTGGATTTGTCTTTATTAATCAAATGCTTCGACAAATCTCAAAATGTGTGCATTTCGTTCTGCGATGTAGTCCCCCAAAAATCCCGAAATTAAGTTTTCGCGAAAATTACCTTTAATACGGTAAGGGTAGACGTCTTTGTTTCGTTCAGTTTTTTTTTATCAATAAGTTCAAAGACACGTTTAATGACAAATAAACTGAAAGGTAGCAATTTGTTTGAAATAAATGCAAAGAAGATCCTCGCAGTTATTAACGCAACTTATGCAGTTGCGAAAAGAAAGCCTGAAAAAATCAGGCTTGCCGGGATTCGAACCCTGACCTCTGCGATACCGGTGCAGCGCTCTAACCAATTGAGCTAACAAGCCAACTGGGAGCTGGTCATATTTGTTTCTATATATTTTCTGTATATTTGGGAGCTGGTCAATTTGTTTGAGTTAACTCATTATCCAATTGAACCTCTCGAAAATGCTTGTAGGACATATTACGTGTAACATTTTAATTAAATAAGGAAACCGATGTTCGACATCGTCTCAGCGTTAGGTGAGCTCAAAATTTGGACTTTCTTAGCTGGTAGAAAAAACTGTTAGGTTAATAAACGAAACCAACTATTGATTGGCTTGCGATAGGCTAAACGCAAAATTTCGTTTTCTGAGTAAATCAGTGCCGTGAACAAATCTCTGATAATGGAGTTAAGATACCGCTTTCCTTTGTCTGACACTGAATTTAAAACAAAACTTTTTGGCCTAATAACTTCAGCTACCAGACAAAAGAACGGATATTGCCGGATCTAAAGAAGTCTTAATGTGACAAAACCGGCCATCGCGAACGTAAGCTATCATTTTGGAAACAATAATATTTTCCACAAAACTTAAGTCCTCAATAGAAATTAAATAGACCTTTTAGCAATAAAATCCGCCATTTTGAAAAAAAAAGGCAAATATGGCACGAAATCAAGAAACTAAACATCGCTGAATCAAGATACAGGGGCACCCAACGAAAGAATTTTAGTAAAACACTTGAAATATCATTTTCTACTTTCTAAGATTGTTTCAGAGCTTTTAAAGGCATATTTGTGTAAGTTAATACAGGTTGGTCTATTCGGCGTTTTTAGCTGAAACTTTGGGCCTATTTAAATCCTATCAGCCGAATTTCCGGGCTGCTGATGGCTCTCTCTGGCTCACATTCTGAACCAGATATGTGTCCCTCCGAAAACAATGGGAATTGATATCATACATCATACCGAATCTCTCGACGAAAGACAATGTTGTGTGCAAAAAATGCGATGTGTGATGTCAAAAACGTGTCTTAACGCTTAATGTAACTCAGTTACATTACTCAGATTTGAACAAAAACCTGAAATTTATAGTTCATGCTCTGCTTTTCAGATTTCAACTTTCACGGCAGTTAGTTGACGTCAGAAACAAAAAGTCTGTACTGCTTACCAATTGCCAGTTCCACCTTTTTGTGCTAAGGGAGCCTCAAAACAACCCTTTGTTGTTAATAATGAAATAATGAAACAGTTCTGATGTTACACTTACTACTATTTCGTAACGTTCTCGGCTCTAAGATGGCGATGACCTACTGGAACCGCTACACGTAAATCCAATATCCGTGTTCTTTGCCGCTTTCAATTGAGTGTCGATATAAGTTATTCGCTGGTTATTTATTTTTGTTCCAAAATAAATTATAATGCCAAGGAAGTTATATCACAAAAGTTTACGTCTTATTTCAAACCGCCCCCAAGTTGTTTAGCTTTGAAGTCCAAACAGTATGCTGAATAGACCTTCGGTATCATGAAGGCATAATTCACGAATAGCTGTAGGCCGTGACTTAATGTTTGTCAGGTTGAGAGAGGCATGATAACAAAATGTTTTACTACGCGAGTGTATGGACATGTCAACTTATGAGATTTGTATGGGAAAATGATTCTTTGCCCCTTTCTCAGCCTTTTTAACAAAAATTTGTATTTTGAGACGCCCCCCCCCGCCAAACAAAATGTATGTGTTGCAAAGCTATCTATCGTTATCAAAATCAAGATATTTCCCTTCTTATCGATCTATGTCCTAAAACTTCTTTTACAATAACTCATTGCGACCTCGTCTTCACTGATGAGGTAATTCACTTCTAAAATTTATTCCTTTATGTGAGAAAAATCAATGGCAACAAACAACGGTAAAGGTTTGAATAATAGCATTGTAGTTCGATCATATGTTTACTAAAGATCAGTATATATGTCTCAGCCGGCTTTGCCCGTGTGCAGCCCTCTCCTTGAAGCAAAGGAAATAGGAGACGCCTGCACGCAGGCTATTCCAGTCTTGGAATTACCGTTTAGTTGAGATGTCTTGTTTACAATTTTCCTCTTCACTCTCCTGCCGAGGCACGTGATGAGAACTGACTCATATAAAGTAGATTCCAATTAATTGAATGCGATATTTCGGCTGGCCTATCAGCCTTCTTTAGGGACTAGATTTAATTAAAATCTGTCCATACAGAAAAGTTTTAAAACCGGCTTCCGTAAACTGTCTGTCATTGAAATATCCTAAAATATCAATCAAAAAAATACTTATATGTCATAATCTTCTTGCATGGGTAAATATTACAAACGTATTGCTTCAATCCGAATCACCTAACACTTTAAAAGAATGTCTTCTATACAGTGTTTATTCAAATTTTCTGTCTTCAACTCTCTTCTGTTCTATCTTGATAATGATAATATAAGCATACGCATTTATTTTTATATTTCTTGCCAATTGCAATCAGTTAATTAAAAAGAAGGTTAGTTAAAGACCTTTTAACGTCTTCGTTATCATCTAAAATAGGAAATTTGGTAAAAAGCTCGATCGGTACATCAAAAACTCTGATTTTTATTTTTTCGTAAACTGTTGTAATCTTACCCTATTAGTAAGAAGAAGGGCTCTAAAATGCGTTGCTCGTTTTACATCGTAGATAAAATAATTTCCTAATCCTTGTACAAATCTGAGCAGAATCGGAAGGGCGAGTTACATTATATTTTGTTTATAGGCAATTTAAAGTCGAAAACTTTTCCCGCAAATTTGTCAGTTTCGAAACAGATGGAACAAACATTAAAGCGCGTTATGTTTTTCCTTTATAACGCTTGCAATTGCTGTGAGTAACACTGGAGTAACACTGCTCAAAAAAGTGCTTTTTACGTAACATCCCCCACACTTGGTTTCGTCTCTGGTTTCATGCAACAACTTGTCTCGCAGTGGCATAAAGAAAATGTCGCTCCTAGTGCCATTGGCACCTATTATTGCCTAGTACGACAACATTTAAAACAGAACGCACGATTTAAAAAGTAATGTGGCAGAAAAACTGACTAACCTTTGCGTCTTCTGTCAGAAAGAACTCCCTTCCTTTCGCAAAGTAACAAAATCTAAATCCTCTATATGCCATTATCAGCCGCATTTGTAATCCTTTATTATGACGTTGAATGTCTATGTTTAGATCCAAGAGATCCATTAGTTTGTAAAATCAATTCTTTTTCTTTTCAAGAAGAACAAACCTTTATCTTTACACTAACATATTAAATAGATCAACATAATATGTGACAAAAATTACATTAACAACTGACTGTTCAAAGACAGACATTAACAAGTATTTTCCTTAAGTGAAATTCATAGATCAGTTTTTTTGTAATTAACAATGCAAAAATCGAAAAGCACAACATTAACCAGTATTAAATTCATCAAGATTTTAAAGCCCCCAAAATATCGGCTAATGTTTTTTAATGTCATGGCTGGATTGGTTGCCTATTGAGTGTTTGAGCTGGTGATTTGTCAGTGCGCCTTTTAGTGCCAAAAATCGTGTCACAACAAAGAAATGACAAACACTCAGTTTACTGAACTTAAGATTTATATCAGTTATATATATAGTCTGTGTGGCAGGCGGCGAATGGCAAAGGTGAAATCAGCGTGATTTGCAAGCTTGGAGCGAGATTGAAGGGTTTTAGACATGAGCGAATTCGTATCAATTGTTGCAATAACTGAAAATTGCCAATGGTTGATGATTGAACCAAAAAGCTACATTGGGGAACCTAGTAATGAGAATTTGACGTGTTTTACAATTGCTTCATGCACTCTTATTTTGCCGCTGTTAAATCGCTGTAAAATCGTTGATAGCTTACACAGCCTATTTTAAAATCGCAAATTAAACCCCGCTGTTAAAAACAATCAAAAATTCACCTACGTAAAAAGCTGTTAGAGCGAATGTCAACTGAGAAAACGAGTGGCAAAGGTAAAATTGAATCTTATTTTACTTTTAAGTGCTGACTATTATTTCAAGTCTTTTCACCAATCACGAAGAGTATTAAGACCAAACCTAAGCAATGTAGATTATTTTTGGCATTCAATTGAAAACGCTTTCTGTAGCAATTCAAATACTTTTTCCAGATGATTAGCATTTAAGCTTTTTTGAAATAAGTCGGCAAATACAGCAAAAAGGTATCCATGAAAACTAGTATCCGAACATGTTTTCACGACAAATGGAGGTTATTGTACTTATTATCCTTGACATAGTTTACGTAAGCTAGCTCTTCAGCGAGATTTGCCACGTTTACAAACTTTATTTGCCAGCCTTAATAAGTTGCTAGTTTGCCCAAAACAGTTCTCTCACATATGATAATTAATTTTAAGCTAGACGAAAGACGTACGCATATGACTGAAATTCAATTTAAAAACTCGAGGATTATATATCCTAGGTTAATTTCCGCAAAGAGTAATGCATCTAATGGTGAAGAACATAATTATAGATAAAAGAATCTGTTAAGCCTGGCTCTGACTTGTATGACAAACACAAGCACCAGAAACCAGCGTAAGATAAGCACAAGAGTCAGAAAGGATCTTTTTCTTTTTTCCTGTCATCGCAGTTGTGCTGACTTCGTAAGCCAAGAAGATTTGTTCTGACTTTCTTGATGCTTTGTTTTTGCAAAATTCAATCTTGTACTGATCTTTCACCGACGTATTTTATTTTAACATTTTTTGTTGGTTTTGAATACTTTTGGGTCAAAGTAAAGTATTGGAGAAATCATGAAATCCAAAATGGCGGACTGGGGACATAAATTCCCAACAAATTGTTCAGGGCTGGACGAAACCAAAGAATTAAATTACTGTAAACAGGCACTAACTCATATCTGAGTTTCGCTGTCAGGCCGATGAATAAACTGAATTTGTCTTTCTGTATGGCTGGTTTTATGTATCAGTGGCGCATTGTAGATTTAATTTGAGTAAAGGTTGTTCTTTTTTAATTTTCTATTATATATTTTTTATTTTCTTATTCTGTAAGACCTTCCTTTAAATATAAAATGAAATCTTCTTATCCGCAAGATTTCTCATGAAGGTGTATAAAGAAAAGCCTTACCTTGGAAGACTTGTAGAATTCGATATGCCACTTTGCAGTTCACTAGCAGAACTGTTTCTCTGAACTTTAAAGTGGTACTACGATAAAAAATTATTTCTATTTTTCTTCGGATTTAGAAACTTTGCTTACTAACCACTCCCAAAGCAAAATTTTAAGCCTTAATTTTGAGAAGGCTGTTTAATTAAACTGCAATTTTCCGATTAAATGGTCCGCCATTATTACACCAGAAAGGATACACTAACGTCATTCACTCAAGAGCTTAGAATGCAGTGTGTGTGAACCTGTGAACTGGAGTTTTGAGCTTTCAGACTCTCAAACTCGTGATTTGCATGATTAATTAGCTGCGTTTACACACTTCATTCTAAAGCTCTTGAGCGAATGACGTTACAACTCTCCTTTCTGGTGCAATGACGGTGGACCATTAAATCGGAAAATTGCAGTTTAAATAAACAGTCTTCTTCTCAAAGTTAAGGCTCAAAATTTCGCTTGGGGAGTGTTTAGTGAACAAAGTTTGAAATCCAAAGAAAAAATAAGTAATTTTTTTGAACGTAGTACCACTTTGACTTTATCGCTTCCATCACATAATACCATATCTCTTCTCGTAAACGTTTTTGTTGAGTCAAAATATCTGACAATTAAAATTCAGTGCACCGGTTCACTAATGGAGCGTGGTAACTGTAGGTGAACTATTTACTCAAGACGTCTTATTAAAACCACTTTTTTAAAAAGCTATTCCATCAAAAAACGAAAAGACGTCAAACGTACATAAATAATTAAACTAATGCTGGTTTTAAAGATGATAAAGATGATAGCACGGAGTAAGTTTCTTGCGCCGAAAAAGCCGACTGCAAATAATACAATACATAAATGCAAAGAATTTTCACAAGTTGTTCAAATTTTGATAAAATTTGAGAACTTTGAGGTTAATTTTTATTTTCGTTTGCCTTACTATCTATTCTATATCGTTATGTTATGTTCTGAAACGATCGCCATTAATTTGCTACTAAAATAACGTCTTGAGGCGAAACAGGTTTAAAAGAATTCGGGCTAAAAATAAAATTTGGCTCTTGTTATCTTTAATTCAAAAATAATTTCCCATCTGTTCCTGACATTTTGACAAGAGTTCCTTTCTGGGCGTTAATTGGAATGGGAAAACTAAAATAATTTTCCATAAGCTAAAAGTGTGTTTCCATTAATTAGGTCTTTTCATAACTTAAAAGGTTTTAAAAGCTTTAATACGCATTATAGGATATATCCCATACCGGTTACAAAGCGGCAGTGTTCATATACTGAGCCCCGTTATTAAATACTCTATGGAGAATAAGTGCGCCTGACCAGCTTAAGCCATGTTTCTGTTGAGACAATTTACATTGTTGTCAGATTATTGTCTCATTTTAAGGCTGACTAAGCCTAAATTCTGGTCAGAAGCGCTGCTATCATTGTTCTTTCACTGTGTCTCATGTACGACTATCCAAACTGAGGGACAAGGGTGTTTTGAACTCCTCGTGAGGGTCTTATTGGGGGAAACCTTTATCAGGCATGTTAAACAAACAAATAAATAAATAATCTCCATGGCAGTAATGTATGTTTGGGCCATTTGGAACTCCCGCCACACTTTTCGAGCAATTTTCACTTCTCTTGGGTTTTGAGGATTTTTTCGACAATTCAGCGAGGTCATATGGATGGTACTCCCTGTAGTCAGGCAATAGTGGAACGGCTTTTTAGTGCTTGCAGTATACGAAAGGTTAGGGAAAATTGTACGCTTAAAGACTGAAGGAGATAGCAACGGCTTAGTCTAATTACTTAAAAGGGATGGAAAATTTTGACAGAAATTATGACGCGAAAGAATACAAAAGCTTGGAACCTTCAAGCAAATGGAAGTCAAACATGACCTACAGTTTATCCTTGGGGCATAACAAGGGTGCAATATTTGTGCAAGGTAAACGGAATTCAGCTTGCAAGTCTTCACTGAAGTGAGAATATCGAGCCATCCAGAAACAGTTCAATCCATCAGTTGTTCATTTAATCAGCTTACAGTTACCTACTATGAATTAAATTTTAGCGTCCAGGCCAGAAATGACACCTTCTCAGCACGTTCACCTGTACTTTATTTTTAATAAGAGTCACACACGAACATAGAAAATCTTGAAAAACGTGTACATCAGTCAGCATAGCTATAGACACAACCCACTTAAAAAGCTAATGTAAGTATACAATCAATAAGGTACGGTATTACAACTATGAGCCTCATAGATGGCAACATTTACCATCTTTTTCCTTACAAACACAGTACAAATACGAGGCCACAAAATTAATTTGATTGCTTTACTACATTTTCTTGCTTGCTAAAATATAAAACGAATAGTATTCTTAACTTTCTATATTCTTACACATACACTATAGTGAGATCGACTAACTATTAAATACCAACTCGTGCAAGCTCTTTAAAAAACTACAAGTGAACTTGATCAAGCTACTCTCGAATTTTGAACGGATTCTCGACCCGCACGAAGAGATATACATTAATTAGAATGTTTATTACACTTTCATTCCTAATAGTGTCCAAATTTAAACTAACAACTAAGAAAAATTCTTAAACTGCGCTTTCCAAAATATCGAAAAACAAAACGAAACATTAAACATAGGAAGGTACTTCTAGGTAACTCAACACGAATCATGGATAGGATCTGGTGCGCGTTTCTCGAAAACAATTCGGCCCCAAAAAGCCATCTTTAAAAACAGGAACAACTCGTTCTACAAATCTCTTATTTTAACAGGTCTTAAGGATAACAAATGTTTAACTTTTAGCAAAGTTTCGAGGTTAGAAGCTTCTTTGTTTTTAAGATGCAGTGTGAAATATCGTTCCCGAAATCAGCCCGAAAAGTTTCGAGACTTCTGAGAAACGCACGCCTGGGCGTGAAAGGAATAACCACTAAAAGCGACTAAAGAAACATATATAATAGAAACAACTTTAAAAGCAGTCAATTTTATACTATGGTTTTTGAATAAATGCTTACATAAAACATGACGAACTGAAACTATTACGTAAGTTTAAAATACATGTACGAGATGGACAACTTACGAGAAGCCTACGTCAGGCATATCTCATCAATGCCCATGCGTAATTGACTTCTGAATTTCCCAACACAATATCACTACCTTGTAAAACATACTGGTAACCGGGAAAAAATAACAATAACTCAGACATTATCTTGACATACAGTGAATCCCCGTTGCTCCTACTTTCAATGAGGCTTCAATTTTGTAAAGCTTGGACTAATATAACTAAACCTTCGTTCGGTTCAACGACAAGGCGGCCACAATAATAATGACCGTATTATGGACGAAGCCACTGAAAGATATCACTGAAATGTTTATTAAAAAGTTCAGTGGTTCAGTTAGCAAGGGGAAATCAGCTGTAAATAAAAAACAAACAAACAAACCTGACAAGAAAAAAACAAAAACAAAAATATGTACAAGAAAGAAAGTAACCTACTGCATAACTGTCAACAAAGCTCAAGTCCAGGTAAGTTTTCTTTTAGTTTCATGGCGCGTTGGAGGTTGTTATTTCTTTTTGCCGGTACTGCTTTTCATTTCTATCTGATCTGATTCACCAGTCGTAATGACAGAATGGACATTACTGTCATCTTGTAGTCAATCGTGGTTTTTCTAATTTCGGTCGAGCCCGAGGGAGACGGCTAGACGGCTGAGACGGCTGGGCGAGACAGATGGCAAGAAATGTGGAATTTAAAATTGAGTAAGAACGAGCAGTGAGTTAAGGAATTACAAGTCACCAGTTGGTGATATTGACAAGAATTCATCGTGGTCTCCAACAATGTAGTGAAAAAATTTGGTGATAAACATGGGGGACGACAATCTGCTTTAGTGAGTTTCTATGATACGCGCGGACGACCTCGGGCGTACGAAAAATCACAGTTCAGTTGTTGAGGCGAGGTTATCGTGCAGTGAGATCAGTTATCTCAGGTCGACCAGACCTGACAAATGGTTCGTGGCCTGACTCGTGTTACTATTGACCACTATTTACTGGATATCAAAACATGATCGGATGACGAAAACTACGTTCATACTAGCACCGATAACTGTTAAGAGTAAACATGTTTGAATGAACTCTTTTTGACTAAACATGTTACTTTGTAATTTAATAGTTCACAAAGCTGTCAGTTTCAAACACCCTTCACGCCTGGTGCTATGTAATTTATGCGTTTTACGAAACACGAATAAAAAAGCTGGAAATTGCTGTTGAATTCATTCCGTGTTTAGTCACACTCACCAAGCCCTTTAAAAGCGAAGGGCCTTTCCGCTCATAGCAAGTAGAGAACATTCGTGCTATCTACGGTACAAATATTCCATTTTCGACAAGCTCAGCAAATTATAGCGCTTGTTGGATTGGGTTTTTGTCGTTTTACAGGGGCTTGCGGGGATCGGAGTGAACATGTTTCGGGGTAGTGTGAACGCAGTATTAGACTTTCAGACAAATCATAGTTCAGTTGTTCAAGAATGTTCATGGTGAAGTGAGAGTCAGTTCTCTTGGACCGGCTAGACCTGGCAAATAGTGAACCAGCAAGCGTTTGTATCCATCAATACTTTTTGGACATTGATGCACTATCGGTTTACCCCAGACTAATTGCCGTCAGTTGTTCATGCGTGGTTCACGGTCAAGTGAGAGTTAGTCACTTTAAGGCCGGCTAGAACTTCTGACAAATGATACCCCGGATGACCCGGGACTGTTTGATAAAACACAGTTCAGTGGTTTAAACTTAGCTCATGATGCATCAATTACCTCTTGTTCATCATGATCTGACCCCTCTCTGTTAAGAAGGAATGAAATAAATGACACAGGAAGTGGAGATGGAGCGACTAAGACACAGGCGAACAACTTCCTATAGAGATCATCTCCCACTTGCTTGCGTACGCGCTGGAAATTCTTCCGAAAGAAATCCTCCATATTTCCAGGAAGAAGGTTGTCGAGATTATCAATCTTACCTGATTGGGCTGGATCGTCAAGAACATTTACAACGTAGAATGCATACAAGAACAGTCCGTTGCACGTCTTCGCTATATCTTCCACCGAGTAGGGGACACGGGAAAAATCGATTCTTTTCCTCCAAAAATCTCTTTATGTCGTGTTCATGCCGTTGATAGAAGCTGTGTTGTTCGCTATTTCCTGCGCAGATCCTCACACACTGGTTGTATCTCTCCAATCTGCTCTGTGCCGTGTCTTCAGGGCGGCTGGTTATAAAGAACACAAGCCATTTTGGAAGCCGGGGAAAACGCTCCTTTAGAAGATCAAGAAAATCTTCCCTGGACTTATGCTCGTGATTCACATGTGAAATGCGGCTGAGAGAAGCTGAAAAGTTAATAACGGGAATTTCGTGCATGGGCAGCTGAATAATAAATGCAGTATGTTCCTGTTTGTGGAATGTTCATTTTGAAAAAAATGAGGAGGGAGCCCATTTCAGATAGAAACCTTCAGCGATTGAAGTTCATTAGTAGGTCACTTGTCATCCGCAAAAGCAAAATCCCGAAATCTTTCAGAAACAAATGTTGCGAGTGAACATGCTGGGAAACGCTGAAGACAAAAAACGTTTCCTCTGCAATATTTCTAGAGATGCTAAATTTTTTGTTTATTTAAAGTAGGGGACCTTTATTGAAATGGATCTGAGCTTTGGGGGAGCTCAGAGCTTCAGGGGCTCCCAGAATAAAACCTAAATCCATTACTACTTTAATTACTTTACTGATTATTTTATGACAAGGCAGAAAAGGTTGAGCTCAGCAAAACCGACCTAAAAGCATTGTAACAATCTCTTTTAGTAGGAACCTTCACCATCTAGATCAACTATCTTTTGGAAAGGTCTTAGTCGTCCCGAAAATTCAGACGTAACTTTAAAGAAAACTAGCTATTTAGGTAAATATATATGTATGCCTTTAGTGCCACTTTCTGACGGATCCCAAAAGCTATTTTAGGTCGCAACAAAGAGAAGGACTACTTTAGTACTGCCAATAACTTCTTAACGTTTCGTTGATGGTAATGATGGTAAACTTCAAAGGTAATGGAAATACAATGACGGTTTTTATAGTTTTTTGCTTTTATTGCTTTGTGGAGAGCACAGTTCGGATAAGTAAAATTTATAATTTATAACTTATAGCTGGAGGCTTATGTATGCGAACACGGAGAATTTTACGTGCACAACTACGAGCTACTTTGAATTTTAGCTTACCTTTTTCTCGAAGTTTACCGTCAGTTATTCTTAAAACTGTTTCCCAGCCAGCCAACATGGGGTGGCTTATGGAATTTAAAGCCATGCAGACTTTGTGTCAGCTTTTGTTGATTTTACATCTTATATAATCAAGAAGTCAGCTCATTGTTGGCCTGGGCCTGGCTGGTCCTTATATTTTTGCAAAAATATCGTATGGAAATTTTTTGTCGCACAAATAGACATTGAAACTTACCCTCTGTTTCCAGAGCAAGAAAAAGAAAAACAAGAAAAAATAAAACAAGCTCTCGTTAAGTACAACATCTCGGCATGACCTGTTAGAAACACACCAGGAATACTCAGATTGATGTGCGACTCAATTAACGTCTTTAATTGAAAACAACTTGTTTTGTTACTGTGCTTTCTGTGAAATGGAATGGGCGAAGGTCTAATTTTAATAATAATTTTCTTTCCGAAATGAAACCTTGCTTTCTTCACGCAATGCGATTCTAACGATTTTTCTCTGATCACTGAACAATATTGTAATAAATCGGAGGACAAACAGGATATTGTGTCGGCCATGCTAAACTAGACACACACACCGCACAATGTACCTAATCTAATCGACACAGAGATGCGTAGGTACACACAATCCGATATTAAAACTGAAATACATTGAAGATGATTTCTTCTTGATGTTGACAAAATATGTTGCTAAACAATCGTGGTAACCATGGCAACTTGTCAGAGACTTACATTTCTATCCACAATGAAATAAAATTCAACATATTATTGCAAAGCCCAGTATAGGATAATATGGTGCTGCTAGAACCTCGAACTTGTTCACAACAAAAATATCTTTGCTATTCCTTCACTATGTAAGACAGAATTCCTCGTTTTATGACTTCGTATAAGACAATCACGAGTTATCGTTGCATGGTCATGCGCCCATGTTGTAACAGATTGTTTTACCACCGGTTTACCAACCTTTGTTTGTTTGGTTGGCTGAGTTTTTAAATGGCTACATCAGTCGCCAAATTAGCCTTTCTAAGGGCGATGTTTATACTTTTCAAACAGAATAAAATCGAATTAAAACAGTTGTAAATATGTAAACACGATGTTGTATATTGTTGTTTGGTGCTTGTTTTGTTTATTTAAGCCTTTTGAGAGAAGTTTTACAAAGTTAAAATTTATATCTCCGAAAAGAACAAAACAAACGTAAAGCAATAAAGTACAACATTGTGTTAATATTCAATTTTCTTTAGGTTAGTTAGGAAAGTTCGGTGCGTAATTGCATTCCGTTTTAGGTGTTCCGATGTGATTTACTTGAGGCTTTTCTGAAAGATATATTGTACACTTTGTTTAGACTGTAAAGTGAAACTATTTACCTTGCAGGTCAAGACAGCAGCATACCCTGAAAACACACTTGACCCAGCAGTACGGAACAGCAGGGGAAATATTCCTAACCGTAGCTGAGTTTAATTAACGTTTGTTAATTCTTCCCCTTATCTTATTCTACAAGCTGAAAAATAATGTGAAAAAAAGGAAGTGAAAACCTGGTCAGTAATCTTAGTTCGTAATTTGCAAATGAGTTTTTTTTTTTAATGTCCGGGCGGTCACTAACGACACGCTTTAGTAGTCCCAGATTCATTTCCTTTGATCAGTCACATTAATTTCAGATGCATGCAGTCCTAAATAAAACTAAGTATTGATAGCGGAACTCCTTTGCGCCCGAAGGCCGCGGGAGTGGAGCCCCATACTCATACTAAGAGGAGTGCCGGTAATTTTTTATGGTCATGGCAAGCGGAATGGCTCGCGGGCGCGTGCGCCGTACGTACGTACGTACGTCGCATTTCATGGCTTTCGTATATGAAGCAATTTTCGTTCAGCTTCTAGCCAATGGTGTGCGAGGAATCACGTAAGTCTTTTGACGCGTGTTGCACAAGCGACTCGCGTAGCGATAAAATAACTCGTGAAAGCAATGGATAATTTTACAGTAAAATGGTATCCAACGGCCATAACATGATGAAAAACAGGATTCTACAGTTAGAGCAAAACCAACCTTATAAGTCGAGCAGAAAAGTACTAATTTGCGAACAAGTAATTCTGACCTAAAGCGTGACCTTTGTATTTTAAAACGAATGAAGCGAATCCGTTTTACCAAACAGAATTAAAAAGAACATAGCTTTCCAATTGACAGTTGTAAAACAGAATCAAAGTTATTCACAATAAACAGATTGAATTTACGACAAAATGTGTGCAATACAGTGCAATAATCTGTAAACAAATTACAAAACCAAAAGAGAATTTCTGGTAGTTTCGAAGCGAACAAGCGTCTCCAATTACAAAACACAAAGCGACAAGTAAAATAACAGCAATCAAAACAAATGAAAAATGCCGATAAACGATTGAATGAATTTGCCTAGCGAACTGAAAGCGAAAGCGCAGATAGATAAACTAGATTTGCTTGAATCACGAAACAGAATTATAGCTCTAAGTTTATACTAAAACGATACTCTTAAGAGACTAAAATTATACAGTAATTAACGAGGTAAAGTACCTAGGTTAATAACAGTAAACAAGAAATTCTGAAGAATTTATAGGCGGCCGATGGTAACCAGGTAGATATGGAGTTCCGCTTTTAGGCTTGGCTAAATCTATATATATTAAGATAAAGCTAATCGGTTTGCTTTCAGTACAATTTTGTATTTTATTCAGTTTTAAATTCTTTATTAAGCTAAGAATGTTTTCGAAATCTGGTTGGTGAAATTAACTGGACATTGGTAAATTTTTGTCTATCGTTTCTACTTAAGTTCAGAGGGAAATACCAACATTTTAACCTATCCAGCAGTCTTGCGTGTTGCCAGTGTTCAGAGTCCCGGGCAAGTCAGTGCGATCATGATAAAGTCTTATTTAAGGTCAATCTTTTTCGGTATTGAAATTAGGATGGCCTTTTTGTTATTAGGGCATGACCGATAAATAGATAGCTTGTATAACATAGCTTGTATAGCTTGTATAATAATAAGCATTGACAGGAAAATGTGCAAAACTTTAACCTGCTTTAGCTTTAGCCATTTTTCTTAAACGCCTACTGAGTGTTTCAAAGAATTTTTCGGTAGCGCATCTGACGACGAAAGTGATTAAAGTGAGAATGTCGCTGAGTTCCGTTGTCGTGCAAGCAACAATCTCTTTAGTGTTACAATCAGTTCATAAAATTCCCAATGATCTCGGTATACGATAAAACAACAAATGAGGTTAAGCAGCACCTTTAATATTCATAGAGAAAAGACTCACTATACGTTATCCAGCAGTATTTAGAAAATATAAGCGTACCTTTGTACACTTTTTTTAGGAAAAATTTTTTGTGAAGTCCAAGAAAAAATGCTACCAAAACGAGTTGTAAAGCTGAGATTTATAATCACGCCGTGAATTCTAGGCGAGATTGGCAAACTTATCTTTTGAGTGATATATAACAAGTGGTTTCGGTAAGTGAGTTACCCTAAACTATATTATCAAATATGAAATACGTTGCTTCCGTTCTACGTAAAATAAATGAGAGAGATAAACGTCAATTTATCATATTTATTATGTTAAAGTTGTCGGAAGCAGAGTTGAATAGAGAAATCTGTATAGCGAATTCCTTTTGATTATTTTCTTTTGAAGCCCCACAAAGCTTAATGTTGGATTTTCCAAATCAAAATGTTATGAATGGCCATCCAATGTTGTGAGAACGTCACTTCATTCTATTGAAACGTGCAGTAGAAATAACAAATCATTGAATATATAATTTTCTTAATTCCGAAACTGAGTCGGCTATTGATTTCAGATTACCTTTTAAGTCGTTTACGTCCATCTGATAAGTCCTTTCGTGAAATCCAAAAATTCATTTTCCATAACTAAGCTCTTCTAAAACGATCGCTTAAATGTAATCTCAAAAAAATAAATCCCTTCAGATATAAATCGAAAACATTTTAAAAATCTTAAAAAAACTTTGAAAATCCTAGCGCTGGCTCGCATATAGTCCTCACAACGTGAAACTCCTGTAACAAAGTTTCAGTTCATTTTATGCTTGGTACAAGGACTTCGTTCCTTCTGTTTCCTCCGATAACCGGATGTGCCAAAACTTTATGAAAACAGTAATCCACAGTCAGGAATATATGGCATACAGGTTTACTTCTGTTGCTACCGTTTAGATCGTGCTAGATACATATATGTCGTTTTCGCTTTAATCCTGAGTCACAAGATTTTAATATAAGTAAAGGGCTAACAAAATAGTTAACGAACTTTGTGGGTTCGTTTCAAGATAGATTTCTATAATGGCCTTTGTTTAAAAGAAGTTGACTGCTGAAATTGGCCATTCATGCTCCGAACATAGCCCGGCTAGGATTCAATCTCCTTATTACAGCAAAAATTGCGACGTCAAATTTCGAAAAGTCCTGGATTGGTCTTTATTAATCAAATGCTTCGACAAATCTCAAAATTTACGCATTTCGGTCTGCGAAAAAGTCCCTCAAAAATCCCGAAATCAAGTTTTCGCGATAATTACCTTGAATAACTTAAGGATAGAATGTTTCTGTTTCGTTCAGATTTTTTAATCAATTAGCTCAAAGACACGTTTAATGACAAATAAAGTGAAAATGAGGTAGCAATTTGTTTGAGTTAATTCATTATCCAATTGAACCTCTCGACAATGCTAGTATGACATGACATGTAACATTTTAATTAAATAAGGAAAACGACGTTCGAAATCGTCTCAGCGTTAGACTTTCTTAGCTGATAGGAAAAAAGTGTAAGGCTAATAAACGAAACCAACTTTGACTGGCTTGCAACAGACTAAACGAAAATTTATGTTTTCTCGCTAAAATCAGTGTCGTGAACAAATCTCTGATAATGGAGTTGAGATACCGCTTTTTGTTTGAGACTGAATTTAAAACAAAACTTTGGCCTAATAACTTCAGTTACCAGACAAAAGAACGGATATTGCCGGATCTAAAGAGGTCTAAATGTGACAAAACTGACCATCGCAAACGTAAGCTATCATTTTGGAAACAATAATATTTTCCACAAAACTTAAGTACTCAATAAGAATTAAATAGACCTTTTAGCAATAAAATCCGCCATTTTGAAAAAAGGGCAAATATGGCACGAAATCAAGAAACTAAACATCGCTGAATCAAGATACAGGAGCACCCAAAAAAAAGAAATTAGCAAAACACTTGAAATATCATTTTCTGCTTTCGAAGATTGTTTCAGAGCTTTTCAAAGGCATGTTTGTGTAAGCTAATAAAGGTGTATCTGTTCGTCGTTTTTAGCTGAAAATTTGGGCCTATTTCAATCCTATCCGCCGAATTTCTGGGCTGCTGATGGCTCTCTCTGGTTCACACTCTGAACCAGATATTTGTCCCTCCGAAAACAATAAGAATTGATATCATACATCATATTGAATCTCTCGATGAAAAACAATGTTGTGTGCAATATGTGATGTCAAAAACGTGTCTTAACGCTTTCTAACTCAGCTACATTACTCAGATTTGAAGAGAAATTTGAAGTTTATAGTTCACACTTTGCTTTTCAGATTTCAACTTTCACGGAAGTTAGTTGACATCAGAAACAAAAAGTCCGTACTGCTTGCCAATTGCCAGTTCCACCTTTTTGTGCTAAGATGGCCTCAAAACAACCCTTCGTTGTTAATAATGAAATAATGAAACAGTTCTAATGCTATACTTACTACTATTTCGTCACGTTCTCGGCTCTAAGATGGCGATGACCTACTGGATTCGCTACACGTAATTCCAATATCCGTGTTCTTTGCCGTTTTCAATTTAGTGTCGATAAAAGTTATTCGCTGGTTATTTATTTTTGTTCTAAAATAAAGTAATAAAGTATGCAAAGGAAGTTCTATCACAGAAGTTTACGTCTTATTTCAAACCGCCCCCAAGTTGTTTAGCTTTGAAGTCAAAACAATATGATAAATAGACCTTGGCCTTCTTCCACAAAAAATAGTTTTCCTTGGGACATTGATTAATTTTCGGTGTCACAAAAGACATTATTCACGAATAGCTGTAGGCCGTGGCTTTTAAAGTTTATCAGGTTGAGAGAGACATGGCAACAAAATCTTCTACTATGCGAGTGTATGGACAAGTCAGCCGATTTGTATGGGAAAATGATTCTTTGCCCCATTCTCAGCCGTTTTTAACGAAAACTTGTATTTTGAGACGCCCCCCCCCCCCCCAAAAAAAAGATGTAAGTGTTGCAAGGCTATGTATCGTTATCAAAATCAAGATACATTTGTATTTTCATTCTTATCCTAAAACGTCTTTTACAATAACTCATTTTGACCTTGTCTTCACCATGAGGTAATTCACTTCTTAAATTTATCCCTTTAGGTGAGAAAAATGGCAACAACCAACTGAAAAGGTTTGAATAATAAAATTGTAGCTCGATCATATGTTTACTAAAGATCAGTATATATGTCTCAGCCGGCTTTGCCCGTGGAAATAGGAGACGTCTGCACACAGGCCGTACTTCAGTCTGGGAACCACTGAAATGTCTTCTTTACAATTTTCTCTTCCACTCTTCTACCGAAGCACGTGATGGGAACTGACTCATGTAAAGTAGATTCTAATTAACTGAATGCGATATTTCGGCCGGCCTATCAGAGTTCTTTAGGGACTAGATTCACTTAATTAAAATCTGTCTGTACAGAAAAGTTTTAAAGCCGGCTTCCGTAAACTCCAGAGTACTAGCTGTCGATCATGTTGAAATCTCTTAAAATATCGTTCAAAAAGCACTGTATAAAAATAATCTTCTTGCATAGGTAAATATTACAAACGTATTGCTTCAATCCGAATCACCAACACCTTAAAAGAATGTCTCTCTTCTCTTCTATCTTGATAAGGATAATATATGCATAATCATTTATTTTTATATTTCTTGCCAATTGCAATCAGTAAATTAAAAAGAAGGTTAGTTTAAGACCTTTTAATGCCCTCGTTATCATCTAAAATAGAAAATTTGGTAAAAAGCTCGACCGGTACATCAAACACTATTTTCACTTTTTCGTGAACTGTTGTAATCTTACCCTATCAGTAAGAAGAAGAGCTCTAAAATGAGTTGCTCTTTTTACATCGTAAATAAAATAATTTCCTAATCCTTGTATAAATTTGAGCAGAATCGGAAGTGGCGAGTTACATTTTATTTTGTTTATAGGCAATTTAAAGTCGAAAACCTTTCCTGCAATTTGTCAGTTTCGAGACAGATCGAACAAACATGAGAGGGTGTTACATTTTTTCTTCAGTTATAACGCTTGCAATTGCTGTGAATTGCTTCCATCTAACATTGCAGTAACGCTGCTCAAGAAAGTGTTTTTTTTTTTACGTAACAGCTCCCACACTTGGTTTCGTCTATCACATTTGGTTTCATGCAACAACTTGTCTCGTGGTGGCATAAAGAAAATATGGCTCCTAGTACCATTGGCACCTATCATTGCCTAGAACGACAACATTTGAAACAGAACGCACGATTTAAGGACGTTCGCGCCAATTGTTTCTGCGCATCCTTACTGCGCACGCAATTCACTTCGTGATGTCATGCCACGTCATGCATTGAGCGCGCGCGCTGTTGAAGACATGTGGAGATATATAGCGCTAGTGGGCACTTTAATATCTATGCACGGGTTTAACTCTCTTAAATGTTTGGTGACCCCATATTTTCTTTTGATAGATCACTTTCTTTGTCGATTATCTACGTTTTGTGAAAAATTAAAGAAAATCTGTATTGTAGAAGTTTGATTTTTTTCAACTTTTCTGCCCTCGCATCATCGAATTCCACTATTATTGAAGCTGCACGGTGTTCGCTAAAGTCCATCTTAGAGGTTGAGTTTAACTAAAAGGATGACACCGGTTCAATTACTTAACAGACCCACTTAAGTAAAATTTGACTAAGAAAGTGGGTCTACAGCGAATCATTTTTAATATTTTTCAACTAACAAGCACTGAGGCCATGTCGAGTTACGAGGGCTGATTTGTCAAAATTGAGGTAGTTTTTGACGCGCTTTTTTTCGAAAACGAAGTCGGTGACCCCCCAATTTTTTTCCATTTCTGACATAGGTAACTCATTATCTGACTGTAGCCAAAGTATGAAAAAAATCTGTATTGTATAAGTTTTTCGCGCGAACGTCCTTAAAAAATAATATGTGGCAGAAAAACTGAATTACCTTCGCGTCATCTGTCAGAAAGAACTCCTTTCCTTTCGCAAAATAACAAAATCTAAATCCTCTTTATACCATGTAGCGGCAGCATTTGTAATCCTTTATTATGACGTACGAGGTTTATGTTTAGATCTAAGAGAGATTGCAAGAAAGCTTTACGATAAATATCCATTAGTTTTTAAACTATGAAATCAGTGCTTTTTCTTTTCAAGAATAACACACCTTTATCGTTAACAAATTAAATAGTTCAACATCATATGTGACAAAAATTACATTAACAACTGACTGTTCAAAGACAGACATTAACAAATATTTTCCTTGAGTGAAATTCAGAGATTTTGTAATTAACAATGCAAAAAATCGAAAAGCACAACATTAACCAGTATTAAATTCATCAAGATTTTAAAGCCCCCAAAATATCAACTAATGTTTTTTAATGTCATGGCTGGATTGGTTGCCTATTGAGTGTTTGAATTGGTGATTTGGCAATGCGCCTTTTACTGTCAAAAATCGTGTCACAACAAAGAGATGACAAACACTCAGTTTACTGAACTTAAGGTTTATATCAGTTATAGTCTGTATGGCTGGCGACGAATGGCAAAGGTGAAAACAGCATGATTTGCAAGCTTGGAGCGAGATTGAAGGGTTTGAGACATGGGCGAATTCGCGACAATTGCTGCAATAACTGAAAATTGCCAATGGTTGGTGTTTGAACCAAAAAGCTACCTTGGGGAACCTACTAATGAGAATTTGACGTGTTTTACACTTGCTTCATGCAGCTCTCTTGTCTTGCCGCTGTTAAATCGCTGTAAAATCGTTGATAGCTTACACAGTCTATTTTGATATCGCAAATTAAAACCCGCTGTTAAAAAACAATAAAAAATGGTATGCGTAAAAGGCTGTTAGAACGAATTTCGATTGAGAAAATAAGTGGCAAAGGTAAAATTGAATCTGATTTTACTTTTAAGTGCTGACTATTATTGCTAGTCTTTTAACCAATCACAGAGAGTATGAAAGCCAAACTTTAGCAATGCACATTATTTTGGGCATTTAATTGAAAACGCTATCTGTAACAATTCAAATACCTTTTCCAGGTGACTAACATTTAAGCTTTTTTGAAATAAGTCGGCAAATACAGCAAAGAGGTATCCACGAAAAATATGCGAACATGTTTTCCTGACAAATGGAGGTTTGTACTTATTATCCTTGATATAGTTTCCGTAAGCTGTTCAGTGAGATTTGCCAAGTTTACGAACTTCATTTGTTGGTATTAATAAGTTGCTAGTTTGCTCAAAACAGTTCTCTTACACATGATATTAATTTTAAGGTAGACGAAGGACGAACGTATATAAAATTCAATTTAAAAACTCGGAGATTATATATCCTAGGATATTTTCCGGAAAGAATAATGCATCTAATGGTGAAGAAAATAATTACAAATAAAAGAATCAGTTACTGTAAGCCTGATTCCGACTTGTGTAACACGCACAAGCACAAGAAACCAGTGTAAGATAAGCACAAGAGTCAAAAGGATCTTTTTTTTCCGGGATCGCACAGGTGCTTACCTCGTAAGCCGAGAAGGTTTATTCTGACTTTCTGAATGCTTTTTTTTCCCAAGGTTCTATCTTGTTTTTAATAACTTTTCTGTCATACTCTTCTTTTACCGACGTATTTTATTTCAAAATTTTTTGTTGGGTTTGAATACTTTCGGGTCAAAGTAAAGTATTGGAGAAATCATAAAATCCAAGATGGCGGACTGGGGGCAATAAATTCCCAGCAAATTGTTCAGAGCTGGACGGAACCAAAGAGTTAGATTGCTGAAAACAGGCACTAACTCATATCTGAGTTTCGTTGTGCCCATGAATAAACTGAATTTGGCTTTCTGTACGGCTGGTTTTATGTATCAGTATCGCATTGTAGATTTAATTTGGGTAAAGGATGTTTTTTTATTATTATATTTTTAATTTTCTGATGTAGTAAGACCTTCCTTTAAATATAAGATGAAGTCTTCTTATCCGCAAGATTTCTCATGAAGGTGAACAAAGAAAAGCCTTACCTTTGAGGACCTATAGAATTCGATAAGCCACTTGAGCTTTATCGCTTCCATCACACACATTCAAAATCTCTGACAATTGAAATCAAAATTCCGTGCATCGGTTTACTAATGGAGCGTGGTAACTATAGGCGAACTATTTACTCACCACTTCTTATTAAAACCACTTTTTTAAAAAGCTACTCCATCAAAAAACTAAAAGACGTCAGACGTACATAAATAATTAAACTAGCGCTGGTTTTAAAGAAGATAAAGATGAAAGCATGGAGTGAGTTTCTTGCACCTAAAAAGCCGACTGCAAATAATACATTAAAGAAAAACCAAATGCAGAGAAATTATCTCAAGTTGTGCAAATTTTGATAAATTTTGAGAACTTTGTGGTAATTTTTTTATTTTCTTTTGCCTTACTATCTATACTATATCGTCATGTTCTGAAACGATCACTAGCAATTTGCTACTAAAATAACGTCTTGAAGCGAAACAGGTTTAAAAGAATTCGGACTAAAAACACTGTGAAAATTTGGCTCGTGTTATCTTTAATTCGAAAATAATTTCACATCCGTTACTGGCCTTTTGACAAGAGTTCCTTCCTTGGTGTTAATTGGAATGGAAAAACTGAAATGATTTTCCATAAGCTAAAAGTGTGTTTCCATTAGGTCTTTTCAAAACTTGAAAGGTTTTAAAAGCTTTAATACGCATTATAGGATATATCCCATACCGGTTACAAAGCGGTAGTGTTCATATACTAAGCCCCGTTATTAAATACTCTATGAAGAATAAGTGCCCCTGACCAGCTGAAGCCATGTTTCTCTTAAGAAAAATAACGTCATCGCCAGATTATTGCCTCATGTTAAGGACGACTAAGCCTACATTCTGTTCAGGAAGCGCTTCTATCATTGCTCTTTCACCATATCTCATGTACGACTATCCAAACTGAGGGAAAAGGGTGTTTTAACTGATCATGAGGGTCTTATTGAGATTAATCTTTAGCAGGCATGTTAAACAAACAAACAAACAAATAAATAAATAAATAAGCTCCATGGTAGTAATTTATATTTGGCTTAAACGGAACTCCCGCCACACTTCTCGAGCAATTTGTGACTTTCCTTGGGTTTTTCAGTTTTTTTTTTCGACAATTCAGCGAGGTAATACGGAAGGCACACCATGTAGTCAGGTTATAGTGGGATAAACAGGGAGGCTCCGCCCGTTAGAGTGCGTTTTTAGTCCTTACAGTAGACGAAAGGTTAGGGGAAATTGTACGCTTAAAGACTGAAAGGGACAGCAACAGCTTAGTCTAATTACTTAAAAGGGATGGAAAATTTTTAACAGAAATTATGACGTGAAAACATAGAAAAGCTTGGAGCCTTCAAGCAAATGGAAGCCAAACATGACCTACGGTTTATCCTTGGCGCAAAACAAGGGTACCCTTTCGATAAAGATTAAAATTTTAAAGAGCAAGGATTTGAATCTCGGGGCGGAGCTCCCCGTACGAGCTGACTTTATTGAGTACCCCCCCCCCCCACCCCTGTGGAATTTAATATTCATGAAACTGAAATGTAAGTTAGCAAATGTTCTTGAAAAGTAAGTGAAACTGTGTGAGTCGTGCGCAGTCTACAATAACAATTCCGCTTTCGTTTCCAATTCAGCTTTCAATTTGTCACTGAAGTGAGAATATCGGGCCACCCAGAAAACAGTTGTTAAGTTGTCCATTTAATCAGCCTACAGTTCCCTACTATTTTAGCGTCTAGGCCAGAAATAACACCTTCTCGGCAAGTTTCAACTGCATTTTATTTTTAATTAGAGTCATACACGGACATAGAAAATCTTTAGTTACTTATTTTATCTAAAAGCAAGGAACTTTTTTCTACAAAAATAAAATTATTCTATATCTACAAATTAAGTGTACATCAGTCAGCATAGCTATAGACACAACCCACTTAAAAAACTAATATAAGTATACAATAAGATATTACAACTGTGAGCCTCATAGATCGCAACATTTACCACCTTCTTCCTTACAACTACAAATACAAGGCTACAAAATTAATTTGATTCCTTTAGTACATTCTCTTGTTTCCTAAAATATATTTTGACAATTTGTACTACCTGAAAACGAACAATATTCTTAACTTTTTATATTCCTACCCGTACGCTACCGTGAGATCGACTGACTACTAAATCACAATTCGTGTAAGCGCCCTGAAAAACTACGAGTGAACTTAATCAAGCTACCCTCGAATTTTGATGGGATTCTCGACCCGCACGAAGAGGTGTGCATTAATTAGAATGTTTAATACACTTTCACTCCTAATTGTTTCCAAATTCAAACTAACAACTAAGAAAACTTCTTAAATTGCACTTTCCAAAATATCGGAAAACAAAACGAAGTATTAAACATAGGAAAGTACTTCTACGTAGCTGAACACGAATCAAGGATTGGATCTGGTACGCGTTTCTCGAAAACAGTTCGGCCCCAAAAAGCCATCTGTAAAAATAGGAACGACTCGTTCTACAAATCCGTTATTTTAACACGTCTTAAAGATAACAAATGTTTAACTTTTAGCAAAGTTTCACGTTTAGAAGCTTCTTTGTTTTTAAGATACAGTGTGAAATATCGTACCCGAAATCGGCCCGAAAAGTTTCGGGACTTTTGAGAAACGCACTCCTGGGCGTGAAAGGAATAACCACTAAAAGCGACTAGAGAAACATGAAAACTTAATATGAACAACTTTAAAAGCAGTCCATTTTATACTATTGCTTTTGAATAAATGTTTACATAAAACATGAAGAACTGAAACTATTACATAAGTTTAAAATACATGTACGAGATGGACAACTTACGAGAGGCCTACGTGAGGCATATCTCATCAATGCCCATGCGTAATTGACTTCTGAATTTCCCAACACAATATCACTACCTTGTAAAACATACTGGTAACCGGGGAAAAATAGCAATAACTCAGACATAATCTTGACATACAGTGAATCCCCGTTGCTCCTGCTTTCAATGAGACTTTAGTTTTGTAAAGCTTCGACTAATATAACTAAACCTTCGTTCGGGTCAACGACAAGGCGGCCACAACAATAATGACCGTATTATGGACGAAGCCGCAGGTTTGCACTGTATCACTAAATGATATCACTGAAATGTTTATTAGAAAGTTCAGTGGTTCAATAAGCAAGGGGAATTCAGCTGTAAATAAAAAACAAACAAACAAACCTGACAAAAAAACAAAACAAAGATATGTACAAGAAAGAAAGTAACCTACTGCATAACTGTCAACGGAGCTCAAGTCCAGGGAAGTTTTCTCCTAGTTTCATGGTGCGTTTGAGGTTTTTATTTCTTTTTGCCGGTACTGCTTTTCATTTCTAACTGATCTGATTCACCAGTCTTAATGACAGAATGGATATTACTGTCATCTTGTAGTCAATCGTGGTTTTTCTAATTTCGGTCGAGCCCGAGCGTGACGGCTAGACGGCTGGGATGGCTGAGCGAGAGAGATGGCAAGAAATGTGGAATTTAAAATTGAGTAAGAACGAGCAGTGAGTTTAGGAATTACAAGTCACCAGTTGGTGATATTGACAAGAATTCATCGTGGTCTCCAACAATGTAGTGAAAAAATTTGGTGATAAACATGGGGGACGACAATCTGCTTTAGTGAGTTTCTATGATACGCGCGGACGACCTCGGGCGTACGAAAAATCACAGTTCAGTTGTTGAAGCGAGGTTTATCGTGCAGTGAGATCAGTTATCTCAGGTCGACCAGACCTGACAAATGGTTCGTGACCTAACTCATGTTACTATTGACCACTATTTACTGGATATCAAAACACAATCGGATGAAAAAAGCTACGTTCATACTAGCAGCGATAGCTGTTTAGAGTAAACATGTTTGAATGAACTAGTTTTGGCTGAACATGTTACTTTGTAATTTAATTCTTCACAAAGCTGTCACTTTCAAACACCCTTCACGCCTGGTTCTATATAATTTATGCGTTTTACGAAACACGATTACAAAAGCTGGAACTTGCTGTTGAATTCATTCCGTGTTTAGTCACACTCACCAAGCCCTTTAAAGGCGAAGGGCCTTTCCGCTCATAGCAAGTAGAGAACATTCGTGCTATCTACGGTACAAAATATTCCATTTTCGACAAGCTCAGCAAAATATAGTGCTTGTTGGATTGGGTTTTTGTCGTTTTACAGGGGCTTGCGGGGATCGGAGGGAACATGTTTCGGGGTAGTGTGAATGCAGTATTAGACTTTCAGACAAATCATAGTTCAATTGTTCAAGCGTGTTCATGGTGAAGTGAGAGTCAGTTCTCTTGGACCGGCTAGACCTGACAAATAGTGAACCAGCAAGCGTTTGTATCCATCAATACTTTTTGGACATTGATGCACTATCGGATGACCCTAGACTAATTGCCGTCAGTTGTTCATGCGTGGTCCATGGTAAAGTGAGAGTTAGTCACTTTAAGGCCGGCTAGAACTTCTGACAAATGATGTCCCGGATGACCCGGGTCTGTTTGATTTTCACAGTTCAGTGGTTTAAACTTAGCTCATGTTGCCGAAAGAGTCAATTACCTTAGGTAGGCCAGTCCAGGCAAATGCGTGTTTACATTGATCTGCCTATTTATTGTGTGTTAACACTTAACGGACTTCGATCTATGCAGAAGATGAAGACAAGCACTTACAGTCATTCAAAAATGGTCTGTCGAATTCGAGGCAATCTTGCGTGTACACATTTTTGACGAAAGTCGTCGGTGATTATCTTATCAATGAAGTCTCATTCTGTTCTCTCTCTAAAAAAATACTTAATTTCTGGTAGACTATGTTTGTAGGTACGATCGACGCCGTCCACAACGTACTAGTCGGAATCGGACTCGTCAGAATCTAGAAGATCGTCAGGCGTCAATAAGTACTGTTCTTCTAAGTCAAAACTTCTAAATGCCTCAGCCATGTCCTTCTCAACAGGTGATGGCAAAAGGTCAGACCCTGAACCGATTTTCCCTTCTAGTTGCACACTTGTCGCAGCTTTATTTACTTTGCCCTTCGTCGGTTGCACCAAGAATTTCGAGGGTAAAGCATTCTCCAGTTTGCAGAGTTTTATTTCGCATACTCGACCAGAAGACGTAAAACAAACAACTCTGTCCTCCTCAGGTGACACTGCCATGCTTACGATATTTTCTTGGCCTTGAGTTACTCTTACGAATCCAACAGCTTTGGACTTGATCATGTCCCACAGGAAAACCATGCCATCAACACCGTAAGAAACAAGATAACGATTCACTTTTAAAAACTTGCAAAACTCAATTTTACCCAGATGGCCACGAAGAATTTGCTTGGAGGAATGGACATCAGGAACACGTAGACTGAATAGAATAATCATGTTCGCGACGCAGCAAAATAGCAGCTCGTTGTCTGATGAAACAGCGCACTGGCTGAACTCGACGGAGTTGTAAGTCTTTCCGATCCCGCTCCTTGTCAGTAGGCGGCAGGGATGCTTATTGTACTCCCAGATCTCAATCTCATACGCACCACACAGGATAAGCTTTCTCTTGTCCGATGAGAGGCAAAAACATTTAACAGTCAGTAATTCTAGGCGTGGTATTTTAAACCAAGTTGACATAACTTTCTTCTGAACATCCCACACATAGAAGTGTGGGTCGTTTATGCTCTCCAGGATACAACAGAGAAGTAAGCTGCTGTCTGCTGAAAATGTCAAACACACATTTACGAACCCAGCAACTGCTTTAACTACTGTACAATGAAAATCCTTCGATTCCAATAAACTGTGCAAGGCTATCTTGGTTTCTTGGTGAAAGGCGATTAGCTTTCCGTCTGGTGAGAGTGCGTAATCCTTAACACGAGACGCCTGTGAAACAGTCCCAATCAATGAAGATTCGGAAATAAATTGGAAAGAGAAGCCTTTTCTTTCATTTGTAGTACTCCACGTACTCCACTTAGCAAGTATTGCGTCGGAACTAACGGACATAACGGTGTGACTTGAAGTGAAGATCATTGCGATGGACTGGCTTACCGCTGAGATCTTCACCGGCAAGCATGAAAAAAACTTAAAAGGACTAAATAAATCTGACAGAAGAATGGCTTTTTCTTCCGTTCCATAACGAAACAAATAACCAACTTGCCCTTCTCTTGTAAAGTGAAAAAGGTTACATCCCGAGACACTTGTAAACACTGTGCCTGTCTGGAGAGATAATGCGTGCAGCGAGCCTCCAACAGACATAAAAACCACATAGAGATCATCATTCGTAAAAGTATAGCGATCCACGTGGGTGATAGTATGTTTTTCCTTTCCGTAACTGTAATTACCAATATCTCTTTCCTGAATACCTGATTTCAAGAAATGAATTTCCCGGAAATCCCTGCTCTGGACAACCCATTTCCTTTCTGGTGACAAAACGAAAACAGCTTCAGCAAGGGCACCTTTGCCAAAGAAAAACTTCCTTGAGAAACTCTTTGGAATGTTTCTAGAAATTCCATACTTGAATGAATCACACAACAAAGAAGCAAAAATTCTCCACCCCTTCATTTTCATCCCCCATACCACCTCTTCTACGATCAACCGCACCTGCTCCTGCTTTAGCACCAGCTCAAGCTCCTCAAAACACACCTTATACTGCCCCGGCACGCCAACCTGCTTAAACGCTCGAACCTGCTTTTCCAACAGCTCCTGCACTTCTTTCTCCTCCATTTCGTGCTCTATTTCCCGCACCAGGTCTTCCATCAGCTCCTCACAGAGGTCGTTTACTCGGACCAGTTCCGGTACTAGTTCCTCAAACAACCATCCAAGCTTCTGCATCGCCCACACCTTCTCCTTCACCAGCACCTGCACCAGTACCCTCACCAGTTCCCGCACCCGCTTTTGCAGCCAAGACTGCAACTCCTTTTGCAAAAGTTCCTGGATCAGTTGCTGCACCCATTTTCGCACCAGCTCCCCCACTAAATCCTGCACTTGTTGTATCAGCTCCTCCACCAGTACCCGTTTCTGTTCTTGTAGACGCAAGTGCGTTCGCACCATCTCCTGCGCTTTCTCGTCCTGCACGATTTCCAGTGCCTGTGCCCTATCCTTCCTCAAAACGCGGATCTGCAACCGCTTTTGCACCAAATCTTGCACTTGCTCCTCCACTTGCAACAGCACTCGCTCCTGTACCCACATTTGCACCTGCTCTTGCATTAGCTCCTGCATCCACCTCCCCAGCAGCTCATGGATCCCCTCCAGCATCATTATACTTTGCACCTGCCTCGGCTCCACAACCCGCCTCAGCTCCTCCACCTGCCTCAGCACCTCCACCTGCCTCAGCTCCTCCACCTGCCTCAGCTCCTCCACATGCATCAGCTCCTCCACTCGCCTTCTGATTTTCTTCTTCTCGAGCAATGTCAACAGTGTCCAAAAAAGTCTCGGTAGCAGATACTGCAGCGGCCTCTCCTTACGCTCCCTTTCCAGTTTGCACAACGCATAGACAGCATTTACGACAGCAATATTACAAACTGATACAGCTTTGTCTGTCCCAATGCATCCCATTTTCTTCTCCCACATGTCAAAGGCACTGGTCACGTGACAAAAATAAGCAAACGAATTCAACTGAACACCCAGATGAAAAACCTCCTGCAGCAGAGGTTTTCCAGTTTGAAAATTCCACACCTGATATTGGAATATGTGCGGGTATAGTTCAATGATAACCTGACGTACAGTTTCCAAGGATGCTTCTTGGTGTGACTTTGTTAGGTCTTTTAATTTGCCGCAATAACAACAAGAAGGATCGGACGGAACGAACGTCACAAGAGTCTGATAAAACTCTGGGTCGAAGTGAAGAACCTCAAGCAAGCGTTTGGTTTGTCTTCCCAGTGTTGTCGCGATTCTAGCTATGACCCTTGATAACTGACTAAAAGAACAAGTCATTTCATCATCTCGGCTCTGTTTAATTTCCAGTACAGCCCACAGAGCAAGCAAGTCTGCTACACAACACTTACCTCTACAGGTCTGTGGAAAGTCAAATACATTCATCCTTTTCACCACAATGTACTGTCCGTCGGGAGTAAATAAACCCCATTCATAAAAAACAGAATTATCTGAGAACTGAGAAAGGTCCTCGACACATCCTCGCTCAACAGAAAACCATTTGTCAAGTCGTCCAAAAAATAAAAACTTGTCATCAGGCGAAAACTCTAAGTGATTTATTTCCGTAGTTGCATCTTGGCTTACCTCGAAAGGGCCACCAATCACTTTAAGTGTAGACGCATCAACGAACAGAAGAGAGCGACCCCTTGCCATGGCCACTGTCTTCTTATCAGAAGCTGAGGCAAAACAGTTAAAGCCAGAAATAATTTTAGCATCATTGCAAATTCGCAAATTGCAAATATTCAAGTCCAACAAAGGAGCTGATAGTTGAGGGATCAAAATGTTGTCCTGAACAGCGTTTGAAGCATTTCCGATGCAAGCGTTCAAAAGGTGAGGGCATTCTAAGAGAACATGAACATTGGTTTCAAGAACTAAGAAGATCTCTTGAAGGATAGTTTGTTTTAGCGCCTCTTCCTCAGTAAGACAGCCAGCTGCAAGCTTCAAGTCTTCAAGTAAGTTGTAGATCTCAAGTCTTGCACTTTGGATCCTTTTCTCCAAGAAACGGTAACTAGTCAAACATCTGAAAACTTCTTTCAGCGAATCCTTGTCACCATGTTGACACAAAAAGCGAACAGCAACGCGCGAAACATAATCCCGCAGATTCATGTCTGCAATTGATGCTGGCGGTGGTTCCTCGACAACAGCCGACAGAATTTTGAGAAAAATAGTTTTGAGGTACTCACCTGCAATCGTCTTCTCAATGAACAACGTTCGAGCTTTTCTCTTGTTTGTTAACCACGCTGGGATCAGACTGTGAAGAAAAGTTACTGCCTGGTCAGACGTTCGAAGTACCACAAATTGCGAAACGGCATCCATTACCTCTTGTTCATCATGATTTGACCCTTCTTTGTTAAGAACGAACGAAATAAATGACACAGGAAGTGGAGATGGAGCGACTAAGACACAGCCGAACAACTTCCTATAGAGATCTTCTCCCACTTTATCAAAAACGCGCTGGAAATTCTTCCGAAAGAAATCCTCCATATTTCCAGGAAGAAGGTCGTCGAGATTATCAATCTTACCTGATTGGGCTGGATCGTTAAGAACATTTTCAACGTAGAATGCGTACAAGAACAGTCCGTTGCACGTCTTCACTATATCTTCCACCGAGTAGGGGACACGGGAAAAATCGATTCTTTTCTCCAAAAATCTCTTTATGTCGTGTTCATGCCGTTGATAGAAGCTATGTTGTTCGCCTTTTCCTGCGCAGAGCCTCACACACGGGTTGTATCTCTCCAACCTGCTCTGTACCGTGTCTTCAGGGCGACTGGTGATAAAGAACAGAAGCCATTTTGGAAGCCGAGGGAAACGCTCCTTTATAAGATCAAGAAAATCTTCCCTGGACTTATACTCTGTCTCATCCAGAGCGTCAATAATAACCAATTTTCTCTGTTGACATGGGCTGCACTTAATTAAAGGTTCTTCTAGTAGTTTTGTAAAGAGTTCCTGAACCCCTAATTTAGTATTGGCCAACATCATTCTTACACCACCCTCCCCTCCCACTTTGTTACTGTACTGACTATTGCAATCACAAAGTTGACTAGCTACAGTCCCAAGAAGATACCTGGGATCACTTCTTGTGGCATCCTTGTGACGGCAAAAGTAGGCAGCGCCAAAATGTCCAGCTTTTCTTGTACGCTGTGCTAGAACTCCCGCCATGACACTTTTGCCGACTCCTGCATCACCCAGGAGAACGTAAGCTCTGGAGTCGCCAGGATCACTGAACCATTTGTAAAAATCCTCAAACAACCACTGTCTGGTATCTGGATCATGACGCCCGGCAAAAAATGTTATGTCTGCTTCACAGTTGGCTATCTCTGCGTAAGAAATGAAGAGAAATTCAATTAACTTAGTGAAGTAACTATCTGGAACTCTCGTAAGCGACCACTTTTGCTGGCAGTTCGGATGGTCCCTTATTTCCGAAAATGAGGGTGTTGTTAAAGGTCTCTTGATGAGCAGTGAAAGGCCATACTGTGTTGCAATGAAAATACAACGTCCTCTGGGCACCTGACCGTCCACGTTAAATGGCCTGCCGTTGAACAGGGAGAACATAATCTTAGGAGAGCACAAAACTGCTAAGGGGAAGGGGGAACCCCCATCTCCTTGTCGATCTCCCTAACTAAGCCATCAACCTTGACCAACACGCTGAAAAATAGAAGACTGTCAGCCTAGGTGTTCCCTTGTCGCTCACTTGTGTTGGCGTGAAATCTCATGATGTCACTGAGTGCCACACGAAACCCGTTCCCAGGCTCCTTAGCGCAAATTGCGCTCGCCCGGGGGAGGAAGAGAACGCCTAAGAGACTGGGTTGATGGATTGTAACCGTTCTAGATTGAATTCTAGGAATAATAATTTTTCCTTGGTGACACATAACCCACAGCAGAGCCGTGGGTCATGTGTAGCTACATGTTCAGGTCGGTTTATTTTTGAAATTTTTGGCCTCGCACCCCGCCATTATGGACTACGTTATAAAGGACCGCCGCTATTACGGGTAACTAATGACGGTCCCGAGAATGTCCCACGGGTTATAGGGGAGTAACTATCTGGAACTCACTAACTGAGAGGGTGCTTTATGTCTATCCGTGGTAAGGCGTTCGTCATACCGACCAAGCATTTACATAAATGATGAGAAATAAAAATTCCTTTTTATTACCACAACTGATCTGAGGGATGGCAGAACTCTGTTTCTCTTCTACTCGTGTTAGTTGGTGCACATCTTTTTGATCTCGCTTCAAAGTTTTAACACTTTCTTCACAGCCAATTTGTTCATCTTGGAGACACTGTACGCTATGTTTCAAGCCTTTGTTTTCCTGCTCAACCCCTACAACTCGCTCTTCTAGATCTTCCAGCGTCTTCTTCACCTCCTCCACTTCACATACAAGCTTGGGTTCGTCCGTTTTCAGTGCTTGAGCAGGGTCTTTGGCAGGGTTCACGCAGAGCAAGCTACCTAAGGAGGAAAACAAAAGTGAAGTCAGCAAGGATTCAGCTGAAGTAATATAAGTGATAAGTAACAATTTGAGAAATTTCGAAGCTGAACCGGGTAAGACCCCGCCAAATATCTGAAGAAGAAAAGAAAACCAGTTTGTTTTCCAAGCCACACCAGTTTGTTTTGTAATGAAAGAAAAAGGTAAACTTAAAGCCAAGGCTGATAATAAAAGATCACTGTGAGCTCAGAATTTGCGCGTTTTCTGTTGCCGCAGTAGAATACCCTATCACCACGTGTGATCTATTAAGAGGCCCTGTCCAAAACAGCATGACAAGCCTCGGGAATGGGTCTGTCCAAATGCAAAGAAACTTAATTGAATTTTGATGAGTGATTGCAAAACGGGTTTCGGTTGACGTCGTTACTAGTTTTCAATTTTCTGATGGTGGAGGGGGAAGGGGTCTCATATTTGGGCCCCAAGAGAACAAACTGATCGTTTGGAAAGGTATTGCAAACAAAATAATAACCGAACATATCAAGTGCCAATGACAAAGGAAAAAAATTATTAGCACGGAATGAATGAAGGCATTTGAAATTAAGTTATGGCTTCTGAAAGTTCGGCCATTCCACATAATCTATTGTTTCCAGTGTTCCGTTTGTGTATTAAGTAATGCCACACCTGTTCCTCAATCAGGCAAAAGCTGGAAACTATGTATGACATGCCATTTCTCCACATTATTATTCAGAGTCATTCTATTTTTTTATGCACCAAACTGAAATATTCATACCATGAACCAGGTTGATCATGTTTTTAATAAGATCCTTGCTCTGTCTGGCCCAGCTGTATTTCGTCTCGTACGACGAACGCAAAACTTGAGCCTCCTCAAGTCTATTTTGCCTGTTTTTGTCCCAGATGTCTTTGATAGCTGCAGCCCATATCTTGGGGTCCTCCGAGTCAATTACAAACGAGGAGCCAAATGGTACTTTGCTCAGGGCTTCTCCATACCCTGAGTTCTTGCTGACAAGCACAGGCAGACCAGCTGATAGGGCCTCAAGACCTGTCAACCCAAAGCCCTCTGTTCTAGAAGGCATGAGCACCATGTCGACTTGACAGAACAGGCGTTTCAAATCCTCTCGGCTTTCAACGTAGCCTCTTACTTTCAGGTGACTAGCGGAGATACCACATTCCAGTAGGCGGTTTGCTATTTCCTCGTGTTTACCATTTGGTGCTCCAACGAAAACAAGATGAGTGCCAGGTAATGAAGCAACAGCTCTTGCTGCAATATCAAATCCCTTTAGTGTAAAATCCTCAGAATCACCACGGCCAAACACAAGGATGCGGCAATGTTTTCTCTCATCGGGAAGCTGTCGAACACTCATTAACTCATGAAACACACCAGGAGTAAAGTCAAGAACAGTTTGATCTTTTTGACACCCACGGAGATATGAGCAAAAGGCCTCGGCCAGCTTGGGTCCAATTCCTACGACAAAATCGGCCATCTCACACAGTTCTACTTCCATTTTGTGTTTTTCTTCGCCCTTTGAAATTGGATTTGGATAGGATTTAAACATTCCAAGTTCCTCTGGATCTGTATGCACAACTTGAACCCACCTGCATTTATGAGAGTCTCTGATAATTTGTGCCTGACGACCGAGTTTCACCCCATGACCAACGATTACGTCGATTTGCAAATGTTCTGGTGGAAAGTTAAGCCACTCTAGTTCTTCAAAACCAGGCCGCCGTGTTGCCTCAACAATATTAATTTTGTGGCCGAGTGCTTCTTTCTTATCCTGCTCACTGCATTTCGGCAGGAAGAAAGTGATTTCCACATCAGGGAATTTGGCAAGCTGAATTGCTAACTCTCTGTTTATAGTGGAAACTCCACCCTTACTTGAACCCCATTCAGAAGCCAAAATGGTGACTTTAACTTTGCTGGATCCGTAAGTTTGGCTATGCTCTTGAGATTCCTGTGAAACTGATGCCATGGCTAAGCACGTTCTCTAGTCCACCACGAAGTGGATCTTAGGGTAGAGTGGGTGGCCAATCGCCTGAAACAGAAAAAGTGCACATTTTGGCGCATGAGTGAAACTGTCAGTAACATAGTCATGGTCAGGATTGCCCAGACATGTGAAATAGGTTACTGTTTTGAGACTACCGCAACGACCTTGGAATCTCAACGTATTGACCGTACCCTTCATTTACAATACTAGCTGGTAGTGCTCTTTCTATTACATGTAATAGCATGTTTATGGTATAGCGTCAAATTTTGCGGGAGTTTATTTAACTTTCTCACGAGTCGAGGGCTGCCATTTCATAGGCAGGCTAATTTTTAATGCAAGAACAGCTCTGGTAACTGCCAATTGTACGGCATGTAGCACTTAAAGGACTGATACAAAACAAACAAAATTTAACAAAATACAATCACCGCAACGCGATCCTGACTCAACCGTGATAATAAATGTGTCTGTTTGCTTTCCGAGATAATGAAGAGAATGAAGTGAAGGAACCATAACACAAGCCATTTCTAGACTAGAATTTTTACTTTTGGGCTGCTAAGGTATAGAACCGTGGTCTAGGGTGCACACTTTGTAGTCGACGCACTGAGGGGAACCATATTTCCATTACTACTGTGATTTTCGATCAGAGGAGGTTGTGTTGTGTTTCCAACAGCTCAGGTTTTCTTGGCTTCAACTGCAATCAAAGGTTCCTGTGAGCTAACTGGTAAAGACGAAATAAGTGGTCTGCATGGATACACGTAGTTGCTCTGAATTCTATTACAACCCTTCCATTTTCAGTATTTTACAATACACAGAGAAATGCCATGCGTTTTATAAAATCGCGTTACCTGAATCAGTTTTGCGTGACTACTTGTCGAAGGGCGATCCGCAGCTTAACGCCCGGTTAACGGTGGAATTTAACCTTCTATATTATTGCGTTTGGTTGAAGTCAGCTCGTTTTCACCGCTAAATGTTTGGATTCGAAAAAATTGACCCAGTGTAGATTCTAGCACTTTTGTTCACTGTTCATGTGAGCTATACTTCAAATACGTGAATTGGATCGATTTGTCTGAGTTTAAGGCAGACTTAAATTTATAACCAATTAAATTCATCGTCATGCGTGTAATCTACGTTGGGGATTTAAACCTATCAAGGCATTGCAATAACCTAGCCCAGTCCCCAAGAAAACCGCAAGCAAAAGATGAGCCCTCTCTCATCCCGACCGCCATAGGATATCATTAACAATATAACTTTTCGGCGGATCGACCGACCGACTGAATTTTTTGCCCCCTTGCTATAACACGCTTCAACGCTACCCGTCTTCACGAGTTAAAAAATGAAAATGACGACAATTGACACTAGCACTTGTATGGATGCACTCGTGACGTGAGTGAAGGGTATTCTGGCACGAAAGGATCAGGCTTACTTTTCAAAGCAAGTACGAACGATTTCATAATCTTGAGGATATTTTAAAAGGAAACACCATTTCACACCTTTTATTTCTGTTCAGAAGAAACTGGGTGAACTATACGATCTGTTTGTAATTCTTCTCTTAAATCTTAGTTGACCTGACCACTATTGAGTGGTTAACCTCAAAATGTACTATGGGATCCATTCATTCACACAACCGGCCGAGAGCCTAGTTGGTCACACAATTTGGGTGTGAAATTAATAAATCACTTATTTTAGTCTCACAAATAGGGTTAGGACTTATGACTGCTGACACCCTCACCAAAAAATTTCTGAGCAGAAAGTTATTTGTAACATTTAATCAAGCCTTACCAAACACTCCAAGTTTAAGTGCAAGTTTAATTAATCTAGCTATTGATTCCTCGTATCATCATTATCATCCTCAACACCATTATTGTCATCGTCATGATTGTCATCCTCATCATCCTCATCATAAAGTCACAATTGTCGTGAATGCTCAAGGCCGTACTTCACGATTTCACAGTTTTAAAGTTGATTTATTTTCGAACAGGTAAAGCTACAAGGTTTCAATCTCTCTGAAAGCGTCTCTCTAAACTAGTACAAGAGGTCACTGATAACAAAGGCGAAATTGTCAGCAAAAACAAAGTTCTCGAGTTCCTATTTACTTAATCAGTTTGAAGATCACTGAACTGTCCATCACTGATTGAAAGCTATTACAAGCATGCACTAAAATTGACCCTATAATTGCTTCAGGTAAGAAAGCCTAATATAATCAACATGTCTGTCACTAAACGAAGTAATGTTACTGTCACGCAGTCTGAAAATAACCAACACACTCCCCCTGTTCATTTCCGAAAGGAATGAACAAAGAGAGGTGACTAAATCATGTCCGAATACTGAACAATAAACATCAAAACGAGGCATCTAAGAGAATTGTTCAACTTCTGCTCGACTCTGGATTCTGACTCTAGCTGCTACCGCGGCATCTCTTGTTGACCGGAATACTGGTGCCTGGGGATTCAGGGTTCTGTCGGGCACGTCTGCAGTCCTGTCACAGGACAATTCGAGGGGGTACAAATGCTGAATGGGCCTTTCTAGGTAAGACTCTCCAGCTCGCAACCTGACACTCCTGACAACACCATCTCTTCCTGGGAAGAGCTCTTCGACGATTCCTAGCTTCCAGTACCCGCGGTTCCTCTCTTCACCCTTGATTATTACGACATCTCCCTTTGATAGAGATAGTTGCCTTTGGTTGTGTTTCATGTTGTGCCTCTCACGTAAGCCTCTTAGGTAGTCAGTAGACCACCTCTTCCAGACCACGTCCTTGCATCTTGCTAGGTATCTTGCGCGCTTTCGTAGGTCAGGATTCTCTTGCTGGTGATCCTCGGACTCAGGCAGTACGTTGGGACGTCCAAACTGCAATAGGTTTGGGGTAAGTAGAGGCAGATGTATGTCCTCTTCCACATAGCTGAGGGGCCGATTGTTCAGCGCAACTTCTACGTCCAGCAGCACATCCTGTAGTTCGCTCCAGGTGAGGGTTCCGTTTCTGACGGTCTTATTGAAGGCTTGCTTAACAAGGCCGACCATCCGCTCAAATTGTCCGCCCCACCATGGAGCCCTGCTGAGGTTGAACTGCCACTTGATGTTCATCCTGGCAAGGTAGTCGTGCAGCCTTTCATCTTGCATCACATTTCGTAGCCACCTCGCTGCACCCACAAAGGTTCTGCCATTATCTGAGTAGATCTTGACAGGACGGCCTTTCCTTGCGATGAATCGCTTCAACGTACTGAGGAACTCTTCTGTCTCCATGGTTTTCGTGAGTTCAAGGTATAAGGCTCGGGACAGACTGCATGCATACAAGACTACGTAGGCTTTACCCTCTCTGTTTCTGCTAGCACGGTACTTGATTGGCCCTGCGTAGTCTACCCCCGACTTGAAAAGGCGACGCTCCCACAGTCCGATCTCGAGGCAGGTTTCCTGGAGGAGGGTTGGCGTACGCAGACAGATTGAATCTCTTGCATCCATAGCACCGCTTGATAAGGCGTTTGGCAAGCTGCCGCAATCTAGGTACCCAATGTGTCTCTCGCACTTTGGCCATAGTTAAACCCAATTCCCCGTGTAAAGTGACTTCGTGGGCGTGCTGTACTAGCCTCTCGGTGTAGATCGCACTGTCGGGAAGGTAGACCGGATAATCGCCTTGGATCCTCCCGCGGCATTCCAGAAGACCATCGTGATTAATTTGCAGGTTAAGTTTCAGCATGTCCTCTTGGAACTGATTCAATCCAGCACACTGCTTTTGGGCTCTCTTCTCCCAGAAAATCTTCTGTTTCTCTATTTCCTCTGTGGTGAGAGGGCCTGTTATTCTCTCGCCCCCTTGAGCTCTGGTGTTGTGCAGGAACCATAAGATCCACGCTCCTACCCTCAGTGTACGCCAGAGGATTCTTCTGGAGAGTAAGTCATCTAAAGCATCTTCTTCATGCACAGCTAAGGCAAAGATTTGTTTGGTTGCCTTCGCTTCTGCGTCAGACTCTGGGGTCGCGGAAGTGACAATATCTGGGGGCCAGCTTCCTGGATCCTTCAGCTAGGTTGGTCCTTCCCACCATAGCGATTTCTCCTCGTTCACTGGACCGCCTCGACCGCCCAGATCTGCAGGATTCTCATGCGTTGGTACGTGTCTCCAAACAACAGATTCCTTTTCTTTTACCTTGCGAACACGATTTTCAACAAATTGCTTGTATTCTCCAAAACCTCTAATCCAGTGGAGGGCGACTGTGCTGTCAAGCCATGCGTTGAGTGAATGAACAGGGAACCCAGTCAGAGCATCCTGGACGTTGGTCAGCAAATTGACTGCCATATGACCAGCAACCAATTCTAAGCGGGGAATTGAGAGTCCCTGTTTGGCGAGGCGTGCTTTGGCTGCCACTAATCCTTGCTTTACTCCTGTCTCTTGCTCCACCACTGCATACACAGCTGCGGAAGGCGAAGGCGTGCAACGCAATTGCCTGTATAGGTTCTCTGGCAGGGACCAGGGACCTGGGTACTTCTACTTTCTCAGGTAGGTTCATTTCCCATTTCTTCCAGCGTTTGACGGGATCTTGAGGTAGTTCAGCGTCCCATGCTTTCTTCTGCTGGCAGGCATCACGATACAGAAGCTTCCACTCCAAGGTCAGAGGGGCAGCTAGGCCAAGAGGGTCGTAGACCTTTGCGACCTTGCCAAGTATACCTCTTTTAGTAGGGTCTGCAGTTTCTTGGGGAATGCTAACTGCTATGGTGTCAGCATCCTTGTTCCATTTCATCCCCAGGAGTCCACACTCTTCTAGCTTCACTTCCAGTTGTTCCTTTGCGTAGGTGACTCCACCTTCATTGTCGACTTCTACTGAGACTTCTAATTCTCTGGCGTTAGAGTTCCATTTTTGAAGCTGGAAGCAGGCTTTTCCGAAGATTTCGGTGGCAGTGTTTTTAATTTCCCGCGCTTTTTCCACAGTTTGATCTCCTGTCAGCAAGTCGTCCACGTAGAGCCCACGTTCAATCTCTAGTACGGTATCAGGGTAGTCAGGCCTGCAGATGTTGAGGTGATGCTGAATGACTCCCCCGAGAAGAAAGGGAGATGGACCCAAGCCAAACAGTGCTCGTGTGAACCGCAGTGTACGTACTTTGTCAGGATTCTCGCCGCTGATCCAATGAAATAGTAGCGCATCTCTGTCTTCTGCACGGATACGCACTTGCAGAAAGGCCTTTCGAATGTCTCCAGCTATAGCCACTGCATTAAACCGTCCGCGTACTAGCACTTTCCACAACTGATTTTGTAGCGGGGGACCTGATTCCAGACACTCATTTAGGGAGGGGGCTGTGTCATAGGCTCTGGCGGATGCGTTATATACTATTCGCATCTTTGTTGTCTCTGAATTCTCTCTGATGACGGCTTTGTGAGGGATGTAGAATTCCTTTCCTTGAGCGGGCATCTCTGCTTCTTCAATAACGCCTTCTTCTAGCTGCTGCTGCATTATTGCGTCATAGTCTTCTAGCTTGCCGCTGCGTTTAAGTCGCTGTACTAGCGTTGCAAGACGCTTGAGGCTTCCAATCTTGTTGTTGGGCAAGGGGGGATGACCACCTTTCCAGGGGAGAGCTGTTTCATACCAACCCTCTGGACTGCGCTTAAGCTGCTCAAGAAACTCCTGATGTACAACTTGCTGATCTCCGATAGGCGTGTCTTCCAACCCGAGTACATCCATGCGGCATAGTTCTTCGTAGTCTGTAACTGAGGTCTGGGTCAGGAACATGCTCTGCAGGTCAACCTCAGCACCTGATGACATAATCGTCCACCCGAACCTGGTCTGCTCAGCTATAGGCTCCCCCATGGCTCCGGCGCGCTGATAACCGGCCATCTTATCTTCGTGTACTCATTTGCCGCCAGAATCACGTGGATAGGAAGGATTTTCTTCGTGTCGGTTTCTTCCATTTCGACACCATGGAGATGAGGATACTTTGCCAGCAACTCAGGATAATTTGGATTTTCAAGGGTAAGCAGCTCGCGCTGATCGATTTTCGTCGCGGAGACCGGCAATACACACTTCTCTTGCGTGTCGCTGATTTGAACATCGTAGGTTTCTACGCGCTTGGTGACCAGGCCCATAATTGTTTTGATCCCACGTGTAAGGGTGCGAGAAGGCTTGACTTTCAGTAGATCCACTAAGACGGCTGATAGGTATGATCCAGTGGCGCCAGTATCAAGCAGTGCACGACATTTCACTCCGTTGACTTTGACTATGACCACGGGATGGCAGACTTTCTCCCACACGTGAGCAGCGGTCATGGCAGCTCCATCGTTCGCGGTTTGAGATTGCCGATCGCAGATAGAGGTGTGGTGCCTTTGTTTACAAAGTGAGCAGTTTCCTCGGCTTCTACATTGAGTTACTCGATGTGGACCAGTGCAATTAAAACACAGCCTCTTCTCTTGTAAGAATTTTCTTCGATCTGCTGCGCTCGAGACGACAGTCACTCACTCGGTTTGTGTGTAGGCTCGTTGCAGTAAACGCACCCCCGCGGTGCATTTGGGTCGCGCTCTTATACCTGAAAACTTATCTGATTAGGCGAATGAGAATCTCGAGGTTTCGCGATTTCGCGAGGATGAATTTCCTTCCACGCGCGGAGGGCATTGATGAGCTTCGTGAAATCCCACGTCTGCCAGTCTGGCTTTCCCTGAACGAGCTCCGCTTTGATTCCAGGCAATTTATTAAGGATTCCTCGCACCAATGCCTTGCATTCTGACATTTTACCCAGCGTTTCGAGCGATTGTACATTGTACAAGAGTGTCTCGTAAAAATCGTGGATCTTGGCAGGATTAGCACCGGAAATAACTGGAAGCCCTAATATGTTTTCGACGTATGCATTCATGATCTCGCTGGTCTGGCCATAATTTGTTTTAAGAATGTGTTTAGCACGCTGGTAACCCTCTGATGTAAAAGGAAGGCCATCGATGCCCTTTCTTACACGCGGCTCTACTAGTTCCTTTAGATCGGCGAATTTCGTCACGGCAGGCAAATCAGTTTTGTCGATCTCCGCTTCAAACTTGTTCCAAAATGTCAACCAGTTTTCAAGAGCCCCATTGTACTTTGTTATCACAAGTTTCGGTAGTTTAACGCTCTGTTTACTCGGCTCGGCTTCTTTTGCTTTTGAATACTCTGCTTTTAACTCCAATTGTTGCCTCTCAAACTTTAATTGCTCAGTCGCGCTGGCGGGCCAACTCGTTTTCTTTCATTTCAGCGATCATTCTTTCCACGCGCGTGTCGAGAATCTTAATCTCATCACCCAAAGCGTCGATTTGTTCTTCAATACCTCTTCCCCATTCTCCAACCTTCTCTAGAGATTCTCCATCTTGTAGCTTAGCTTGCTCTACCTCTCTCTTGACCTCATCGACGCCTTGGACAATAGCTTGTAAGGCTTGTTTGTGGCGGCGAGTTTTTTCCACATTGGCGGTGTCGACAACTCCCTCTGTTTTGTGGCGTGTCAATTTCAGAAGTTGTAATTTTGCATCTAGTTTCTTGCTCAAAGCTTCCATAGTTTTCTCTTCTAAGTCTAGTTGTACTCGTCCCCGTCGAAGGTGCCACTTTGTCGTGAATGCTCAAGGCCGTACTTCACGATTTCACAGTTTTAAAGTTGATTTATTTTCGAACAGGTAAAGCTACAAGGTTTCAATCTCTCTGAAAGTCTCTCTAAACTAGTACAAGAGGTCACTGATAACAAAGGCGAAATTGTCAGCAAAAACAAAGTTCTCGAGTTCCTATTTACTTAATCAGTTTGAAGATCACTGAACTGTCCATTATTGATTGAAAGCTATTACAAGCATGTACTAAAATTGACTCTATAATTGCTTCAGATAAGAAAGCCTAATATAATCAACATGTCTGTCACTAAACGAAGTAATGTTACTGTCACGCAGTCTGAAAATAACCAACACAATTATTATTCCAATGTACAGTACATCCTAGACAGTTAGTTATTTTGCATCAATTTATGGCTGAAATTTAACCATTACCTGATAAGCTTTACCCTCACCATCAACATTTTCACTCACGGGTCAAATTGATGACTCAGAAATAAATTGTAAAGCATCAAAATAATTAAACTTGAAAACCATTCAGTTTGGTCTCAATGAATTTAACTGTCAAGAATAGATTGATTGGAAATTTCAGTTGAAGATGCTACATCATCACATTGATCACCAATAATTTGAACAAAGTGTGAGTTCCTTTTCCCTACAGTAATTGCGATTTATTAACTGAATGTAAACAAGAGACAACATGCTCACAAACTATCACTTAACTCTTCATTGAAAAAAAAAACTCAAAAAGACTTGAACCTATGTGACAATGTTTTCGGATTAATTACCATACAGGAGGATAAAGCGGCTTCCAGATCTAGATCAGCTTTCACAAAAAAATTAATGGAGATCATTGCTCACGAATTCCAGTTTGTCACACAGTGGGTACAAAAATGTATTTCACAACAGATTAAAAACTTAATTCTTACTTCACAGTGGTAATTTATAATGGAAAATTACAGCTAATGGCTGTTAACAAGTTTTTCCCACAGTTCCAAGGAGGACCTCAGGCAAATCACAACTCACAAAAATTACACCCTGTTTATTACTCCACTCCTGCGCCATTTTACCATATAAGGTCAAAAGAACGCGCAAAATATGCCACGGTATTACACAGTAAAATTATGCATTGCACTGCAAAATCCAGGTTTCTCAGGTTTTCTGGCCGAAGGACAGGAGAAACCAAATTTCGACGTGATTTTTTTCAAGTGGAATAATAAATCTCCTATTCGATGGCTTAATATATAATATGCGCAGACATTTTGCTCATTGTTTGTATTTTTCCGAGCCCCTTTGGGGCTCGGAAAAATACTTCGCAACTCGCAAAATATCTGCGCGTATTATATCTTAAACCATCGAATAAGATATATCTATTCTACAGCCCCCTTGCCATACATAGAGCAATTCTTTTAAATTCCCACACATTTTCACCCCGAGTCCCCTCACCCTTTTTTGGGCCCAGCCCCCCACCTTCTACAAGCACTGAACGTGAAAATGTTAGCCAAATGTTTTCAAGTGGTAAGCCATTTTTTTGGTATCCGTGGCCAAAGACACACTTATAAGGCAGTGTTACACGAGCCAATTTTTCCTGCAGATTGCAACGCAACAGACGACAACAGCATGGTGATGCAAGTTGCAGAATACATTACATGCTGTAACTTATCTCACAATGTTGCAAAAAGTACAAATGTCTACTTTTCCTGCAACTCGCAACAGAGTTTTCATTGCATGACACATTGAAGAGGGGGTGTTACACACTCAATATTGTCCGCAACTTGTCTTGCAACACCACTGCATTGCAAGTTGCAGGAAAAATTGCCTCCTGCAACAGTGCCTTTACTAATAGTTTCACTGAATTATTGTGGTGTCTGAACAAAAAAAGGACCACTATTCTTAGGTTTTCGTTTCTGTAAATGTGACTATAATGGCTTTTGAGAGTTCCAAATGCAAGCAAAATCCCCATGATAACACACCTTTAAGCCCCTGCTACCTCAAACAAGTTTCTGTAAATTCCTTTCAGAGTTAATGAGATAGAATAGGTCTATTGTACTATGCAAAGTGATAATCAGAGATGCTCCTGCTTTCTTATAAACACTGTAGTTGACATTTTCACCTCAGTAACAGTTTGCTTTCATGCAGGGGATACACATATCATGGAAACAACTTTCACAAATTCAGAAACAGAATTTGAGCACAGTGTTTGTGAGCATGAGTGGAAATCAACACTCCTTAAAGCCCCGGGTAAAAAATGATCAAACATTTTTGCCCAACAACATGTTTGTCACACAAAACAATTTGGTGGCTAAACAGGCAAACAGTGTTTGACCAAACATAGGACAATAGAAAACCATTAGGGTATCAGATGCCCTTTACAACCGCCCGTTTCCAAAGTTTGCAAATTTTGCATTTTGAATTTGAATTTATTGTCTCTGATTGTGTTCAGTAATGACTTAATAAATGTAGATTTCTGATTTTAGTTGGTTTAAAAGTGAATTTTATACGCAATTCCCGTTTTGGCGACTTTGTTAAAATAATTATAACCCATCACATCAGGAGTCCCAGCTCCACAAGAATTTGACAGAAACTGGAGTCATTTTTGTAAACATCAGATGTTGTTCTAAAATAAGGTGTCTGCGGTTTCCCATAACATTCCTTGTCTCAGAAATATTGCATTTCAAAGTTTGGTTGTAGGTTGTTGTGGCATTTGCTCCAGGAAGATGTGAAAATCTCAGGAACAAAGGCAAAACAAAAATATTGCCAACACCTTGTTTTAGTCAACATGTTGTTCTTGAAACACCCTATTTACTCGAATAAGTGCTGCGGCCCTTATTAAATTTTTCGCGCCTCAAATGCAGCGCTTATTCTAGGGCGGCGCTTATTTAAAAATTGGACACGACAAAGAAATCTTTTCTTTTAATTTAGCAGTATATTTCCTATCTGTACGAAAATTTTACAGTAACTAATAACAGAACTACATATTGCAAGAATTTTGGATAGAGAACTTAATGGGCATGCGGTGAAATATAATCTCTTTGAACTGAAGAACATCGCTTTTGATGAAAAGGAATTTACAGTGCTGTTTTAGAGTTGTTTTGTAGTGGGTTTTTAGTTATACGGAATTCCTCGAATAAGTGCCGCATCAGGACCGCAGCACTTATTCGGGGGGCGGCGCTTATTGACTTTTTGTCCCGAATGCGGTGCTTATTCGAGGGCGGCGCTTATTCAGGGGCGGCCCTTATAAACAATTATTGGATGAGGTTTTTGCAATATCTGGAATAATCAAGGTCATTAGGTAACTGTTATCAGCCGAAGCCGGAGGCTGAGGCTGATAACACTTACCGAGACCTTGATTATTCCGGATATCGCAAAAATTTATTGTTTTATTATACATTGTTTTACAGGTAAACAAAATAACGGCAAACAATTTCAACATTTGTGTCCTTCTTGTCTTCCGGCTTCTGAACGCTTTTTTCCTTTAGGTATTCGTGGAACAGTTCCTTCGCAATTTTTGTCAGCCTTCTTTTGTTTTCCGAGTCTTTTTGTTTCAGCAATTTTTCAATTTCTTGCTTGGTTGAAAAAGCGAATCAACGAGCCATGAATTTACTTCACGTTCAGATGCCTCCCACATTGCTCTTGGAAATCATCCATTATGTGCGCAACCTACAGATCATTCACTAATCTGCTAGCAGACTAGTGAATGATCTGTAGGTTGCGCTGATTCCCAGAATTAACTGGAGGCTCTTAGCCAACGAAAAGACAGATAGTGACTACAATGTATAACAATTCAAGTAATTTACAGTACCACATTTACTCAAATAAGCGCCGCGGTGCTTATTAAATTTTTTACGCCTCAGATGCGGCGCTTATTCAAGGGCAGCGCGTGATGGTGCTGTGTATATATGAAAAAGTTATAATTCTCAATACTTTCTTTTGTACTTTAAACAACTTGTCAAGCCTTGTGGGGTAGTTATTCGCCCAGACAATATTTCCATAATGAAGATATGGGTAAATCAAACTATTATATAAAATTTTCAAATGGGTTTGGTTTACGTAAAAACGAATTCTACAAAGCAAACCTGTAGTTCTTATAATCTTTTGGTGATATAATCAATGTGGTTCTTCCACGTTAGGTGTTGATCAATTATAATTCCTAGAAATTTGCTTTCTTCAACTCTCCGCAATTCATTTCCGCTTAATCTAAGATTCATTTGTCTAATCAACTGTTTTTTGTGTGATTTGAAAATAATAAAATTTGATTTTTTAATATTCAGAGTCAGTTGATTCAGTGTTAACCATTCCTGGACTCGAGCTAACTCCGCATTTACTGTAGATTCAAGCTCTTGTATATTTTTTCCTCGTATGTTCATTTTGCGGTGATGAAGAAAACGGAATCGGCGCCAATTTCCTTGATTTTGATCTCCGTTCCTTCGATGGAACGTAGTACAAAATGGCGGGGTGTATTGTAAACAAATCCTCGCCTCTGCAACAAGTTTCAACGCCTGGTTTCAACAAACACGCTTTCCCTACCTTCACTTAGAACTTGCAAACCTTCGGAGGGAGATAATCGACTACTCAACATCACTTGAGGCTCGGGCAGCTGAAGGATTTCCTACCATTTGCACTTTCATGGCGAACTCGAAGCAAAATCTTTCAATGGCATTAGGGGCTTCCCCGCTTCCGGGATTGTTCCTCGTTCCCAGTTCCCTTGTTAATACACAGGAAACCGTCAGCCCAGCTGGAGTGCAGTGATTGGTGTTGTTGAATATTACTATTATTGAGATAAATGAAAGTGATGGTGAATTTTCGGCTCGGTAAATTAAATGTGAAAGATGAAATAATCAACAATGACACGAGCGTGGGACAAAGAAAAAATCTGAGTCCCCGACAGGAATCGAACCCATGACCTCCCGAACACCGGGCGGGCGCTCTATCTACTGAGCTACGAGAACTCATGGAGAGCGAGGCCATTTTACTGAGTTCTTAGGTGACATGCGTCCTGCATACTGCTAGGATCAGCAATGTCGATGTCATCATGAATTGTGATAAATGAAAGTGACGGTGAATTTTCAGTTCGTGTTATTATTATTATTATTATTATTATTATTATTATTATTATTATTATTATTAAATGACTATTTATTAACATAATCTAATGAAAAATCTTATGTACATTTAACATTAAAAATGGTATAAAGTTAATTCATATAAATTCTCACCTTACAAGCTACTCATGTCGTATTTAGAAATATGTTTTAAAATAGTTGTTCAAAAACAGGCACTCTGTATTGAAAGCTTAAGAGGTATTACAAATACTGTAAAAGTTATGTACATATATCACAAAAAAAAAAAAAGAAGCATTTATTTGATCACTGCCAATCCTCTTTCTACTAAGTGCAAAGTCCGTGTCCTTTAGATCCTCTAAGGCATAGAAGGGCTGATCTCAAGATTGCGAAGGACACCTTTGTCCGGATCCACGATATGGTTTTAGCGTACTCTTCCCCTTTCTTGGCAGCAAGGAGTTCTGCGATTCTGACTGGTATCTTCTGCATTCTTCGGCCATTCCTCCTGTCGTAGTGAATACTAAAAGCGTAGAAGTGGCTTGTTCGACTTCCATCACTCTGTTAGCATAGATACGTTTCTTCTCGTTTTCGTGCTGGCGATATATTTGCTGAGGGCTGAGGTCTTTATAAGAATCTGCATTTGGGTGGTACACCCGGACGTCAAAGAATGCAGATTTTGCCCCTCCCAAAAACCTCGGGCGTGTATGTCCAGTCGTGCACCCGGGGCTTTGTTGGTGCCTCTAGTCAGCACTTCTCCGGTTATTTCCTGTAAAACAGGTTCTACCTCAACATCGTTGCAAACCATTTTCAACATCTTCGCTTCGAGGTCTCGAAGCTCGTTGTGGCTCTGGATGATGAAGCCGCCATGTCCGCAAACCATAGCGTGGTCCACAGTGAATTCGTCACCTTAGCATTTCCCTTGAATTTCAACGGCAAGTTTGAACTATAAAACTGCAGATTTTTTTCAAGATATTTGACAGAATAAAAATAGATCCCGGTGAAGTATCCAGCTGTGAGGTATCCCCCAGCATTTCTCCAAAATCTGTCTCAACATTAGTATTGATTTAAATGTGATTGTGAGTTTTAAGCCTGGTGAATAGGTGACAAATATGTTTTATTCAGATAATGACACAGGCGACTCGGGGAAAAATCCGAGTTCTCCCAACAGGAGTCGAACCTATGACCTTCTGGCCCCAGTTGTTCAAAAGTCGGATAGCGCTATCCACCGGATAAATCTCTATCCAGTGGATAACGCAATTGGTTTCCCTAACACTTATCCACTGGATAGTGATTTATCCGGTGGATAGCGCTATCCAACTTTTGAACAACTGGGGCCTGGTTACTAGTCCAGATGCTCTACCAAGGTCATAGGCTTGACTCCTGTTGGGAGAACTCGGATTTTTCCCGAGTCGCCTGTGTCATTATCTGAATAAAACATCTTTCTAACATTAGTATTCTTTGCACGTTTTCAAATTATACAAATTCCACATAAAGGTCTTTATTTCATACAGTACGCATGCCGCTACTTCTCAACAAACTGTCCACTCAGGCCCGTAGCAGGGGGGGGCAGGGGGACTCGAGCCCCCTCCCCCCCCAGAATTTTTGGAAGTTAAAAAAACATTACAATTAATGTGCCAGGAAATATATAATTAAAACAAATTAATGCGCAACAATCAGTCTTAAATGCTGATGCTAAAAGTGCCTTTTTTATTTCACAGCCTTTTACAGGGTTCGACATCCTTTGAGTCACTAGCCACAGGGCAAGTGGGCTCCAAAAGTCTACTAGTCCACCGCACATTTCAGTCGCCTAGGTTCCTTAACATTGTCTTTCTTCAACCATATCACCTTGACCATGGCATTATAGTTTAAGACTGTGAAGGAGATTAATACCTTTAATAGCTAAGGGACTGTTGTGCATTTGCTGCAAGCTTTAATCCCACTGTTGCAAAACAAGTCTAAGAAACAAAATTATATTTATATTTAGTGACAAACGTTACATAAACGTGTACGAGAGTTAGGTAAAACAGGTCCGAAACTCGTAGCTTAGCTGTCGAAATGTTTGAATTTTAACAAACCTTGTAACTTTAAGGATACTTTTTAAAACTGATGCTATAAATCTGGTGGATGTTGCCAACAACTTTGTCGGCGAAAGAATAAACAGGAAGCAGCTTTTTGGCAAATTTTTAACGAACGATGTCCCCATAAAGGTGTCGTTTTTGACGAAATCGAATCAAACTGAGGCATTGTCAACAGCGTTAGTATCTACCCTTGAATTCCGAAAGTAACGGCCCCTCCGAAAGCAACGAAAGTAACGTATATTTTTTGCTTTTCTATTAAATCCCGAAAGTAACGACCCCCCGAAAGTAGCGGTCCCTTTCAAAAAGTGACAACTCAAACAAAAAAACCTACTGTTAGTATTTAATGTGATATTTCTTCAAGTATTTGTATTTGTTCTGCATCGCTTGAATGCCCGATGATGTAATTTTCCAGCCCGCTGAGATTAATCTCGTCATCGCGTTCCCCTGACATTGGCAAGGCAAATTCGCATTTTACGAAGGAACGACTGATTGTACCTTTCAGACGGCGAGAAAGGTTTTGCCATGCTTGCCCTGTCCATTTTGTGAAAAAGATGCTTCTTTCACCGGCAGTCACGTTTCCTGTCAGAAACTGGATTTAAGGAACTCACTGAAAGACAAGCTCTCTTCTCTCAAACCAAGTGATGATGGCACAATGTGAACGCAAGACTGTGATACGCGAGCAATACTAGAACGAACAATTCGGTCCCTTGTTGTTATAGTTTGCTAAGTTAAAACGGATCAATGAATAAACTAAACATGTAACCCGAGTGATCTTTTCATTTCCTGTTGAGCTTTCTCTTTGTGAAAAACGAGCGCTGAATTACGGTACAAACGTTTTTGAACCATCCCAAATGAACGGCTACCCGAGAGTAACGGCCCCTTTGGCCTGCAAAATCCGAAAGTAACGGGAATTCTACGGTATCTGACATGAATTTTCGTATGCCTTATGACCTATGTATTTGTTAACGTCTTGGGGGCGGGGGGTTTTGACTAGGCCAATTTGCTCGCTCCCGAGTTATTTCAGCCTTGCTACGGGCCTGCCACTCATGCCAGTAGGGAGACCGTTTTTGGGGCATATTCCGACAATCGACTCGACATTGAAGTAGCCTCCCACGCAGTCGTTTTTAGGGGAGTCGTATTCCTCTTGTGGGAAGGAGGGTAATACGACTCCCTTAAAAACGACTGCGTATGAGGCTAGCATTGAAGCAGCGACATGAAAGAAATAACATTGGCGACGAACGACGAGACTGCTGCCATGAAATTATGACAGAGATTAAAAAAAATAACCAAAATCACTGGGCGAAATGAACGTGGGAAGATTTTGGGCGCGAAGATATTGTGGGTTCCTCGCAAAGTTGTATCATCAACAACATCTGTTCAAACATGCTTAAAAAACACAGACACAAAAAAACGTCAAGAAAAGATACTCCTAAGTCGCAAATGGCTTTTTTGCCATCAATGCATATTTTCATTTTTATCATTTCACTGTTACACCAGATGCCAAAGGCGCTTGCATTCGACACGCAGAAGTGCATCGGCCGATCTCTCGCCTCGGTGGAGTTGGTCTCATTGTAGGAACGGTAAACCTCGACTTGGTCCCAGTAAGGTTATTTATGATGGGTTGCGGAAGATCTCCAACAAGACCAGCTTACGAAGCATGCAATTTGAGAGACACTATCTCCGCCACGCCGAAATCGTGGCAAGGAACTTTCATTTTTGTTCTGTTCTTGTCATAAGCTTGATTCTATCCTCGCAGGTTCTCCGTTTCGTAAAGGTGCACTTTGTTCCAGATTGACCTCCGCCGTTAGTTTAGTGCGAGCGGTTTTCCGCTTGCAAGAAATAACACCAATCTTAAAAAGAACAGCAGCAAAAATAACCGCCAATGCGACGAACACAGCACTTCCAATGAAAGCAATTGCAGTCCGCGTCAGGCCTAGAAAGGTAGAAAAAAGGAAAGACAGACTTGTGACGCCATCGCTGAAAGGAAAGTTCACATATATGATATTCATAATGTTTATCATTTCATCTTCATCCTTCACGGGTTTATAATGAACCGACTTGAGGACCAGCTCCCAGTTAGCTCAATTGGTTAGAGCGCTGCACCGGTATCGCAGAGGTCAAGGTTTCGAATTCCGTACAAGCCGGCTGAGTTTTTTTCAGGCTTATTTTCGCAACTGTCAAAGCTAATTACGAAGATAACAGGGCTATTAATCCGAAAATTCTAAAGTAGCGAAAAAAAATGGGTGCGACACATAAGATTAAGAAATACAAGGATTAAGAAAAAAAGAAAACCGGATTTTCGAAACATGATGTGACGAGGAGCACTGCTGCTTCGTCTGGGTGGGATGCTAGGCCATCGCAAGGTTAACCTCCTTCCCCATCCCAACCCTCACCTCACCCCCCCCCCCCCCCCCCCGCCTCCCCACGTTTTAGTCATTGATACCCACCTTTACACCTGGGTGAAGAAAGGTACTGTGGAGTTAAGTGTATAAAAGTAATAAAGACCAAGCTTTGTTCCATGCGACATGCTTACAAAAAACCAACGACATACATTACCTGGAGTGAATAAGTGCAACCTACAAAATGCTAACGGTTGTCGACGACACAAAAAATTGTAGGATTTTGAAACATTTTTAAAACCCAACGACAATCGTGGCTACATGCAATGCTTTCAAACTGACGAGAGTTCCATGAGATGTTTGCTTGACGCGAGCATGCGACAGTTGTAATCAGCAGCCGTATCGTCTAAATCTTTGGTCTTAATCGCCCCTGGGACCAACGCAAGGTTTCAGCCTTGAGGTTTTGAAACCTTCTTTCTTCCTGTTAATGCATTTTTTTATTTTTTTTTATTTTTAGGGAACTTCCTAGACAGGGATAACCTCCAACGTTTCCTTTTATGTTATTTTTACATAATAAAGTTGTTGTTGTTGTAGTTTGTAACCGACCGGGAGGTCGAAAGTTTGATGCGATAACCTCTTGACCACCGGGCTTTCTCGTATAAGACTGGGGACTAAACAACAGGTATAAATGTTAGGTATAAAAGACACACGAACCTCTGTGATGACTAGCAGCTGGATCAGCTGGTGTGGCAGTGACATCATCACTTATAGCTTCAGTTGTAACTTCTGAAAAATGACCAAAGATAGAAGAGGTCAAAAACTAAAAATATATACATAAATATCAAAGGAATATGGTAGAAGCAAAGTGAAACATTCACCGGTCTATAAGTATCATATACCGAATGATTGGCCGTTCTGTATCCGATTTATAAACTTGAACTAGAACTATCACAAGTTGTATTAATTGTCTTGTACTAAAAAGTTGGTCTAAGTTACTGTCACACAAAAATTGGAATTTATCAACTGAGTTGATAAGGTAAATTGCATGGCCACCGTAAAGAAATTCAAAAGCTGTCTGACGTTTCGAAGGTTAGCCCTTCGTCAGAGCGATTCGCTCATTTTACAAACGAAGATGAATAATGACAAATGAAGTTGTGAATAGTAACTCACGCGCAGTAGTCCTGTTTGTCACCGGCCTTGGCACATGAGGGTTGTCTGCTAATGGATCAGTAGCCGTCCCGTAAAGAACAAGAGTCCATTTCAACAAATGACCTAAAAAAGAGAAATTTAACGTTTGAATTCTTCAAAGCAGCGAATATTGATCCATACGTTAATGAGGTATCCCAAGGCATACGGGTTAAAATGAATTTGTTTTGGGGGCTTCTTGAACTTAGCCTTGTCTCTTAGATTGGTTAGAAAAGTAGTATGCTGTTATTGTATCCCAGGGCATATTAGAAAAAAAATGTACGGTACGACCAATCCTTACGGCAGTTAAAGAAAGACACAGCCGGAAGACGAAATACATAAAGTAAAAATATATGCAACAAGAATTGCCCGATCTTTCGTTCTGCAAAACAAACCTTTCTCAGGTGGTACAGGTGTAAAATGAGTAACGTTACAGGACCGTTACTTAGAGTGTTTTACTGATCCAGGTCTACTTAAGATCCGGCAACTCTCAACGCCTTGTCGCTGAACTAGTTTAAAAACTAAGTCCATATCTGAAAAGCTACTTATATCCTTTTACTATCGAATAAGAACTCGTCACACTAACCCCCCCCCCCCCCCCCAACCCGGCGAAACAAGTAACCTGAGGGCTTTTAACCATGATACAGCTTTTATAGCATCCAACTTTGGATATCCTCAGGGTAGCTCTTACCTGAAAATCTGTACCTAGGATAACGATTCTGAAGCCGCAATCGCCAAGTCCCTTGAGGCTTTTCACCCCAGAAATGAAGGCTGAGTATCTGCCAATCATTGAAATTAGTCGCGATGACGTCGTTAGCGCGATAAGGAAGAATCTGGGAAGTGGTACCAATAGGCGAGGTTACAAAGCCTTCTAGGTAACCACGCCTTGCAAAGCTGGCCTGTAGAATCACAACCACGTGTTCTAAAAACTGTATCCTGTTTTCTTGGCCACAGTTGTCTTCAGATACTGTAAGATCTACTTCGATGTATTGCCTGAAAGATCTGCGATGAAAACGGAATACTTGTAAATCAGTCAGGGATGTTAAAGAAACTCCATGTTACTGTTCGCAAAAGGGTAGGGCTACGCCAACACCGCGTGCGGAGTATTCTCCCAAACGTCCACAGTAATTGTGAAATAATTGAAGCTTAAAAAAAGAGGTAACCACCTTCCAAAAACTCTTCTTACCTGTACAGCTTGGGCTCAGTTATCTTGCATTTTATCTGTTCTGGCACTGTGTGCCATGATCTTGAATAATTCACCAACGCCGCAGCATCCATGAGCCCAAATCCAAAATAACTGCTAACTGAAAAGCATGAGATTCAACATATAAACTCTTTCTCCGGGTTTTCACACATCTCTCATCGAGAAAACGTTTCTGTGGGTGAGGCCCTAAAATGTGACCTTTCAAATAGAAGCTATTGAGCAGTACTTTCCTGTGGTACTGTTTATCTATATGCTGTCAGTTGATTATAAGGAGTGTTTCCTTGATGCTCTACAGGGCAACTCTAGCTTTGAAAATTTGCGGATGAAATGCTAAGAGTAGAACCATTTGAACAAAAATTAGTGAGCGATACTTTCCTGTGTGAGCAGTACTTTCCTTATTGTAGGAGCTGAAATTGTCTACCTTTGTTTCAGAAATAGTGGATAAGATGCCTATGTGTTAGCGTTAGTGCCGAACCCTCAGAACAAATGACGTGTCGCAGTAGCACTGTGTTCCCCTGAGGGGAGGGGCACAGGAACGTGAGTGTTTCCTTAGGCTACTCACCCCAGATCCCTGCACCATTTTTCATCCAGTCACCAGAACGAGGCACATCAGAATTGGACGAGTGAGCAATTAAGTGTTGTACATCACGCCACGTGAGAGAAGGACTTTTGGCAAAGAATACAACAACAAAAATAAAGGTGAAACCCTCCTTATCTTTCCTTAGCACTTCTGGTCAGTAATGATTTTGCTGTCTGGCTCCACTAGCCACCATGCCTGTTCCAGGAAGTCAGTTATGGATGTAATTCTGTTGTTTCATTTGTAATTGTAAAGGGAGGGTACAGATATGAGGCGCGCGGTGGTGTTGTAGTTAGCGCGTTGGACTTGACAGTCGGTGTTTCGAGGCCTGGTCCCCTGGCCATGGCATTGTTCCCTTACACAGGAAACCTAACTCCACATTGCCTATGTCCACCCAGCTGTATGAATGGGTATCAGTAAAGAAATGCTGCGGGGGGGGGGGGGGGGGGGGTAAGCCATCAATAGACTAGCATCCTATCCAGGAGGAGGGAAAGTAAAAATTAAAAATACTCTCAACCTGCCTCGTCCTTAGGCACCAGTTTAGCGCGGGCAAACAGGAAGCGCGGTGCAGTGCACCTATCAAACAACGCCTCGCGCACCATCATAAAATAAGGAGGGACGCCTGGGGACGAGGCAGACTCTCAACTGCTTCATGCTAAAGAAGCCGCGTTAAGTTCCGTGTGGGCTTCACGTCGCTCATGTGCAGCTTTTCCTTGTTTCCTTACGACGGACACTACTACAAAATAATATTTGTCCCCTAAATGCACATTATTTCAAATGTTACAACAAGCCTGTCAACTCACTTGGCTTCCAGGGCTAATGCTATGATCCCAGATGCCATTGCAGTCGCAGCGGAAGTTGTTGAGAATGTTGAAGTGCATGTGTTATTCAGGTCTGACGTAATCTAAGAAAGATTCAACATAATTAACGTTTAAGCACGAAGTACTAAAACAAACTATTTTAATTAATTCATAACCTAATAAGTAAGTTAGCTTAATTTTGGTGGCGGAGCCACCGATGTGAGACAAAAAGGGAATAGGGAAGTGGCAAGATTAAAAAGGCATTTTAAATCACCACTTCCCTGGGTACCAGAGGTTCTCTCGCGGCACCCTCTCGCAAGAAGTCTGGTCGGCTATAGGAAAAATATGAGGCATGTACTATGAGAGGGATGAGACCGCAAGAAGGCCCCTGGCACCTAAGCTTACTCACCACTCGTTCTCGCAGCTCTACAAGTATGTGAACGTTTGGTTAAAGGTTTCAATGCCGACAAATCAGTTTTTGCATGGGCTGTTTCCTTTACATTAGACGTTATTTTATTGAAGCTTTTAAAACGTGACCTTAACTGGGCATCGTGAGGATAGCTACATGTGAGGTTAAGGCTTGGCATCCTTTTTTGATGCAGTTGCAGTACGTGTGTGCAAATGTTGATAAATTAAGCATGTTCAACTGCACTGCCCATAATGAGGTTTTGGCGGAATTTCTTGCCATTTCATCTGGAGTCCTGTCTTTCTTGTCCAATATAACTTTCAATAAATCATGTACATTGTAAATCACAAGGCAATTGCTGCACAACTTACAATGGTATTATTTTCTCCCACATTATCCTGGCTGTATGTTGCAGCCATTATCGCAGAACACCTCTCGGCATATCCAGGAATAAGCCCATTTTTACTGACTCCAGATATAGCAATAGTAAAGACACTGTTGGCATATCCATTGTAAGCACAGTTATCGTAGTCTCGGCCGCCATTTCCGGCTGCAAATACAAAGATTGATCCTTTCCCTTGTCGCCCCTGTTAAGAGGAATACAGCAAGGACATTGTAAATAACTTGGTGGAAGAAGAAGGCTTTAAATGTACGGTAGTGGTTAAACTTAATTTTGAATTGTTGCTGCAAATCCTTGTCTGTGTACATGCTGGACACATTTTCTCATAAGCAGATATTCCCACCCTTGGGGAGCCAACAGTGCAAAGATCTGGGTACGATATTAATGAACCTCGAAGCCTCTGTAGCTCAGTGATCAGAGCATAGTCCACTTGTGTACAGTAGGTTCTAGGTAGAGACCCTATCGAGTCCCACGCAGGGGACAAACAGGTTGCCCGCAAATTACTGCACTTCAAGTAGTTTGCAAGCTTATGAAAACGTCGTACGTAGCTTACATTTTCTAACTTTCGTCGCTTATTTTAAAAGAAGGACTATACTTTACTGTTTGAAACTAGTAGTTTCCTGAATCAGTATCACTGGTCTCTTGTTTAATTCAACGTGACCATATTGTCTGATACCTTCGATTTCAATAATGTATGAGCCATCTCCTCCGGCTGACAAAGCATTTTTCTTAGGTGCAAATAGCTCGTCTCATACTTGGCTGACTTTGTTTTCTCTTTATCCAAAGTGAAGCAAAATGCCATTAAGATTTAATACACGCAAGATGATTGGTCCATAACTGATGTTGTTTCGCCACTCAATCGACAAGTGTTGGAAAGCTCGGAGCATACGAAGGTCTTCGAAAACTACCCGACGATTACCCGAACCTACCAAAAAGTCGAAGGTTAAGTCCCGCCGCACTCGGATCCTTTGCCAAGCAAATGTTTCTTTTCCTGAGTCTATTATTTGTCGGTCCTGTTGAACTACACACTTACTTTTTTCGCGCCCTCTTCCAGCTGATCCCTTGTGAGTTTTTCTGGTCCATCCATGGTCCATCCCGTGTCTTCAGGGCCCCAGCTACAGGAATAGATATCAATGTGTTGCCGATTATGTTGAAAGGCTAATGCTTCCATAGCATCTGTGGGGTCATCTTCATCGTCTCCAAAGATACGAATGCCTGGGAAAAGCAATTGTATTGTTATATCATATTTTTGTTTTCATTCAACTATCCTTCAAGAATTCATGAAAACATGTTTCGGGTGACCATACGTTTTACACGAGAAGTGTTGTGTTCTTTCTGTGAATATTCTTTAACATGGTTTTGCGAAAGTGGTCCCAACAATCGATTAAAACGCTTACCAACGGGAACACACGCAGAAACATTTGTGCAAAACACAAGATTTTATCGTAGACCACCTTGTAAATGTTCAATTGAAAGTCTCCGATCCACACTGGGATAGGTAAATGTGACATAACCAAGTTATGTGACTACGTCATTAGCTAATCGCTTAAACTATGGGAATATATATAAGACTTATATTTTTTTTACAAATACCTCCAAGTTTCGCATCAAAGGCCACTCCAACTCCACAGTGACTGTTGTTAGCAGAAGCCGCAATCACTCCGCCACAGCGATTACCGTGCCTGGATAAAAAAAAATGAATTAAAGCAGATTTGGTAAATACGGAAGCTCAGGAAGGAGCTAGAGGTATATTTTGGCTAGGAAGGTATGGTTTTATGAGCCAAGTGGCAAGAGTCCCCCACCCCCTTAGGCATATACACATCTGTAAATGTTAATTACCATGTATATCCGGTATTTCAAAACGAAAAAAAAGAGAAATCAATGAAGAATTCAAAGCAGACCTTCAAATTCGCAACAAGATTTCAAATTTCCATGGAAGTTTCTTGAGTTCAATCGAAGTTTGAAAGGGGTAATGTAAAACAAGCATAAACTGAAGAAAGATTTACTGTAAGAGAGACTCTATAAGGCTTCTATTATTTTTATGTGCATCGTAAATTTATTTTTCATCGTGCTCACACAACCCTTTTTTAACAGTGGAGACTATATACAGTACGTAGACTGTACGTAGACATCAAAGCAGCATACAAACCTGACTTCTGGATCTCCAGAAATCCACGTGGAAATTTGGAATCTCGCGGCGAATTGGAATGTGTTTTTTTGTCATTTTGATTAGTCTTCATTGAACAATTTTCGGCGTTTTCAGCGTTTTAAAATAATCAAAACCCGCGACGCGCGTAACGTAGATTGACTGTAGACGTATCATTTGATCATCAGTGAAGACAGTTTCTATCCTTACTCTTTCAAACTTCGCATGTTAACTAGATTTTCCATCCCCTTTATAGTTACATAACTGTTAGTCTACAGCATGAAGTTTTATTTCAAGATGTACACAACGGCACAGCAAGGATCACCCCATTGTTAATTTAGAAGCGACTGAAAAGTGTTTCTTACCCTGAAATACTTCCCACTGCAGCTGGATCCGGGATGTCATCAAAATCCACCAGATCCAAACTTGCTGAAGGATCCTAGTTTGAAAACAGGGAAATCCAACTCTAGATTAGGCTAAGATAATGGTGGGATGATTATTTTTAACAACTACTTCAAAAGGAGGGGGTTTATCAAAAGTAGACTAAACTTTATTTATGGTGGAGTCGATCACATCAACAATATTATAAATAAAGTCAAATACAGTTGTAAGTAATTAAAATAATTAAATAAAAACTTGAGTGAATTACAAAGTTCTCTTCAGCTATTAAGTTATTTGATTAAATATAACCTTTGGTGAATTACAACGTTTTCTTCAAATGATGTTACAGAATTGATCAATTGACTACAGTCAAACGTCTTCTGAAAGTAAAAAACTGGAAATGGGACAATATTTAACATTGGAGAGGTGAGAGCATAAAAGCTGTACTCATTAATAATGCCTTGCATGTAACAGTGCAAGTTACAAATGACTGCAGCGCAAGTTACATGACTGCCTGCTTGCTTATAGTTGCTTGCTTGATTGTTTGGTTGGTTGGTTGGTTGGTTGGGCGAGCAGGGATGGCGTAGTGGTGAGAGCACTCGCCTCCCACCAATGTGGCCCAGGTTTGACTCCTGGTCCCACTGTCATATGTGGGTTGAGTTTGTTGTTGGTTCTTGTCCTTGCTTTGAGAGGTTTTTCTCTGGGTACTTTGGTTTTCCCCTCTCCTCAAAAACCAACATTTCCAAATTCCAATTCGATCCTGAACCCGAGGGTCACAGGTTTGTCAGTCCCAGACTGTTAGGTGTCACCCCGTTAAACAAAGTTGATTTATTTTATTTTATTTTGATTTTATTTTAATAAAGAAACTTGGTCTCTAGAACTTTTAAGTGGTCACTTGCAAAAGATGGTTGCTCATCAGGGGGGACCTTAGATTTTTCAATTATGATTTCCAAATTTGCAAGAAATTGCAGACTTACGTAATTGTCTCTGAGTTCAGGATGTGACTCTTGCAGCCCGTCATCTACAACTGCAACAACAATTCCTTTGCCAGTGATACCTTGTTCCCATACCTTGTGAATGTTCATTCCTTTGCCATCAGGAGGATTCTGTTAAAAAGAATAAATAATAAAACCAATTAAGTTTTTGATTAGCACATTTTGCTCAATCAGACTGACGTCAGGAAGTTTGAGGTAAAGTCACCCTCAGACCTTAACACTGTAAGTTGGCCTGTAGCATTGGTCAGCTTAAACTGGTCTTGGTTGCATATTAATAATAAAGCAGCTAATCGACTTTGTTACTGTACTCAACTGTCACTAGTTATAGTTCTATTAAAATAATGTTCTTGACTAATCAGATTTCATTAATTTCTTAGCTACAAATGTAGCCTGTATCAGATGTAAATGAGAGATTGTGTTGTTCCAGAAAATACCCATACTTCCCCCACACAGGGTTTTTTTTTGTTTCAAACCCCCCACCCCCCGGGAACTTCCAGTTTAGGCTCATACTTTCCTTTAAAAATGTTGGCCTTTAAGACCGCCCCCCCCCTCGGAATTTCCAGTGACCCACGTGATGGGGGTATGGATATTTCCTGGAACCACACATTTATATTATACTCACCAAATACCAACTCTGATCATTCCACCTTGGATCATTGAAGGTCACAGAAATACGCTGATCATAGAGAGCTTTTCTTCGTCTCACTTGTTGGGCAAACCACTTCACCTTCCATTTGTGGAAAAAAACGCAAAATGGTTGATGCATGTTAAAAATTGCCACTCTCATTTACAAAATTTTGTAAAGATAAAAAAAATACATATTACCGTGCTCACTCTAGCTCCTGCACCTCCAACAAAGAGACCTTGAAAGAAGGGTTGTCAAGGCTGCTGCCTTAGAAAAATTTTAGGGAGCCCTTTGGGCTCCTAAGCTTAAAATTAAGGAGCCTGAGCTTTAAGGTTAAGAGCTCAGTCGATGACTTCTCATCCCAGTATTAAATATTTAGCTGACATTAAGTAGAAAGGCTTTAAAGTAAAATTTTGTTACAAATAAGTAGGATCAACAACCCATATCATGTTTCACAGTACATTCTCCTTTTATGATCATTGGGATGAGAAGGTTACAATAGCTATATTAACTGCATGGAAATTGAAGCAATTCCCATGGAAAATAATTGGCACCCACACGGGCTCCCAGTCAGACCAGAAATGTGGTCACCCACACTCGCAACTTAGGCGCCCCAGGCTGCTGCGCTCCCCGGGAGGGGGGATTTTTCACACCACCGATCAGTTCCCCAGTAATTGATACCCTACTCTAGACCAATAGTCTCTGATTTCTGACTTCTATACCCTATCCCAAACCAAACTGCTTGTAAACCATACCCTTCACAGCGGGCACATACCTATATAGGTAATATAGGGGAGTACCCCCCCCCCCCCCGGCCAGGATCCCGTTAGGCAGCAGGCTTGGTTGTAGATTCCTTAATGGACAAAATGGTTAAAAGGCTTCAGGGATCAGGGAGCAAGCTGAGATTATAACAATGATAATCTTCCAGTACTGCTATTTTGACAGAGTTCACTCCCCATGAGCACACAACTAGGAATAATTGTAACACCACAAAGGGGGAGGCTGGAGCACAGGTAAAAGGGAAAACAGAAACCAGGAGAGATGGACCATGTGAAAGCCAGGATAAAATGCCATAAATGCTAACCTACTGTACAATTCCAAAGCTTTGACACTCTAAATGAAGAAAACCCACGTGGGAATCCCAGTGAAAAGGATGCTTGTCATATCTTTAGAGGTTAAATTTGTGGCTTAGGGTGTTTAAAAATCAAAAAGGATCACTGCTGGAATTACCATACCTTAGGATGTTTTAGGATAGAAGCCAGTGAAAATATGAGTGGAAACCTAATTAACTACTTGCCATAAATATAACTTGCCATAAATATTACCTGGTAACATTGGGGTTGAACAAACTCTTCTTTGCCAGTTTGGTGCAAGCCTGCACCCAATTAGTAAGATTCCCCTTGTCATGGAAAATCTCCAAGTTACACTGAAATTTGAAACATTGAAACACTTACCAGTGGTTCTCTGGAGAGACCTTCAGGAAAGCTGCTTAGGTTGGAAGAAATTGTTGGAATGCTCTTGTGCTCAAATAAATAGTAATTGGCAAAAATCTAATAGATTTAAAGAGAACAACTGAATTTTAAAAATGTGACAAGATTATAATGTTATAGGGCACAATAAACGTCATTGTTAGCCAATATCAGATGAACGCCGATATCTGATGTCTGTATTTCACGTAAATGAGCTTTGAAAACTCATAACTGCAGCAGATTACATTTTATTTTCTTAAGTAAAGTTGTTAACTTTCCTCTGATCTTTGCTAAATAATGTATGAAATATTTTTAACAGTGAGTTTAAGGACGTTCGCGCCAATTGTTTCTGCGCATCCTTACTGCGCACGCAATTCACTTCGTGATGTCGTATTGCCACGTCATGCATTAAGCATGCGCGCTGTTGAAGAAATGTGGTGATATATAGCGCTAGTGGGCACTTTAATACCTATGCACGGGTTTAACTCTCTTAAATGTTCGGTGACCCCATATTTTCTTTTGATAGATCACTTTCTTTGTCGATTATCTACGTTTTGTGAAAAATTAAAGAAAATCTGTATTGTAGAAGTTTGATTTTTTTCAACTTTTCTGCCCTTGCATCATTGAATTCTACTATTATTGACGCTGCATGGTGTTTGATAAAGTCGATCTTAGAGGTTGAATTTAACCAAAAGGATGACACCGGTTCAAATTATTTACTTAACAGACCCACTTAAGTAAAATTTGACTAAGAAAGTGGGTCTACAGTGAATCATTTTTAATATTTTTCAACTAACAAGCACTGAGGCCATGTCGAGTTATGAGGGCCAATTTGTCAAAATTGGGGTAGTTTTTGACGCGCTTTATTTCGAGAACGAAGTCGGTGACCCCCCAATTTTTTTCCATTCCTGACATAGGGTAACTCATTATCTGACTGTAGCCAAAGTATGAAAAAAATCTGTATTGTAGTAAGTTTTTTGCGCGAACGTCCTTAAGTGATTCTTGCGTAAAATTATGCCGTGTTTAAAGAAAAGGGAAATTAAGAGCTTCATTTACTTCGCGCACAATTTTAATGTCACATTATAGTTAACTGTCTCATAGTCCCACTGCTTGTTACCTGGTTTTATGATAGATTAGCACAAGTTGTCAAGGAGGGGGAGGCAGGGTTGAGGGGAGGGAACAGTGGTGCAACATGATTTCACCATATTGCAAAACAAAACGTCATTGGCTCTGCATGTGTTGCATGCCTATGCTCTTGCCGTTGTTGGAAACAAAAAGTCACTAAGACTATTCTTGCCCAAAGCTTATCAATTAAGGGTAATAACATCATAAGACTTCCTCTTCACAGGTGTGTCTTGTGATTGTCCTTTGGTCTGGTGACCTTTCACTTCCTGGGCACATATGAAATTCCCCTCTACATGTAAAGCATATATCCCCATCAGCTAATTTTGTAGCCTTCTGAGTCTGCATAATGTACAAGTCATCTGAAACATACCTTCATTTTATAAGTGAATCCATACATTTCAGCAATTGTCATTGCCTCTTTAACATCCCCATTTATTTGCGCAGCCCATGTATTGGTGTACCTGAGCTCTCTTGAACTCACGTAATCATTGTAGAAATTCAAAATAGCCAGTAGGATTAAGAGATGCATCTGAAATGTGTAAATGTAAAGAAAATGACAAAGTGTGACAGAAATAAAATTATAGCTACAATTGCCCGCAGAAATACTTGAGACACTTTTATGCGTAGGTGCACAGGTGCAGTTTCTTTTTTCCCACCCCTCGCCCCTTTCAATGTTGGTTTTCAGCAGGTTCCATGTTCAAAGCATTGCCTGACAACATTGAAAGGGGGGGCTACTTGGGGAATTAGTGGCTTTCCTGTGGGATGAGGCAATGTTGACTATGCAAGAGTGGCTTTTTGGCAAGAGTGTCTCAACAATTCTGCAGGTATTTATTGTGGTTGCATAACAACAGTTACTATAGTAGACATTCCAAATGGGATCTTTTTCTTGCTAACATGATTGTAAAGGATCCTAACCCAGGACCGGCCTATATAAGATCCCATGTAGGATCTTAAAAATCAATACGATCTTGTGCAAAATCCGGAGCTAGGATGAAACAATTTCAGTTTTTACAGCTCTAGGTGATATTACCAATCTATGATAGATTTGAAAATTATTCACAAAGAAAACTTAATGTCACTGTTTCATGAATCTGCCAGTTATCGTATGTAAGTGATAATATATATATATTAGTTTTCCTCACATGAAACCATTACCTTGTACGTTACACAGATTAGAAATCCAGCCAACACCAAGCAAAAGCAACAAATTAAAAAATAGTTTTGAATATTGTTTTTAAAATTTGCATGCGCATGAAAGCGAAGCAAAACTTTCATCAAAGAATTGGGAAGTCTTTTGTTAACAACGTAACACAAACAATTTCATAGCAGCTGGGGTAAAACCGAGTACAGCTCGTTTGTTATCTAGAAAAGTCAACGATTGTAGCAAAATAAAAACTTTTAAACATGAAAATAATCAACAGGTTATATAGCAAGACATTTGTCCAAAATTTTGCGAGAACAATCGTGTATTATGTATGCAATTTCCGGTAGATATAGAGCTTCAGTAGTAGACATAAGCTTACATATATGTAGCAACTAAGCAAAGAAAGTAATTACAGCTGCAACTAGCAGAGGTCATGACAACGCAAAAAGGATTTATACTTACCGTAGTCGTTGAAAAGTTTTTTCTGCCAAAAGATCATTAAGTACAAATCTTAGTGCTGCTACAAATTCCTTTGGACGGTTTTACCCTGGTTCTGAGGTGCGGGATTGCAGAAAAACGCCGCACACTCATTTGCATCTCATTGGATAACAAAAGAATAACAAAACATGCCTCGTTCTTTTAAACTCTGCTACCCTGGCGTCCATCCTGCATAGCCTATGCGATTTTCATTTACATCCATTGAATAATTAACTAAGCTACCAACTGGCGTTGCTGTATTTGTTGTTCGAGGGGGTACAGCGGGTATAATGAAAGGAAAATGGTAGGATATCAGCGTCGGTAATCTGAGAACAACCCCATGCAGTGTTCGCGTGACCTCCGCCATATTTGAGCTTAGCAGCCTCTGCTTTGCTCAACGCGAAAATCCAGAACGACTACTAACAGGAAACCGGGATCAAAGAACGTGAAATCTATTTTTAAAAGAACCCATAAAATACCCATAATAGGGTTAAATGGAAGATAGACCCAGCTAGTCGATTAAGCACCTAGAAGGGTCACCCGGATATTTTTCTTTTTTTTTTCTCGTTTGCAGGTTTGGCCACAAAACAGTCACTGAAATCCCTTTTTATGAAACAGGTATGTGATTTAAATAGAACAAGTGATCCTAGCCTGCTCGATCGGTATAAAATATGGATAAACGAGGCCAAGGCTAAACGATCGGCATAAAATATGGATTATGAACTGCGGACTACGGATTGCGGACTTGCGGAATAGCTAGGTCAACTTGCCTCCCCTCCCTTGTGGATCTCTGATCCCCCAAGGCTATCTCTGCTGCACTTTGTGGTTCCCCAGCATGTAGTCTATTGTGGCAGAACATGTACAACTGAGATTGCCCTTTGTTCCAGAGACAAAAAATCCCCTTTCAAGTAGTTTCAGAACGCTTGTCTCAACGAGAAAATCAAGTGTGCACAGCAAAAGAGGCCAATTTCTCCTCCACCGTACCCCTTGCTTAGGCCTCTTGACCCCTACAATGCCAACGACACACATGAAAAAGGAGGGTTCTGGGACAGAAAATTTAAATAAGCGGTATTTTAACCGAAACTCGGCTCCCACACTCACCTCGTTTCGGTTAAACCGCTTATTTAAATTTCTGTCCCAGAACACCTCATTTTTCATGTGTGTAACGCAAACAGTATAAAAACGAAGTGTGTGACTAAGCGGACCAGTGAAGAGGATGTGTCACAGAAAATATTATATATTTAAGAAATGTCTGCACTGGTATATATACAAAGTGGCCCAGAATTTTTTCCTATTGAACACATATAATCACAAGTATATACACCAAAATGGCGGCCGCAAGATATTCGTCCGATGTTCTGCAATCAAAAAACTGTCAGGTTACCGAAGCCATACAAAGCCTACCGCCTGAGCTACGTGAGATAATTCACAAACATTACCTCGCTATAAAACTGAGAGAGCGAGTGGCTTTTGGTTTGGAAGAAGTACACAATGAGTTATTAAAACAACCTTTCTGTCATAACAAGCAGCAACTTGTGCGTATAATAATATGCTTAGATTATATAGACTGCCACTGGGAAGGGCTTTGTTATCCCTGTTTTGAGCAAGGAATCAAACATAAACTGTTATACACTCCTCCGATCGAGAATTTACCTTTATTAAAGAGATGCTCTGATACTTACGATTGGCACAGTGCATATAACGAAGTAAAATTATTAGAACGAAAATATGCCCGAACACACACACACAAAAAAAATTTATAATCGATTAAAATATTTGTGAGTCAAATTTGATGGCAACCGGATTCAACACCTGTCAGGTTATTGAAGCAATACAAAACCTACCACCAGAGTTACGTGAGATAATTTATAAACATTACCTCGCTATAAAACTGAAAGAGCGAGAGGCTTTGGGTTGGAACTTGGTTCACAACGAGCTTTTAATACAACCTTTCTGTCCTGAAATGGAGCGGCTTGTACATATTATAGTGTGTGTTGCCTATATGCACTGTTGTCAGGGAGGATGTTGTTACCCTTGTTATAAACAAGAAGAAATCTTACATGAAATAACCATTTCTGTCCCCGATATAATTGCTTTAACCCTAATTAAGTTTTGCACTGATATATGGGAAGAGGACCACAACCATTAAGTTGTGTTTACGGCGCGTGATTTCGCTGTCTGGTGAAACCCGCAGACAATTACGTAATTTATATTCTTGTATAAACATTGAAGGGAAACCCCCCCGTAACAACTCAAGCTTGAAAAAACAGACAGGTTACATTAATTCATAATCAAAATATTCATTACCGTCAGCAGAAGTTTTGAGACCTATTTTGTAGACAAATTGATAATAATCATCTTCCATCAGGTCTTCTGTAAGTCGTTTAGGGGCCCACACACAAAACTCATCCCCATTTTTTGTTTCTAAAGTTAAAATAGCTGAATCTCCATATTTACCGTTTCTATATTTTACTTTTTTAATTTTGTAAATAGCGTCTGAAATATTCCGCCATTTAAAAATTTCTTTTCTTTCAAAACTTTCCTCTGTTGGCCAGTCTTGTGAGATCGTATGTTGATCTGTGCAGACATCCATAGTAAGAGGATGTGTTGAAGATACATTTGTTTAATAGCGTGTACTTTTCTACTCGAGGTAAAATTTTGTGAAGCGGAATCGTTGCGTGTCATTTTTTTTCTTTAGAAGAGACAGGTTCAATATATTTAACACATTGCCTCAAACAAGCGATGACGTTATGAGGGCAAGTTCAGGCAAGCTTTCTACTGAATGGTTCTGGAGTTTTGAAAATGAGTCATCAAATAAATGAGGGAAATAACCTGTGTTTTTTCTATGGAAACAAGCTCAATATAAATACAACACACTTAAAAATCTATTCAGTTGCTACATTTTCGAGGGAATAGACAGTTCTTGTCGTTTGGTTAGAACAAAAATGGGCAAGACGCGGTTTTTATTCTTTCAAACTGATTTTGGGAAACTGAGAGATGCGTTCATGAATGCTTCAAATGGGAGTGAAGAGGTTACATCGCTATTCGAAGTACTATTTCAAAAACGAGTGCGAGGGTTTCATCAGGTTTCCAAACACGAGAAAACATTTGAAACCACGAGGCCGCAGGCCGAGTGGTTTTATTGTTTTCGAGTGTTTGGAAACCTGATGAAACCCGAAGCACGAGTTTTTGAAATTACTTCTCCAACAAAAAAAATTAGAAGCACTTATCATTTTAATGAGTTTTCTCGATTCAAATATTCTATTTGTGGATCGTAATCAACGCTTTGAGGCGTTGATTGAGATCCCGTCGCCGACGTGCTAGTGTGTGAAATTATTCTTGCATTTAAAGCAACGTTTTTAACCGACGAAGTCGAGTTAGAGCAGTCGTGACAAGAGGGTCGACTGGTTTGGTCGGTCAAAATACGTCGTGTAAGGCTCACAAGGTGTGTATTTCGCTATGGCCGATGGGATGGGATGACGTGAGAACAAGAGCGGACGAGTCGCCATTTTGAATTGGCAGGTCAAGAAAGGTGACGGAGGCTTGGTGGAAGATTTGCTTCGACTGTGTTGTAGTATAATTTTGTGCTGACCGCTGAACATATAGAGAAGAAGTTGTACACAGACATCGATTAGTACACACACACACGCACGATAGGACAAGGGTCCACATAAAAAGTATGGTAGGTATAGAAGCACACGTCCGTCGAGCAGTGTTGGCTTTGGCCGGACTGAAATATCTGTGCAATACTAGTGAAAGAAAGCAAGGAGGACTGACAATAACAGGAGGTGAAGTCCAGTGGCACTGTTGATGCTGGCGGGACCAAAGTATTGCTGAGACATCGTAAGGATAGAATCTTTCACAGTAAATGTTATGAGAGGAAAATTCTGGTGTATGTTGTTGTGGTTATGTTTAATACTTGGAAAGTATCTAGCTGCCAACGTTAAGAAAGGTTATTCGCAGGTGGGAAATGAATTACTACACGGGGCTGGACCTTCTTGGATAGTATACTATAAGCGGCACAGAAGGATATACCAGTTAGTCTTTTTAACTTTTCTGCTTTAGTTTTGATTTTGAACCGATTTGTTCGATTTTAGAGTTCGAGACACTGACTTGCTGACTCCGGAAAAGCAAACCGGATTTAACGATTACGTCATAAGACATGCTTTAACGTGTTTGAGATAAACCGACGACTTTGCCTTTTTACTAATTTCTCCTGATTCTGACGGTGTGTTTGTCTTAATCGATAATCTGTTTTTATAGTGCCAGATTCACAACAGTATATAAATACATAGCTCACAACTCTCGGTAACGGCATGTTCAGTTGTGGACAAAATTTATGTTTAAATTTTAATTTTAATTCAACAAAATATTCAAAGTGATAAGACAGATGAGCTGAGTCATCAGGTTTTAAACATTACGTCATTCGGCAACGCAAAAGACAAAATACTGTCACAATTTTCGTCACGCCGGTTAGCACGTTGAGATTCTGACGATGTGTTTGTCTTTAACGATAATCAATAATAATAATAATAATAATAATAACTTTATTAACGTGTCAAAACTGTAGTAGCTGAGGGGAAAAGTCCCCTCTACTAATTGCGGACACCTAACCTGCCTAACTAAAAACGTAATTAATATATATAAAATGGAAAATATTTATATACATTTAAAAAGCCTAATTACAACAATTAACTAAGCTAAAAAAAAACTGTAAAAATGTATTAAAATTCTGTTTCTTCAACTATATTAAAATATAAAAATAAAAATTATGTTAAAAATAAAAATTATGTTATGTAATGTTGGCGGCCAGTCATTCTTGGCATAGGTTGCAACCTCGACAATCACTGACATTTGCAGCCAGCGCAGTGAGGTCCCGATCACGTATAACGTTCTTAAATTGCTTCAAAGAGGGTAAATTTCTTAGTGTAGGAGTGAGATCATTCCAAAGTTTGGGCCCTAGGTAACGAAGTGAGTGTTTTCCATATGTTACCGAAGAGAATCGAGGTTGAACAAATTCTCGTTTTCTTAAATTATATAAGCCACTGTCTAATTGGAAAAGATTACAGAGTCTCTCTGACAGCAATTTATGCTTAATTTTATACATGAAGATGGCAATGTCCTGTAATCGCCTGTTGTACAACGATGGTATGTTTGCTTTTGTCAGTAGCTCCTCATAGCAAGATTGTTTATCCTTAAATACTGCCCTAAGTCCTCTTTCTTGTACGCGTTCAAGCTTTCTCCTGTCGCTAGCCTTGCAGAAGTGCCAGGTGAGGTGACAGAAAGTTAGGTGTGGTAAAATGGCAGCTTTATATAGTTGCAGCTTTGCTTCTGTTGGTATCAGGTTTTTCAGTCTCATAAGGACTCCAATCCTTTGACTTGCTTTCTTACACACATTGTGTGTAAAAATCATGTTTTTATAGTGCCCTTTTCACAACAGTATATAAATATATCCCTCACAACTCTCGGTAAAAGCATGTTCAGTTGTGGATAAATTTGTATCGACATTTAATTTTTTAGTTTCATTCAACACAATTAAATATACAAAGCGATAAGACAGATGAGCTTAGTCATCAGATTTTAAACATTACGTCATTCGGTAACGCAAAGGGCAATATGCTGTCACAATTTTCGTTACGCCAGTTAGCACGGCACGTTGAGCCAAGGAAAAACATTTATCGAGGGTGGAGTGGGTCAAAACGACTGGTAAATGCCTATAATGCGCTTTCTTGTATCCTGTACGTAGCAATGATTTATTTCGTATTTGCATTCACAATTTGGCTTAAGGAGCCCATGGCATGATTAAAGGAAACTGTGCACAAAGCGTGGTTCCCAGGCGTGGGAAAAAGTTCAGTTCTTTTGGGCTGTTACAGTGCCCATGCTGATCAATCGTAAAGATGTGGTTACTTTTATATTGGGAAATTTATCACCCGTTTTTTGAAATGCGTCTGTTTTGAGAATTGTGATGGCTTTTTTGTTCAGGGTTTTGAGGAAGGCCGACCAAAAGACAGCGAAAAATGATCTTGTGTGAAGAATGCATTAGGTCATGGGCGTAGTCTGTGGGGCTATGTTTGGTGAGGAGAGGGTGAATAATTCAGTTGACCTCCTTTCCAGGGTATTGTATGCTTTTTCAGTTGGTCAAATTTAAGCGTTAGTTACAGTTACGTACTTTTGCTGCAACTTGCTGTTACAGATGCTTGAATGTTATTGAACCTGCAGTCACGCACGCCTCGCTTGCTTTCTTTTCGAGACGAACCAACACTTCGTCGGTTCTGCACGCATTGCGGGCCTATGTTTAACCGACGAAGTCGAGTTAGAGCAGTCGTGACAAGAGGGTCGACTGGTTTGGTCGGTCAAAATACGTCGTGTAAGGTTCACAAGGTGTGTATTTCGCTATGGCCCACGGGATGGGATGACGTATTCTGCAGTTAAGCCCATCGATTAGTACACACACGCACGCACGATAGGACAAGGGTCCACATAAAAAGTATTGTAGGTATAGAAGGACACTTCCGCCCAGCAGTGTTGGTTTTCACCGGACTGAAATGTCTGTGCAATACCAGTGAAAGAAAGCAAGGAGGACTGATAATAACGGGAGGTGAAGTCCAGTGGCACTGTTGATGCTGGTGGGACCAAAGTGTTGCTGAGACATCGTAAGGATACAATCGTTCTCAGTAAAGGTTATGAAAGGAAAATTCTGGTGTATGTTGTTGTGGTTATGTTTATTACTTGGAAAGTATCTAGCTGCCAACGTTAAGAAAGGTTATTGGCAGGTGGGAAATGAATTACTACACGAGGCTGGATCTTCTTGGATAGTATACTATAATAGTCCGGTCCGTTAAGGGAAAAATCGTGACAAATCACGTAAAAGCATTAAATTTGGCACACGTATTCTTGAGACCATATAAAACAAATTGAGAAGGGGTGCCACGAGATCCGAGCATCCGGGGGGCCGTGAAACGCAAATCTATTGACAAGAACTTGGTCACAGGACAACCAGGCTCACCAACAAATCACCAATAGCAAAATAGAATTGTTGTAGGGAACTTTTTGACTGATTTCATCAGCGAACAGAGCAAATGATAATAAACAGTCATTAGAGTTATTTGCCACATCAAATCCACATACGCTATGCATATTTGTCTACCAAGAGATCTGCTCATGATCCTGGGCGTCCTGTGGTTAAATAGATTACTGGCCCTGACTGGTGGACAACAAACATAAGCCGGACTAATGGGAAATAAAGCCTATCCCAAACGGGTTAAGCAGCTTATCTAAGTCTTAGTTCAAGCTTTCTTTTGACAAAGACATATCTGGGAGAGAAATTTCTTTTCTAATTAAAAAACGCTACAAATAAACCAACATATTCAATAATTCAATTTGTGATCACTCAGCCACGCATACTGTAGATCTCGAGATCGATCGTTAGAAGAGATAAAGGCCGACAAAGCATGACAACAAAAGCATCAAAAGGCATCAGTTAGTTAGAATGACGTGGCAACTTCAGAATTTTTTCACCAAACTGGAGAAGGGTATTTTTATCGTTTAATTAATCTGTCATTCTCTCTGGTGTAAATAGGAGCCTGCGCGCATGGCAGGCATTAATTAAAAACGTCTGTTCTGCGGGTGGTGGTAGGTGTGAACTGCTAAGGCTGCTAGCTACATTCAGAGGAAAAACAAATACATGTGATGGTAAAAATAAAATAACGAAGCAATAACGTTTTTTACGTTAATCGTGAAGAACACGTAATGTTGTCAGAGAAGATTCTGGCCTATTACAATAACCATCCCCTCTGATCTACGCGTTATTCAAAAGACCAACACTGGAAACTCTAAGATGGTAATATTTACGTCCCTCGCTATTCTAGGGCGAAAGATTGAGCTCGTCGCCGTAACTAGGCCTTCTGCTCTCCGTTTATGCCTTGTATTCGGAATCTAATGGTCGCCAGTGATTTAGCGTGATTAATGTTTTACGCGTTTTTCAGACGAACGCTCGCCTGAAACATACAATAAAATCCTGTTCTACAGACCTCGGCGTCTTTTCTTAGGGGCACCCAAAGAGAAACTGTTAGCAAAATACTTAAAATATCATTTCCTGGTTTCTAAGATTGTTACCGAGCTTTTTAAGGGCATATTTGTGTGAGCTCATACGGGTTGAACTGTTCGGCGTTTTTAGCTGAAAATCGTTAAGGCGCGCTAGCTGACCTTATTTTACACTCTAAATGACATATTTGTCCTTCCGAAGATAAAAGGAATTAATCAGTCACCTTTTTAAGAAAATCGGTGAGGTGATGTTTCGCCACAGAAATCTATAGTTTTCACTGCAATTAAATCCGAATATCTAAGACGACTTCGGTCTGCCGAACAGATATTCCTCCGAAAACGAACCGTTGGGTGCCCCTGTTTTCTCAGAGGGAGGGATTAGATTAATGTTATCGGTATAAGCAATGTTAAGTACCCGATGCGGTGTACTGAATTAAGAACTGCAAGACAAAAAAGAAAGAAAAACGTACGATGCTGGAAAAAGTGGTGACTAATCGCTGGAGCTGGTTGACTACCGTGAAAGAGAGCTTAGCAAGCATGCATGCTTCTTATGGTACTCGCTGGTGACATACGACTCATGGCAGATTGAACTGAGCGTTACCAATTTCAGAATTATATGAAGATCATCGCAGTGAAGGTGTTTCAACTTAAGCAGTTGAAAAGAAGAAACCTGAAAAAATTCAGGCTTGAACGGGAATCGAACCCATAACCTCTGCGATACCGGTGCAGTGCTCTAACCAACTGTGAGCTATCAAGCCAACTGGGAGCTGGTCAATTGAGAGTATTTATCCCGTAGATGGAGAAATGAACATTAATATATGAAATAATCATAGCGCTCTAGAGCGCTGCACCGGCATCGCAGAGGTCATGGGTTCGATTCCCGTTCAAGCCTGAATTCTTTCAGGTTTCTTCTTTTCAACTGTTTAAGTTGAAACACGTTCAATGTGATGATCTTCATATAATTCTATCATTATCCGCAGTTCAGATATATGTTTATTTCATATATTAATGTTCGTTACCAATTTTGTTTCGTCAGTCATTGTACTGTGAATTTAACTGACGTTTAAAGTAAAGGCAGATATGTCAGTGACCTTAAAATGTCTCTCGCGATATGTTTTTCTTAACAGTACACTTAAAAAATCTGACATTTTCCAGATTTCTCGTCAACCCGACTTGCTTTTATTGTCTAGAGGAACTTAATGGGGGAGAGGTTGTAAAGAAACGTAATTCAAAACAGTTAATAACGGAAGTAAGTTCTTTATGTTATCCTTCTCCTAAATGGGTCGGCGTACATGTTCCTGAACGTATGACGAAAATAACCCAAAATAAGTAATGCTTGAATAGCAATAGCAGGCAACGGTTTCCTTTGCGATTTGAGCTGCTGATTTGGGACTGTTTGTCGACTAATTCGAACTAATAATTATTCGTTCCCTTAACAGTTATCGGAAGTGTAACGATTCAGTTTGTTAAGCCTATTTGACCACAGGAAACCCAGGCAAGCGACAAGGGAGCGGAAAATGCAAGGATATGTGGCTCGTTAAACTTAAACGGCTGTTTGTTGTCATTTTCTGTCGTTCGTTGACAAGGCCAGTGAAAGAAGCCCATCAAATCCTTTTCAGTTTGCCAGTGAGTGGGCTGTTCATGAGCGTGGGATTCCTGTGACCATGAATGAAAATTAATTTGTGTGCTGTGGCCCCCTGGATACTCGGATCACGTGGCACCCCTTGTAAATTTGTTTTATAGGCTCTCAAGGACATGTATGCCAAATTTGGTGCTTTTACGCGATTTGTCACGATTTTCGTAAATTTCGACGCTAACGGACTGGACTATAAGCGGCACAGAAGGATATACCAGTTAGTCTTTTTAATTTTTCTGCTTTACTTTTGATTTTGAACCGATTTGTTCGATTTTAGAGTTCGAGACACTGACTTGCTGACTGCGGAAGAGGAAACCAGATTTAACGATTACGTCATAAGACATGCTTTAACGTGTTTGAGATAAAGCGACGACTTCGCTTGTTACTGATTTCTCCAGATCGATAATCATGTTTGTATAGTGCCATATTCACAATAGTATATAAATGCTTCGCTTACAACTCTTGATAACGGCATGTTCAGTTGTGGACAAAATTTATCTTTTAAGTTTAATTTTAATTCAACAAAATATTCAAAGCGATAAGACAGATGAGCCGAGTCATCCGATTTTAAACATTACGTCATTCGGTAACGCAAAAGACAAAATACTGTCACGCCGGTTAGCACATTGAGATTCTGACGATGTGTTTGTCTTTATCGATAATCAAGTTTTTATAGTGCCCTATTCACAACAGTATATAAATACATTCCTCACATCTCTTGGTAAAAGCATGTTCAGTTGAGGACAAATGTATATCAACATTTAATTTTTTAGTTTAATTCAACAAAATTAAATATTCAAAGCGATAAGACAGATGAGCTGAGTCATCAGATTTTAAACATAACGTCATTCGGTAACGCAAAGGGCAAAATACTGTGACAATTTTCGTTACGCTAGTTAGCACGTTGAACCAAGTAAAAACATTTGTCGAGGGTGGAGTGGGTCAAAACGACTGGTAAATGCCTATAATGCGCTTTCTTGTAACCTGTACGATAGAGCATAGCAATGATTTATTTCGTATTTGCATTCACAATTTGGCTTAAGGAGCCCTTGACATGATTAAAGGAAACTGTGCGCAAAGTGTGGTTCCCAGGTATGGGGAAAAGTTCAATTCTTTTGGGCTGTTACGGTGCCCATACTGATCAATCGTGAAGATGTGGTTACTTTTATACTGGGAAATTTGTCGCCCATTTTTTGAAATGTGTCTGTTTTGAGAATTTTTGTTCCGGGTTTTGAGGAAGACCGACCAAAAGACAGCGAAAAGATGATTTCGAGTGAAGAATGTATAGTCTGTGGAGCTCTGTTTGGTGAGGAGAGGGTGAATAATTCAGTTGACCTCCTTTCCAGGGTATTGGTCGCCTTTTCAGTTGGTCAAATTTAAGCGTTAGTTACAGTTACACACTTTTACTGCAACTTGCTGTTACAGATGCTTGAATGTTATTGAAGCTGCAGTCACGCACGGCTCGCTTGCTTTCTTTTCGAGACGAACCAACGCTTCGTCGGTTCTGCACGCATTGCGGGCCTATGTTTCAGTCTTGTTGTTTGTCAGTTCGAAGCAAACACGTTGCTTTGAATTCACAAGCCAAATGGCAGAAATGGCAGAGTACAGATTTAGAGCTCCCAAAACTTTTGAACAAGAAGAAAAGTGTGTGGCCAGCGCTATTCCGAAGTCTACCCAATATAAAAACAAATGGGCGGTTGGAATTTTTGAACAATGGCAAAAAGTCCGAGTTCCTAAAGTAGCAACGTTGGAACCAGGCGGTCTATTTAAAAATTACGATCTGCACAAAGTTCAGTCCTTGGAATTTCCGTTGCTTGAAATGGATGCTTTAAGCCTCAATTATTGGCTGGCAAAGTTTATCCAAGAAGTTGCTAAACCATCAAAGGAAAGATACCCACCCAGAACCATATATCAGATTGTGTGCGGAATACGTCGATTCCTGGAGGAAAAGAATGCAAACTTGGATTTCAATCTCCTCGATGCATCAGACAAAAGGTGCAGTAGTGTTGCTTTCATTGTCATAATTTGCTCTCATATTGTTATAGTCCAGCTGAATTCAAGGTTATGTTTATTTTCTTGTAGGTTCTCTATCTTGCGTCGTGTTCTTGACGCGGAAATGAAGGAAGGGACAAGACTTGGGATTGGAATTGCGAACAAGAAAGAAGAAAAGCAACCTGTCAATGAAGAGGACGAAAGGAAATTTTGGACATTAGGGTTGTTAGGAAATCACCAAGCTAAGTCGTTATTGAATACCGTTTATTTTTTATAACGGGAAGTTATTTGGCCTCCGTGCTAGCGAGCATAGGAGTATTAGTTTAAATAATTTTGAAATTGGCGATAACTATATTCGGTTTGAGGAGAACGTCTCGAAGACGTTCCATGGGGGCTTACTGGATCTCAAGTATGAGCCACGTGTTGTAAGACATATTTGTCACGAAGTTGGTGAAAAGCACGACCCCTGTCTAGTTGACATGTATCGTTTGTATGTCGGTCTAGTTGAATGCATTGGTAAAGATATGGAAGCCTTCTATTTTAGGCCGAATGCAAAAAAATTTTCATTCGAGAAATCGCCTGTGGGTGTTAATACGTTAAATCAAATTTTGCCAGATATGTGCAAAGCCGCAGGGCTGAAACGGAAGACCTCCCACTCCCTACGGGTTACATGTGCCTCTACTCTGTTTAATGCAGGGGTTGATAGTAAACTAATCCGCGATAGAACTGGGCACAAGTCAGATTCTCTTCTTAAGTACGAAAAACCAGAGGAGAAAGTTATTTCTAAAGTAAGCGCTATTTTAGGGCCGAAGTGTGCGAGCCAGGATAAAAATGAACCAAATGACAAGGTCATGCCTATTGAGAAGGAATTTAATTTAGAGAAGGATACAGCTTTTTGTTTTGGTGACTTTAATAACTGCAACGTCACATTCAACGTTAATAGCAAATAAGCTTTATTTAATGTATGAACTTTGAAATGTGTGAATAAATAAATTTGTTGATGTCCATGTTTTCGTCTTGCCTTTTGAATATGCAGATTAAGAAACAATTTACACACGGGTTTGAAATCGTTTCTAAACGCGTTTGGTTTTCAACTCGTTTTTCATTGGGTTTCTAAACTCATCCACCTGACCAGAATGGGCCGTTCTGGTAGGCTGATAACAATATGAATAATTAATGAGTTTGAGAAGAGTTGGTAAAGATTTACGCTGAACTACACCTCACTGAAGAGCTGTTGCCTGATTTTGTTTTAAAGCCGAAAGAAAGAACATCAACATCCAACAATGTTGGGAGTGTAAAACAAAAACTGAAAGACAGTATTCAAAGTTTTAAGCGATTTAAGGATTACTTAGGAATAGAACTCATTTTACACAATGGAGAGACATGTTTAAACACATTACGTGAATTTGACTTAGCTGAGAGATATTTTAATGTCGTTATTCTGTGACTCAATGTAGACAATTAATATATGGGCAACAGCGTTTCCCACTTTTTTATATGACGTCATTAATTTTATATCAAGGCAATTAATTTATGACCAACAGCGTTTCCCACTTTTTTATATGACGTCATTAATTTTATATTAAATAAAGTCTTCTGGTTTTAATTTGAAATAATGTAAAACATTAGTAAAATTAATTGTAGTAATTACTTAAGGCTTAATTTGAAGAGTTCTAACTAAAATTCCCACACCGTGGGACACAAAAAATATACTCTTTTTGATTTGCATAAGTCCCACACCGTGGGACACAAACATTCGGAGCCATTTTAGGCTCAAAAAGAGTTACCCAGATCATCATTTTGAAAGGGAAAATAGGATGGCGGATCGGATCAAAGGATTGGGGATCGAGGGACGAAGCACCCCCGACAAGGGGTTTGTCCTTTTTCATGACCCGTCACACAACGTCACGCAACGTCAGGTGTGTCCGTCTTTTTTTTTCAATTTTTGTGACAAGTTTTATTATGGAACCACATCATAGCCTGAAATTGGGTAGCCATCTTCATCACGAGTTGGTAACATTATTTTTGAAACACACTCACGAGTAATGTATCGTATTTGTCTTATATCAGGAGGAGTGAGAAGTTCAAAAAGCCAATAACAAATAGTTGCAAAAAGTGCAATCATTTTTGTTTGCGTATATAATTACTTTAAAAATCTACAATTGAGCGAATTTTTTTCATACTTTCTTTGAACAGAAAGCGGAATTTCCATACAATGATCAGTGACGAAATTATCTATCATTTTTAATTTATCACGAAAGGCCTTCTCGTCGAAAACTTCACCTCTGAGGTAAAAGCGAATCTCAACAAGTATTTTCTGGTATTCGATGCGGGCAAAATTTGCTTGTTCGGTCTTCTTATCGTATTTCTTAAGGCTTGCCACTGCTTTCAAAATAAGACCAACACCAGTTAAAGTTGCCATGACAGCAGGGTTCAGTATTATTCCTCCGGCTACTGCGACACTGATTATTAACTTTCCAGCTGAAAGATTACAAGCAAAATTTTTTCTTCGAAAACCGCGGTGCAACTTTTCATAGCCATAATGTTTCTTATGGTAAAAAGGGTATAAATCTTTCAGAATTTTAACTTTCTCTGTAGAAAGTGTTTGGTCGATATGGTTGAATTCGAAAATGTCTCGCATTGTGTTATATAATAAATGTAAAAATTTTTATGGAGCTCTATATTCAATCAATAGTAATATTTCCTCATTTGATACACTCGCCAATTCCACAGTCATAAGACCAAACGCCAGTACTAAATTGATATTTATTGTTTGTAATTGAGTTGCTGTGGTTGAAGTGTAAGTGATTGGTTGAGGTATTAAATGAGAACTGTGTTTTATGATTAAAGAAATAGGCGTATATTAACTTTTAATTTTGACATAGAGAGCTTTTATAGTTAATATGTGGCTATAATTTGGAATGATTATTTTATCCCGACCATTTAAGAAAAATTTGAGCCCAATTTTGGTATTTAAACGGCCATGTATATAATGAATGGAATTACTTAATTTATATCCGTTTAAAGAAAGATCTGTTTCATTACCATTTTCCCGTTTTCAATAACAAAAGCGGTGTCATAGACACTTGGGTCAACATTTGAAAGTGTTTCTTTAACACCATAAACAATTAGATGACCAATTGTTAAAAATGATGGATTACTAACTGTACCGTGTAAATCAACATATAGGAATTGTGGAGGTGAGCTACCCCATCTGTGAAAATTGATTACTGTTTTGGTGTACGTTTCGAATGTTTTTGTTGCATAATTAGAAATTGAAATCGTCGTAGCTTGCGGGGTTACACTCAACTCATTCATTTCCGGGGGAAACCATTCAACGACCAAAGTATAGTAACCGACTGGAAGTTTATAAAGGTTAAAACCGAGGTGTGACCGGTACTGGTTGGGTGAGCCTTTTTCAAACAAGAGTTTAAGTTGGTAAGCTTTTTTATTAATTTGATGTGGAGAATTGGGAAAATCAACAATACCCAAAACCTCGATATTGTTTTCACTCGAAGATTCATCAGTGTCTTCCATCAAGTATCTGAAGGCGTCTCTTTTTTGTCCTGAATTAACGATCTGAGATTCATGAATTTTTGAGTGACAAGATCTCTCACACTTGTTATTTCATTTTCCATGAAATCAACATTAACTGTGCATTTCGAATCTTTGTAATCGGTTTCTAAGTTAACAATTTTATTATTGTTTAAATTCAAGTCTCCAGTCATACTGTTAGTGCCATCAAGTTTGAGATAATTTTTTTGTGTTTCACTAAGTCTTTTATTAACAAATTCTACACTTGTGGCGTCTTTTTGGTTTGATGGAAATTTGAGATTGACAACCGAATTGTTTTTCATATCAATATCAGCTTCTTTATCCAATTTTTTCACAAGCTGATTATCGACATATTTTTTGTTTGTGGCTTGATCTGCCTGTACTGGGTCTTTTACGTTATAGATTGTATTATTGTTCATATCAATGCTTGCTTCCATTTTTCCGCCTTCCTTTTTCGAAAGAAAGATCGTGTCTTGATAGTTTATTCCCTTTGTCAGATCACCGTGGACAGGATAAGGGTTGCTTTTTAATCGCAAAATATCGTACTTATTTTGCATGTCAATATTAGCAGAACCGCTGGCACTACCCTGAGGGCCACGATCACCTTTATCACCCTTGTCGCCCTTGTCGCCCTTATCGCCCTTGTCGCCTTTTAAACCCCGTGGTCCTTGTGCTCCCTCCTGACCTTGTGGTCCAGCGGGCCCTTTTTCTCCTCTTAGACCATTAGGACCCTGTGGTCCTCCAGGGCCTTTATCACCCTTCGGTCCAGGAGGACCCTCAGGGCCAGGAGGACCCCCTGGGCCAGGAGGACCCACTTTTCCACTTTCACTCATCGTAGTTTGGCTAGTTCCACCTATTTGACTGTTAATATACCCCATTATATATCTTCATCAAAATTTTTTTTCATTAATTTTTGGGGTTTGTCATAGTAAAAGAAAGAATATTTTTTATTTGTGGCGCGATCTAAAGCGTCATGATCCACACCTATCTCGTCTGCAATCCTTTTGTTTTCTCTTGGAAGAAATCTGAAAATGCAAAAATGGCTGCAGTTATCACGGATGTTTTTTGACACCTTGTAAAAGGTTTGAGTGAGGTAAATAACGCAGCAGTTTCTGTGCCGCCCGTTGATGAAATAATTAATTATGCTGTTTTGGTTGCTTTCACAAACAAGATCGTCAAAAACAACTATTTTTTGGTTGTCCGCCCGAAGTTCTTCGAGTGGAATGATTTCATCACTGTAAGCCTCGATAATATCATAACCAACCTTGGGGTTGTATTTTTCAGCAAATTCCTGCAAAAGAGACTGATATTTATTCTGGTGCAGGTTTTTTGAAAAGAGGTAAATTTTATCATATTCTAACAACTCATAAAGCATATGCAGTAATGTGTTTGTTTTACCAGAATTACTGGGCCCACAAATTAACATCCGAAAAACATCTGCTGGCATGCAAGGGTGATCTTGTTTGTAGTTACTCTTAGAAGAACCTGGGTCATAATTTGGAATCTTCATTTTTTTTTCGCTTCTATATATTAACGCTGGAAATATGTCAATGAAAAATTGGCGTCAAAAGGCAAAAGAAAAGTTGAATCTGGACTAACAAACAGAAGAAATTCACCAAAAATTCAGAATGGATAAAATAAACAAAGAGTTTGGACAGCTTACAGGAGAAGAGTTTTTTAAACCAATCACAAAAAGACTTGAAAAGAGCAGTGCCACTGTGGAAGAAGAGGAGGAAGAAGAGGAGCAGGAAGTTCCTGATTACACAATGGATGAATTTGACGAAATCAACCCGTTTGGTGACGAATTCAGACCGGATGCACCAACTCCAGCACCATCACCACCAACAACACCAACAACAACCACAACACCAATAGAACCAACATCACTTCCACCCCCATATTAAGAATTTGATGATCTTCCATTACCACCTCCACCTTTGATGGAAGAAACTGTTATGCCAGGATCTTCCAAAGATGAAACAAGGGAAGAAACATCAAAACGGCTTAGAAATGTTAAAAGTATTCTTGCTAAATTTGGAAGTGATCCAACTTACAAAGTAAAAAGTAAAGGATCAAAATATTGTGGATATAATGTGGAAGAACTAGAAGCTGAGGTATTTAAACTCGAAACAATTAAGGCACATCAAGAACATGCAGAAAAGTTACTTAAAAGGAAACAACCTTTATTAACACAATTACAAGAAAAAAAGGCGAAATTGAAACCACCAAAAAAACAAGAAAAAAGAGAAATCTCCAAAACTCCTCTTGAAAAAGCTGTCATGAGCCGAAGACCTGCTTTTGAACTTTCTGACGATGAAGATGACTTTTCTGAACAGGATTGGGAAATCGAAGGAAGTGGCATCGCTGATGAAGCTGAAAATTTGATCAACCAAATGAAATGAAACAGCTCAATAAAACTGAAAAATCAGGTATCATATCTTCTTGATTCACTTGTTGAACTCGGAACAATCAATAAAAATGAAAAGAAAAAAATTATTTCTTATTATATAAAACAATGAGCTTTGCCATATTGCTTGACTCAAGCCTTGCAAAACTTGAAAGAGGTGGAGAACGGAATGTTTCACACGATTTCACAAAACATTTTTATCCACCGATCGAATTGGGTAAAGGAAAGTATAAAGCTGCGTTGAACAGACTTATCACAATGAGTTACTCATGGAACAACATTGATTCTCGTTATGATAATAACAAAATTCGCTGGAAGAAAAAAACAGAACAAGCGTGGAAGACCTTAACTTTCCCGAATGGAATGTATGATTACAAAAGAATAAACACATTTATTCAGCAACACACCGGTAAAGTAGACCCAACAAACAAAGACAGTGATTACATTTTCACAATGTATTTCGATATGTCAATTTATAGAGTTGTGACTTTGATACATAAAGATTATGAGCTTGACTTGTCTCAAGGACATTTTGGTGAATTGCTTGGTTATGGCAAAATAACCCTGAGTGGAGATGTTGTCGGAAGGAAAGTTCCAAATATTACCAGAGGTGTTGATTGGGTTTATTTGCACTGCGATCTTATCTCACGCCGAATGAACGATGTTCCAAGCGATGTGTTATACAGTGTCTCAACATCAGATCTTCAGGTTAGCTATCCATTCAAAATAAATCCGCGTTGGCATGAGTGGCAGACTGTTAATAAAAGTTATATAAATGCAATAAGAGTTTGGGTGACAGACGGAAGAAACAATATTCCGGATCTCAACGGGACAGACATTGCAATAAGCTTAATGATTGAAAAAGATTAAAGTTTTTTGTCGGTATAATATACAATCATGTATCATCCAAGCGAGTGGGCAAGATACTTTGATGAAAAAACCGGGAGTTATCGATATAAACACAAAGGGTCGGGTGTGATCCGTGACACCTTCATGACAATTGGTAAAGTACTCAAAAACAATGTAAAGAATGTTGTAAAAAAAACTGCTGAAAAAGCCACAAAAACAATCGCTGAAAAAGCGGGTCAGAAAGTTGGTGAATTTGCTGATGAAAAAGGTTCAAAACTAATACGAAAATTACTGCAAGAGAGAAAAAAACAAAAATCGTTGTCACAAGGCGCAAAAAAGAAACTTGCAAATATTTTGCAAAACCCAACACCAAAAAAATCAGACGCTCTTGTGAAATTAAATCAAATTTTGGCAAATGAAATTTAATTTAAAAATTTTTTTCTATAAATATAATAAGCACTTGCGACATGTTCAGAAGTAAACCATACCTCGAAGAGACAAAATACGTTCAAATTAATTTAAACACCCCACTCACCTTCCCTGGAAATAACCAATTTCAAACAAAAACGGGCAACGAATTTACTGTAAGAGACCGAGACAATTTTTATGACTGGTACAACGCTTATTTTCGAGTTGATTTCAAGTTTGAAGCAAAAGCAAACGGAGGTAACATTGCTGCTGACACTGAATCAGCTCCTATTAACAGTTCTTTCTCATTGATCAAAAGTTTGAAAGTAATTTCATCAGGGAAAAAATTGTACGAGGCAAGCGATATTCACAAAGGTATTTTCATCAAAAATCTGCTTGATTTTTCAGACGATTATTCAAGAAGCGTGGCAAAAAACAATTTTGGTATCTTGACTCTGACGCTACCACAGAAACTGATGGCAATGCTACAAACGTCGGAATGCGAGCAAGGGCGCTTCTATCACATGGAGGTTTAATGGTTCAGACTATTATCCCTTTAAACAGATACTCTTTCTTCGAAGGTCTTTCCGATAAATTGCTGCCACCAATGCAACTAACTTTAAAAATTGAACTTCAAGACGACCAAGAAATGATTTTCCAAAACAATAACACAGATCTAAGAAGAATTGTTGTTCATAAATTTGAGCTGTGGGTCCCACAATTGCAATTTACTGGTAAAGGACAGACTTTGGTAAATGAAAATTTTTTGAAACCAACCCAATGGTAATACCTGAATGAAACTTTGCATAACACCAGCGCCCGAAGGGATGCGAATGGTACGTGGTTAATTACACCGGGGGTAAAAAACCCCAAGCATGTTTTTGTCTTCATTCAACAAACTCGGAAACAAAATGATTACAGGTACAACCCTTACATCTTTGACACATTTGATATCGATGGTGATAATACAGCAAGATTGAACACGTGCCGCCTTCAGTACGGCACAAAATTTTTCCCTGATCTTCCTTACGACCGTGATTTCAAAATAAGAATTTTGAATGATTTAATCAATTTCCGATACAGAAAGAACGACTACAATACCGGAGTTCAGCTGCAGCTTGCAAATTTTGAGAAGTTATACCCAATTATCTATTTTGATCTACGAAACATTGAAGAAAGTGTGACAGGCGACCCGAAAAAGCTTGAATTACATTACAAACTGAATCAAGCCGCTAACGCTCAAGATTATATGATCTTCGCTTTGGTTTTGAATGAAGAAGAATTCGTGCTAAAACAAATTGGCAGTGAGCTTGTCGTTGTCTAGGAAAAAAAATTGAAAAACAAATTTGAATATAATATACACACAAGATGAGTACAACTTATAATCCTTTCAAAATAGCACTGACTGATGGCCAGAAAAAAACTTCAAAAAGCTTATGTAACAAAGATGCCTGTTGGTCTGAAAGTCAAACCAGACCAAATTGGGCGTGGTGACGAACTTCTTCTCACTGAAACTCAAATCAAGCGATTGAAAAAAAGATCGGCGGCAGGGAAAGGAATGGTAATAAAATTAAGCAAGACACAGATTCAGAACACTGCGCAGCGTGGTGGAAATTTGTTTTCTGCTATGTTAGGTTTGGCACGACCTTTGATAAAAGCCAGCCCTTGGAGCATTAGCGAGTGCAGGTTTGAGTTTTGGCGCTGAAAAAGTTCTGAAAAAGATATTTGGAAATGGCTTTGGACCAAGGGAAATTGAGCTCTATAAACTTGTCCAGCGAATGACTCCTTCTCAAAAAAAGTTTGGCAGAACAATATCTTGTTGGACAAGGTTTAGTAAAAGGAGGCGGAGCACAATACGGCGGCTTCCTTGGTATGTTGGCGTCTATCGGAGTACCTTTGGCCCTTGATTTGGTCAGAAAAATAATTGGAAAAGGTATGCAAACGCAACCACCACCACCGCCACCACCACGAACAAGACGATCACCAGGAATACCAAAAGGTAAAGGGATGCAAATTCAACCTCCACCTTTTTATGGAACTTGGGAGGATTATTACCGTTTAAAAAAAACTGAAATTTGAAGATAAACCTCTTTCCAACATTGACCTGAGAAAATGGTGCAACTTTTTACGAATTCCCATCAAAGGTATTTTTAGCAAAAACGAAACAAAACCTTTGTTTCATTCCCCATGCATTATCAACTTGGACGATTTCTGAAGTTTGGGAACTCACTGGGTATGTTGTTGGCCAAAAGGAAAAGGTTCTTACGAGTATTTTGATTCATTTGGGCTTCCACCACCTTTGGAGTGGGAAAAAGAAATGTCAATTCATGGGATGAAACATTTTTTCAGAAATGACAACCAAATTCAATGGGAACAAAGTGTGAGATGTGGTTATTACTGCCTTCTCTTTTTAAACGAAAGAAATAAAGGAACAAGTTTTGCCGATATTTTGAAAATGTTCTCCAACGATTTACTTCAAAATGAGGAAATAGTGAAAAACTATTTTTCATAAATATATACAATGGAAGTTTACTGTGTGAAAGAAAAGCGGCACACACCCAATGTAAAGGGGACCGAAAAAGTTATAATCACAAAGAACAATCAAAAACTCTTGAAAGTAAAGTGCGCAAGTTGTGGAAAAATGAAATCAAGTTTTTTGCCGGGAAACTAGGTGAGCCCTCCCTTGCGGAGGGCAGTGGTATATTTGGCGACGTTGCTATGGCGGTTGGTGATCTTGCAATTACAAAAGGAATCCCATATCTTGCAAAAAAAAGTGTTGAAGCTGGAAGATATTACACTTCTGAAGCAATGAGAGACCCAAAACTGCAAAAGAAAGCAATAAACTACACTCTTGACAAAGCCCGCCCAGTTATTCAAAAAGTTGGAAGTGAAATGTTAAATCAACTTTCAACTAAAGTTCGACCAAACCAACGTTACAAAACTGACAGACCTGATTTGGATGGAGCTGGGTTTGATATACATGCAGCAATTGGAAAATTTCCGAAACCAAAAAAAGGTTGGACATTGCCGGGACATAATTTCACAGGGCCATACAATCCTCTTGAAAAGCAGGTGAAATACGATCCAGAAACGGGTGAAATTCTTGAAATATATCAACAACCAACAGGTGCAACAGATGCGATTGCAATGCAACATGATGTTGATTATGATGTTTGTTCCAACCGTGAAAAAAAATATGGTGGAAATCTCAAAAAATGTAAAAACAAAGCGGATAAAAAAATGGTGAAGTCTCTTGACGTAGTTCCTTACAAACAAAGGCAGTGGGGTCATGCGGCTGCAAGAAATGCAATTAATGCTAAACAAAAAGGGACTGGTGTTTTGAACAAACCGTTGGATGCAATAAAATTTGCTGAAACTTTGACAAAAAAAATGATTCCTTCCACAGAACATGTATTCGATCGGTATTGGTCAGGTGATATTGCGAAAAATGCTTTCACAGGACCAACTGGTGTCACAAGCAAGAAATTTTGGACTCATCCGAAAAAGGGTACTGTCATGCGTTTGGTAAAAAATCCAAAAACAGGCAAATATGAAAATGTTTATGAAGAACCTTGATTGGCTTTCAACCACCATTTATAAAACTCATGTTTTGCGTGCCGCCAACTTTCTAAGCTTTTTGGAAGGTGATTAGAAATAGATTCCATAATTTCTTTTTTCTTTGGCCAGCATTCAGAAGGTACTATTTCAAAATAATTGTACAGAAAATAGGGATAGTTCACTGACTTGCCGGACATCTTCTGAAATTGAGCAATAACGTTACCAAGAAAATCTACCTCGCTGGAAGAAAACATTTCTTTAATGTTCCATTTTCGCAAAACACTTTTTAAATAATCATTATTCGTTGGAAGAGCAGTGGAACTTCTCCAATTTTGTTCTTGAAACTTTTCATCATCATCAAATTCAAACTCTCTACCACATTTTGGACATGCACGACAGAACTCATTCACCACATAAATTAATTGCTCCTCGCATGAAGGACAACGATCAATCTTTTTTGATAACAGGCTTATTTCATTTTTTTGCAACATTTATTGAATTATTTTCGACGAAATTTTCTCACCTTGCAAACAACCAAACGGGTCGTCCATTTTTTATTATGTATAGTATACAATGAGCTCACGCGTTTTAAATAAGTTGTCAAAAATTTATTACAGCCCGCAAGGGTATTGGAAAGGTTTTGCAGCAATTAAGAAATTAGCCCAGGCAGCGAAAGTTTCGGAAGATGTGGCTCAAAACTGGTTGATGAAGCAAGCTCTTTGGCAGGTTTATTTACCAGCCCCACGTTACATTCCAAGACCGAAATTTGATGTTCCTGTTCCAAACAAAGTTCACCAAGCCGATCTTCTGTATCTCCCACACGATCGCCCACCACGCTCCCGTAAAACTTTTAAATATGCTCTCACAGTGGTTGATGTGGCCTCTCGATACAAAGAGGCCGAACCGTTGACCACAAAAGAGGCTAAAGAAGTTGCAGCTGCTCTGGAACGGATTTATAGTCGTGGTCCTTTGAAGTGGCCGAAACTGCTTCAGGTCGATCCTGGTCGTGAGTTTATGGGTGCTGTGAATCAACTTCTTTCGAAAAATAATGTTGAGGTTAGACGTGGTCGTGTGGATATTCACCGTGATCAAGCTATCGTTGAAAGATTCAACCGCACCCTGGCTGAACGGCTGTTTGGACACCAGTATGGGGTTGAAATGAGCCTCCCTGAGGGTCAGCGGTCTACTGCGTGGGTGAAAAGGCTTCCTCAAGTTGTTGCCGCTCTGAACAACGAGGAAACAAGCCTTACCGGCAAGAAACCCGCCGTTGCCATTAAAGAAAAATATGTTTCTGCAAAGCCATCGACACCTTATTCAAGGCCTGTTGGGCAAAGGGAAAAAAGCTCCCCTCTCTCGTTAATGTGCGCTATCTCTACCAACCTGGCGAGCTTGAAGGCGGTGTAAAAAGAGATACAGATCCAATCTGGTCTTTGAAAGTTTACAGCATTGAAAGATCTTTTACCAAACCAAATCAACCCGTTCTCTACTATTTGTTCGACGGTCCCAAGCGCGGCTTCGTGCGTGAAGAACTGCTGGTTGTCCCTCCAAACACACAATTACCCCCCGAGCAACTTTAAAATTTCGGCATCTAACTCAATAAGTTCATCATATGTTAATGTTGGCATTTCGTTGTACCCATAAGCTTTTGTATGAATACCATCGTCACATATCCATCGCTTTGAATCAAATGGTGAAAGCGAGATTTTGTTAAGATGCATTCTGTATATCTCATGCCCCTCGCTTCGAATAATGTTCATTCCATGCCTTTTCTGCTCCTTACCAAAAAGAGTTTCCTTGTAATGTTCATGCATAATTTTTTTATTCACAACACTCTTTTTTACACCCTTTGCTTTTTTTATATTTTTTTCGTCAGCTTTCAAGATAGAATACATTTTTGCTCTAAGACAAACACACTCTACAACTGGTGTTCCATTGCATTCACTCCTTCGGGTAGTCGCTCGTATCATAAAGATCTTTGTTTTTTTCGATGTCTTTGTATACATCATCAGTTTCAATTTCAACAAGAAGGCTGTCGGTGTCTGTGGACAAAAGTTCGCACTTTGGCCCGTATTGTTTTTTTAGTTCGTTGTAGAAAAAATCATACATCAAGATCTTGCTGTTGTCAAGGATTGTCATCTCTGTGTAGACCGGCTTGTTGAGCAGCAGCTTGCTTTTGTGCATGCCAATTCCAACAAGGTCATTTGAAAAAATTACAAACCTTGAGTGCAAAGGGCTGGCAACCAATTTTCTTATTTTTTCTGTCTCATCGCTTCTTGCTAATTTTATTTCAACCTGTTTACGCACGTTTTCCATAGTTTTGCCGAAAACTGAGTTATTCATGAGCTTGTAAAAGTTCTTTTCAAAGTCGCTCTTTGCGTTTTTCCTGAATTCTGTATTCATCCGGATGTACGGCTCCATCCAGCATTCTTGTTCGAACTCCAACACCCTGTGTACGCGCTTCAGTTTCATTCCCTGCTTTAGATAAAACTGCAAGTTTCTGTAACGCACGACATAGTTGCTTTTGTCTTCAAGTGTCAACAGAAGCTTTTTGCAATCCGGTGGTTTCAGATCAAGTTCTTTAATCAACCTCTTTTGGTATTCAGACATACATTCTTTTTTTACAATCTTTTTCTCCGGAGCCAGTGGATAGCTGTTGTGTTGCTCATGCAGTTCTGCTGGATATTCAAGATCAACCTCAAGAAACCACCCATTTTTTGCGTTTTCTTTTTTCTTCATTATTTCTTCCTCATTCGGCATTACACGTTTCCATTTAAAATCTCTTTTCGGGAGTGCCTTGCTCATTGCCCATCCGTAAAGGTTGTTCGCGTCTTGATACATGATGTATTTTTTTGGTTTGCTGGGGTCATAGTCCGGTACTAGCGGGTTGTTTGCCTTTGCGTGTCTTTTGCTTACCATTGAAATTCCACCCCGCATTCCCCTTTCCACGAATAAATGCATTTCAAGGTCTGTGAATAACTCAAGCTCTACCTCAGTTTTTTTCAATAAAGCATCCCAAGAGAGGCCTGGAGAAGTTAAATAATGAGCCGGATCTAACCCATACTGCTCTTGGCATAGGTTTCTGAAGTTTTCAAAAACATCCGCCAGAAGTGCGACATCCGTTTTCACGTAAAGATCGTGATAATCGCCCAAAGTTTTACATTCAAAAGTTTTCCAAACAGTCTGCGCGTGCGCATACTCTTCGTCTGTTATGTGCTCGTCGTTCAGCTTGCTATAAAACTTTTCTTTTTCTGGAAGCTTTGTCTCTCTGAATCTTTCCCATGAGTCCATGTACTCGTAAGGGTATATCCCTTTTTTGTAAAGCAGATCGCTTCCTTTTGAAAATGTTGATGTTATTTTCAACGCCTCCTTTGGTGTTGCGCTTACAAGTGAATCAAGACTCGCTTGCAAAAAATTCAAGCTGTCAATGAACCTTATATTACCCACTGAAAATGAAATGTATTTTTCCATGTTGTTGGGAATGCGATTCACATCTTTTTCAATCTTTGAAATTGCCTGCATTAAATGGTGTGCATCGTAATTCCTTAGGTTGTGGAACACAACTGGTATTTGATAATTACTAGGGTTTATACGAAGTTTTAAATTGCATTTGTTATGCGCTGCTCCTCGGAACTTCCCAGTTATGTGGCAATGGTCTTTTACTGAGTCAATTATGTTTTTCTGAAGTAAAGGACAACCACAGAAAATACAATTTTCCTGTGATTTTGCTTTCAACTGGTTTTCTTTGTCTGTTAATTTTTTCAGCCTTAAAACTCCCCATTGTTTCTCTTCTTTTTGTGCTCTATAAAAACATTTTTTGTGCCATTGCCCCCTGTAAATCCAATTTTCACTGCCTTCATTTTCTTCTATACTCCAAACTGGTAAAGAGTCTAAAAATTCATCTTTTATCAAACTTTTATTACAAATATGGCAGTCGCTTGCATTTTTGTATTTTACCCAGTCTTCTGGCTCCATCACAATTGGCTTTTTTTGTGATAAACATTCTCTTATTTTTACCTCTTCCTCAAGAATATCATTTAAAAACATTTCAACCGCATTTTCACCCCTGTTAACCTTTGAACTGAAAACGTTTCCGTCATTTCTCACAACAATGTAACAATATCCACATGCTTCATACAATTCTTTCTTCTCTGTGAAGCTTTTTTTCTTTCTTTCTGGCCAAATGTCAAAGCCAAGAATCTTTCTTATCAAAGCCTCAATGTCAGCATATATCACGTATGGAACTTTCATCTGTTTATGATAATCTTTGAAAAAAAGTATATTTTCACCATCTTCAGGCATTTGTATCATTGTTGGCCTGCTATTCACACCATTGCAATATTTTTCGTGATTCTCAAGCAAATCAGCTCTTGAAAAACCTGTTAAGCACATCATGCAGTAGTGTTTTGAGTTTCTGTTTTTGGTCTGATCGAAGAGCAAAGCGCTCACCCGTTTTACATAACAATAGTGTTGTATTATCCCCGACTCAATTAACATCAGGTTTATCCGCGGCACGCTTTTTTCTTTTTTACTTATCCTATACGGAATCACACAATTATTTTCATTTTCCCAGCCAAATACGTTTATTGCAAGGTTTTTGTTTTGAGCTTCAAGCTTGTCTATCTGTTTTACCGGTGTTGGGAAATCGATTCCTTCATAGTTAATGCCATCGTTAACCGAATATTTGCTTGGTCTTTCCGCGTGATTTCCATCTTTTGGAGGGAATAAAACAGCTCTGAGCGCCCACTTCAAACATTCGTTGTCTCTGTTTTTCACATTAATTATTGCCTTCTTTTTTGCCAGATTGGCTGGAAGAGGTAAATAGGTTCCTCCGCGCAGTGGCTGATAGCGTGCAACATTCACGTAGGCAACCATTATTCTTTCAAGAACCCATCCTGAGCCCCGCTCTGACCAAGACTCTATTTCACCCTTTATTCTTTCAACAAATCTGTCGAATTCTGTTTTTGTCTGGTCCTCGTCATTTCTGTTGAAAACGTGCGGTTCATTTTCTCGAAAATAATGTTCCATGTACCGTGTTCCACCGTCTCTCTCTATTGAAAACTCTACTTGTAAACCAAAACTTACTTTTACGCTTTTTAATTTTTGGATTTCGTTTTCAACCAAATCAGTAAACTTTTCTTTCGTTTCCCTTGCAAACACAAAAAGATCTTTATTGTTTGGATTTTCTTCAGAAACAGCCATTCTCCAAACACGAAGCCAGTCCTGGAAATTATTTTGGGATATCAAAAACCTGTCATATGACACAACATAATTTGGTTTTAACGTTTGAGGCAAGTTTATGTTTTTCTCCTCCGGTATTGAACCGTAAAACATTTGCAAAACATCGGACGAATATCTTGCGGCCGCCATTTTGGTGTATATACTTGTGATTATATTTGTTCAATAGGAAAAAATTCTGGGCCACTTTGTATATATACCAGTGCAGACATTTCTTAAATATATAATATTTTCTGTGACACATCCTCTTCACTGGTCCGCTTAGTCACACACTTCGTTTTTATACTGTTTGCGTTACACACATGAAAAATGAGGTGTTCTGGGACAGAAATTTAAATAAGCGGTTTAACCGAAACGAGGTGAGTGTGGGAGCCGAGTTTCGGTTAAAAAACCGCTTATTTAAATTTTCTGTCCCAGAACCCTCCTTTTTCATGTGTGTCAACGATCAGAAAGGCCAGTCCCTGGGGCAGTGTGCTAGCATATTGGAAGGTGCACTCCCCCCTCCCTCAAGTTTGGCCGGCAGTAGGGGGTCGACAGTTTGCGGATATGTTTTGTAAAATTTGCTCAGATACTTGCTTGACTACTTGTCGAAAGAAAGAGAGAAACACTGGCCGAAGTTTGAACGTTTGCCCCAAAGCGAGCAACGATATCTGATTATTTGCGTTCAAAACTTGTGTTAATTAACCCAATTCTTATTACATTAACTATTTCCACCCCTCCCCGATACCCCCCCCCCAAAAAAAAAACACTTCCAAGCTCAAAATCGTTCAAATCGTTGCCCGAACAAGCTCCCAAGGTTGTTTAAAAATTCACATGGAGAAACCGGTTGGTCCCACCTTTTGTGCAAATTATAAGCAAAACCTCCCTAATGGAAAATTCCGTTCAAGAAACGTATGCAATTCACCCTAATTTACAGAGAGTCTGGAACTAGTTGACTACCGGTATTGGCGCAGGGCCTGCAACTGGTGGAAAAACTAAATGGAACACAATTTACTTTTCGGATATTCCGGTATGGACTACCTCCCAAGACTTCTTCTTCTTCTTCTTCTTCCTCGGATAACTCACCTCCTTCTTAATGAAGATTCGCGTGAGCGTCAGCGCAGGTGCTATTTATAAAAAGTCTAAAACTGTAAAGGTGCTTAAAATTAAAACTTAGGGTATGGTCAGTGGCTATTGGCAAAGTGGCACCACAGCCTGTCCTTAAAGGATTCCAGGCTCTTTTGTGGGCGCATGAGTTGTTGAGTACCTAAGTCAGCCAGGCTGTTGTGAAATTTGTACATCATGCACAGTCTCAAGGCTTGTCTTCTGGTTTGAAGCGGATACCAGCCGAGTTGTGTTAGCATGCCACTAACGCTGGATGCGTTGTTATACCGGTTGAGGGCAAACCTTGCAGCCCTGTGTTGGACCATCTCGAGATCGGAGATGGTCCAACGAGACCGAAACCAAAAATAGCGTTACCATTTACTGTTCAACCAAAATTTCTGGTATTTTTTGTAAATGGTAAACACTCCAACTCTCAACAGATATCGAAAGAAAAAAATGGGACAAGTCTCTTATACAATCTTATTGTCTTTCATCTTGTCTCCTTGCTGTCCACTTGCCGAAATTATCGTATGCTTTTCCTTTTGAACTGATTTGAAGTTCACGTGAAGAAATTTCTTGTAGTTAAAACGTGCTCGTGCTAAAAGACATTCAGCTGTCACTATTTGATCAACATGGAGGAAGCTGTGAATTGAGAAACCAACCAGGTAACAGCGTCTGCGTGCGTTCAAAAATTTGGCGCTTTTTTCACTCTTCATTTGCATTTTGTTCACTGTTCACTCGGTGTTCGAACACCTCGCCCTTCCAAGAGAACGAAGTACGGCTTTAATTTTATTTTATGCTCTCTAATATTGGAGAAATTATTGCTTAGTTATGTCAAAAAGCATAGTTAAACCCTTCAAAGAGGTTTAAAAACTCTGTAAACGACGAGAGAAGGAAATAACCGTGGAATGGAAACAGCTTTGATGCAAACAAGGTGAGAGAAAATTGTCCTCACTTGTTTTTGTAACATTTCAGTGCCTACTGCCTAATACGAGTGCGTGGAAAGTTAGAAATGTGCCGGAGTTGTTAATCTTATTTCTTCATGTTTTCCTCTGAGTTGTCGTATCAAGAAGAAACCTCGAAACTATCAAAACAACAAGTGGTCGGTGTTCAAAAGACAAAGACTGAAGACTGGGAAGCTTTACGACTATTTTTGCAAGTAAATTCAAGGTAATTATATCGCCAGTATTATTTTATATTATTAAGGAGGAAATAGTTTTAAAAATCCTTAATTTCCTTTGGTCATTTTAACTTTGAACTGCGCAGAAATGTATTTAACTTTGGTGTCAAGCTTTGCTTGTCGTCTTCTTCATATTTATCATTTTGCGAACAATAAACAGTAAACGTGGCAAACTCGACTCTAACGGGAAGGTCTGAAAAGGGGCGCTAGCTTGAACCAAAATGAATCAGTGTAGTGAAATACCAAAGCAGTTTTATTAGGATATTGGGTTTCTGGTGCAAGAGAACAATCCAAAGATTCCTTTTCAATTCGAGTAGTTGTATTCCGTTCTTTCAATACAAGAGTTAATAAAAGTATTTCTTGTTTTTCTCAGTTCTTACTTCTGCTAAGTCACGAAGTTGCTTTTCTTGGCCTTATCTGAAAGAAACTCGAAGCTAAAGGAAAAATGATAAACAGCGTTTTAGAGAGTGGATATCTTTTCACAGGTAAATAAGACTAAATTGAATTAGTGTTAATCAAATTTAAGAATAATTTCAAAAGTGGTGTTGGTATTGTACGCTTTTAGTTGGATTTATTGGGTTAGTTAAGGCGGTAATTCAATGTGTTCTGATTTGTCCCTACGCTGTTAACTTACATCAATCATCATCATTATTCTAGCAGTGTCTGAGTGTGAACATATCGTTATGTTAAAACCTAAAATAGCGCACATAGGGCATGAACGAATATAATTATTATCATTATAATTAATGATAATAATAAAATAATAATAAATAATGGTAATAGGACTGAGTGGAGTCCAATTCGGTCTGTAATCATACGAGTGATTAACGAAATCGGACGACCGCGTAGCGGGAGTCCGATTTGTTTAATCACGAGTATGATTACAGAGCGAATTGGACGACACGAAGTCCTGTTACCAATTAATCATATCTATAACAAAATTAGCAAAAGAAAGGGGAGAAAACGTACTGGAGAAGGAATTGACAACAGTTTCACGATACATAAAAAGAACTTATTCAAGTGTAACTGATCCATTAGCGCGCGCGCTCTGACGCGTACTGTCCAATTACTTAAGCATGACGCATACACTGTCCAATTACACTGTCCTAACTGTCCTATTAATGCTCAAATCATGGCTGGTGATAGCCAATCACATTCGAGAATTTTGTTATAGTTATGATTGATAATGGTAATAGGACTGAGTGGAGTCCAATTCGGTCTGTAATCATACGAGTGATTAACAGAATCGGACGACCGCGTAGCGGGAGTCCGATTTGTTTAATCACGAGTATGATTACAGACTGAATTGGATGACACAAAGTCCTGTTACCAATTAATCATATCTATAACAAAATTCGAGAAAGAAAAAGGAGAAAACGTACCGGAGAAGGAATAGACTACAGTTTTATTTGCGAAATACGTTTAAAAAAAAAGCTTATTCAAGTGTAATTGATCCATTAGCGCGCGCGCTCTGACGCGTACTGTCCAATTACTTAGGCATGACGCGTACACTGTCCAATTACACTGTCCAACTGTCCTATTAATGCTGAAATCATGGCTGGTGATAGCCAATCAGATTCGAGAATTTTGTTATAGTTATGATTATAATCATAATAATAATAACTATTATTATTATTATTATTATTATTATTATTATTATTATTATTATTATTATTATTATTATTATCCAATATTCTAAAACCTTCCTTTTGGAACTAAAAGACTGTGTGAACAAAGTCAAATAATTGAAAAAAAAATCGAGAAACACCATTTTCAAGGATTTCGAGTGGAAAAGCTCTGTTTAATACCAAGCTAGATGTGTCAAGAAAAATATCTACATCTATTGCTCCACTTTGAAACAAGCACTCCACACAACTGTGCAACAGTTCTTACTGTTCAGAGGGTCAAAACGACTACCCACGATGTCAGAGATGCAAAGAGCAGCTGTTAACTTTTGAGCACGTTTTCGAGTTTACCAAGGAAAAGTCACCCGTGAGTGGAACGGTTTGTTTTTATCACTAGAGAAGTTGCTATCACCGTCACTTCATCTGTCAACGCAACATATGACCGAGTCTCGTCTGAAGTTGAATAGGTCAGCCAACTCCGACAAAACGAACAATTTGACATGTCCCTTAACCCAAGTTAATCTTCAGTTCGCTCCGCTGCAGTTGGCTTGTACTCAGCCTTTTTTTTTTATTAAACGTGTGCCACTGCAAAACGTCTGCAGTCAAAGTATCTTACAATTCGCTATCAGTTTCTTCATTGCGATAACACGCACCAATGCAGCACGTTGGCAGTAAACATCCTTTACACTCTCTTATCGTCGGCTTTATTATCAATAAATGCGCGTCGCTGCAAAACATATCCGGTCAAAGTCTCGTACTTAAACGCGCTTCTATGCAGCACGCTGCCAGTAAACATCTTCTACAATCTCTTATCGTTCCCTTTATTATCAAAAAATGCGCGCTATTGCAAAACGTATACCGTCAACGTCTTTATCACGTGAATGCACACCACTTCACTACACTTGCAGACAACGTTTCACTTTATCATCTATTGTGGACAATGTCATTTTTAGTTCGTTATCGATCACCTCTTCATTAAAATGTAAAATACGCGCCACTGCCCTCACGTAACGGTCAGGGTGTTTCCACATTTGCAGCCAACTTCTTTAATAATTTGATACGGTCTCTTGCGTGCCACTCCATTATGCTTGAAGCAAATGTGATTTACAATCCGTTATGAGCCTCTTTGTTATGTTTCGTGGATGTACACCAGTTCATTGCGGCTTTCGTCAACATCGTTTTCAATCCTTCATTTTCCTCTTTGCTATGATCAGACGCGCGCAAATGCATTTTTTAATGATCGAAAGCGCGCAACTTGACCATGCTTCCAGTCAACGTTTCTTGCAATCCATTGTCGCTTTCTTTATTACGTTTTAAATGCGCACCAATGCACTACGCTTGCAGTCAAACATCTCAGTTTTAAAATCCTTTATTTTTCTCTTTTGTTATCAATAATTAAACGTGCGCTACTTGAAAATGTACGAGATCAAAGTCTATTGCAATCATTTATATTCCTCTTTATTACTATTGAATGCGCATCACTTAAATACGCATTCAGACAACGACTTCACTTTATAGTGTATTGTCTTTCTCTTAGTTATGGTCAAGTGTGCGCGACTTCACTGCGCCTGCAGTCAGCGACTCAGTTCTAATCGGTTATCGGCCTTTTTGTTATAATTGAATACACACCACTCTACTACACTTGTAGACGTTTTCCTTTTCAATGCATTATCGACCTTATTATGATGCAATGCGCGAACTACACCTGCAGTCACATCTTTGAAAGTCCGTCTTTTACACTTCGTTATTAGTCACTTAACCCTTTCACTCCCAGAGTCAGTAAATGGAGACATTAAAGTGTTTCTAACTTTTGAGTTTGTGGATGAAATCCTATTGTATGACCATTCAAATGGAACCTCTTCAGCAGTACTTTCACATGGTACTATTTATATTTAAGTATTTTACAAAATAAAATTTGGGATTTGTGTTAAATTTTGATTTTAGGCACTCTTGCGAGTGAAAGGGTTAATTTTGATTACACGTGCGCCACTGCACAGATTAGTTTTCGGCTCCTTTGACGGGTGCTATTGCTTACGCCTCACTTAAAGTCTCTTTAATTAATTATGTAATTGAATTCTGGCCTCCCAATCCGTTACGTTTGTAGCAACTTCTTTTAAGATTAAATGCACGCTACTTTATTATCCTTAAAGTAAATGTATTTTACATTCCATTAGGAGTCGCAAGGTGATGCAACTCAGAATGGAATGCGACGTTTTTACAATTTGATATTTTTCTCTATTATAATCAAATGCACGCAAATGCTCCCCGCCTACATTTTTCATGGTGAAACTGGACGTCACTATCTATCATCATCTGAACTACGCCTGCACCCAAGGTCTTTTGCAATTTATTATCGTTCTCTGTTTTATGAAGAAATGTGCATCACTGCACTACACCTGTAGCCCAACCTCGTTCCCAGGACTTTTTCCCTTCCCGCCTCCGCAAATTTAAAAAAGGGAAAAAGTCCTGGGAACGAGGTTGACCTGTAGCCAACCTATTGTACAATTCACTTTTGTAAATGCGCGCCATTGCACTACGCCTGTAGCCAACCTATTGCACAATTCACTTTCGTAACTGTGTGCCACTGCACTATGCCTGTAGCCTACCTCTTGTATAGTCCGATATTTTTAATGCTCGACGCTGCAGTACACCTGTATGCAACCTACTGTACAATCTGCTTTTGTAAATGCCCGCCATTGCACTACTAGCCTGTGAACAGGCTCTGCAGTGGAGAAAAAGCACGAAAATAAACGAGCGAGCGAAGCGAGCCGAGTTGCCGTTTGTTTTCTTCGCTCTTTCTCCGACCAGAGAGCCTGTTCACAGGCTATTGCACTACACTAGGTGCGAATCCACCAGTAGCCATTGCACTACGCCTGTACATTTGCTAACCTATTGAATAATCCGATATTGTTAATGCGGGCCACTGCGCTACACCTGTAGCTAACCTATTGTACAATCCGCTTTTGTAAATGTGCGCCACTGCACTACGCCTATAGTGAAAGTCTCTAAATTGCACGTCGTTATCGGCCTCTTAATTGTAATTAAATGCACGCTACTGCACTACATCTACAGTCAACGTTTTTTAAAGTCCGCTGTATTGTGATTACATGCGCGCCACAGCACTACACGTACAGACAAGGTTATAATACATACCACATCATCATCATCATCATCGTCATCATCGTCATCATCATCCTCCATGCCTATTCTCGCATAGGCCACTACACTAAGTCTGCAGCCAACGTAACTTACAATCCGTTATCGGTGTATTTAATATGATTAAATGCGTGCCCCTTCACCAAAGGTGTAGTAAACGTCTTTTTTAAACCATAATTTGCCTTGTAGTCCATTCAAATGCGCACCCAACCCATTATATTCATTTTTACCTTTTATTTTGCTTAAATGCCCGCCACTGCAATAGGTCTGGTTTCAACGTATGTTACAACCCGTTTTAAAAGAAAATAGATTACCGGACTGAGACAGGTTTGTGAGCAAGAACCCGGTGATGTGCCCGGCCTCGTAGTTGTCAATGTGAAGAAGGAAAGAGATTTTGAAGATTCAGGATGTAAGAAGAAAGTTGAAGGCATGGGATAAGGTGTCATAGTGGAGGCGATCAGAGAGCTTTATCCTGCATCCCACAACTTGGTCACTTCATGGACTGAAGACTTGCTCTGTTCATTTCTATATTTGAGAAACCTGTTTTCTTAACTCTCTTCTTTGTTTGCAATTATTATTAAGCAGATGTTGTGGTTGTTGTTGTAATTTTCGTTTGTGTTTGTGTATTTACCCTGTTGTTTAAGTTCTTGTTGCTTGTGTGCGTCAGAGTGGAAAAGAATGCATGTGTGCACGATACAGGCACTGCGCAAAGTGTGCGACACTGACACTGTCACTGTTGATTGTATTGCCAAGATTTTTTAAGCAAACGATTTTGATAAAGCATTTCAGTTCATAAAAACGTATCAAAAATTATTATTGTTCAACAGGACGATCCTTAAAGAAGAAATAAAGGAGACGAAGGAGGAACAAGACCTGTCTGTAGATGGACTTGCAGATGACATTCTCCAGGTTGGTGCGCTGATTATAACCTGCCATCCGTTCAGAGGATAACTGGTTTACAAATATGCATGTTTCCATGTTTCCTTTTAACACTTACCTTAATATCAGGAAGAACGAGGGACTTCAGTTCAACGCGAATATGTGCGACCAAATGTGGCTTGTCTGATTCCAGTGACTTTGCAGTTTCAATCTGGAACAAGACCATGAACTCGGTTTCAAAATCAAACTGGAGGGAGGAAGAAATATAACAGTATGAGAAACGAACATTCTAACCTGTGGAAAAATCTCATTTATCTTTGAATGAAAAATTTGAACAGCAGCTAGAAATGTAAGGCAAACAAAATACGCGATGAGAACTGAGATATTTATTTATTGATGGATGATGGTAAGAAATCAGTTAAGGATGATGGTAAGAAATCAGTTGCAAGTACTAAACAAAATGCTTTAACCAACAAGTCATTGTATTGCGAGATAACCGTCTCCAGCTTTTAGAATGACATGGCTAAGCAAATGCAATACAAACCGTAAACAAAGTAAGAGAGGCTTAGGCGAAGTAACAATTTAACGGCAAACCAACCTGCAGGACTTCTCTGAAGAGGTGCACATCTGTCCCAGAAGAAGACACAAAGCTTCAAATTCGCCGGCCTCCGTAGTACAAGGCAATCAACACCAAACTAATGATTCTGCTTTGTGACATTTTTCCTTAAACCGCAATTAAAAAGCGTGCATCCCACAGTGAAAAATAGTTTGCTAATTAGAGAGTAGCAATTGGCGAAAAAGCACAGTTCATTCGTTAAAATCTTTCTCTATTGCTCGTGTCTTTTGTCAAATCTATATAACTGGGTGTTCCACAACGCAGTGAGAAAAGCACGCACTCACGTAGATAAAGCCTGGATACATGTCACTCAAGAGAAATTTTTGTAAATCAACACGTAACTTGTCCCAGGATTGATACACCATTAGTATACACATTCATCGCCAAACAAATAACTTCTTTTGCATGGCATTTTCGGTTCAAGCTCTCGGCGCGCAATGATTAAGGATAAATGACATGCAAACGATAAATCACTGTCGAATCAATTGATGGAATTCAAAGCACGGAAATTCTGGAGCGCACAACTCAGATTTTTGAGCCGGCAAAAACTCGTTACTTATCAATTTTATTTACAGATTATTTCAGGGCCTTCAAAAAGGGATGGATTTGTGAGCCAACCGACAGTTTGATCTGTTTGAATTCCTTAGTTGACAATTAAATTGAAGGCCCAGAAAACGCTAAGAAAACGGAATCTTAAAGTTTTCCGGAATTTCTGAGCTGCTTTTGACTTGCTGAGAATGCTAGCGGACCCAGTTATTTTGCAATCCAAATGGTAATTAATAAACTGACTGAAATGCGGAAAAGGCCAACCTTGTTCCCATAACAAAAGGAGCTATACTGTATCAGTATTAGCTGGCGAAGTGACACCACATCCATGGCTACAGCCATCTACTATTCTGTCTTCCTGGTCAACAGCTTTACTGAAAACACATTTCGACAACAATATTGATACAAATCAAAATAAATAAACTATGGTATCTTTCACAGAAAAAAATTAGAAATTTAATTATTGCCATCAAAAATTGTGACTTCCCTTTATCCAGTTAAACTCTAGTACTTTTAACAACCTAACTCTTTTCATTATAGTTCCTTTTTATCAAAATACCATGATCAGACACTAATTAATTTAAAGCCACACGTACCCAATGGTGTACCCACCACTCTAGATAGACGCATGCGTCAGGGGTCCCTGGTTTGTGAAAAGATTTACAGTAGAAGGAAGTTAACGAAAGTAAACTGTCGCGTTGATTTAATTTTGAAAATAATGTAACCACTCTCTACAGGAATCTAAATATGATAAGTTCACGTTGTCTCCAATTAGGATGAACCACAAGTGAGCGAACATGACCTCCATTTTTAAACCATTATGGCACGACTAATTGGTAGCTTTTTGGTCATATGCTTTTAAATTTCTCCAGTGAGGTGGACATGCCATAATGGGGCAAGTCCGCCGCCCAAAACAGAACAAAAAATGCAAATCAACAAGGAAAAGAAACCGAGTCGAATGGGATCATGGATCGCCATTATTATCTGTTTTTCAATCCACGCACGATAAGAAGGGTTAAGCACATACGAGCCACTGGAGACTCACACGGCCGGAGGTTACGCCCTGCTTTTTGTAGTACAAAGCATCGAAAAGTATTGCCATCTTCCGTGGAAGAAACACTAGTTCATCGCAGGATTACCCGCAGTACACTCTTTTTATTTATGAGAACTTCTAATTTTGCGGTCGAGGGTGAAACGAAAGGGGATGTTTCTTTCTTTCTTTTTTTTTTTATGTGTTGAGCCTGTAACGTTCTTAGGTATGTTCTTTCGGAACCATGAACGCTTTAAATGTAATGACTCACTATCAATTTCCATTTCACTGTTGTTGCTTTTTTTCTTGGCGAATTCACTTTATTGCTCTTCCACAGTTGAGAACGACAAGAGGATAATAGCCTGACCTCTACAAACTTCAATCTAAAGCTGTTATATACATATCGGCTATATTTAGACAAAGAAAATGTAACTCAATACAAGTTCACACTGTTACTATGTACCTTTAGCTTGATGCAAAAAGGGGTTCAGAACTGAATAAAAATGCTTTATCTCTCAGATTGGGTACGTTCTTAGCATGTTCTTAACATCTGGGTCAATTTCAGCCTCAACGTTCTTAAAAAAAAGGTTCTTAGAGGGAAAAAGAGTGTAGCTTAGTACCCAGACTTCTCCTTCTGCTCACTCGACTCGATTTGGTGTGAAATGTAATGACGCATACCATTCGGTGACGTCACGACCAAGTCGAGCAGGCGAAATGAAAACGCCTAGGTACTACGCTGATACCTTGGTAAAGATAGGTATAGATAGAAGCAGCGTGGTTCAAGCTTCTTGTACGGCAGAGCCACTGAGTTTCAGATCTGAAACCAACGTGTTAACCAAAACATCACCGCACTACCAAAAATAAAATGCACGAGGGATGAGCAAAGGTGGCGTTGACTCGGTGGGGGGGGGGGGGGGGGGGGCAATAGCCTCTATTCCGGGATGGGGTTGTGGCTTTTATGGTTAACGGTTAACATTTTTGCTTTTTCACGGCTACCGGTTAATTTCTTTCCGTTACGGTGAACAGAAATCTTAAACGTTAATTTCTATGGTTTTGAAAAGTTAAAAATTAATTTTCATCGTTGTAAATGCATATGAGGGTATAGGACCGTTCCGGGATGAAAAAGAAAGAGTAATCATCATAAGAATTGTAACAAAGACCCTTTAAGACGTCTGTCAACTCATCTGACAGAACACAAGGAAAGACTGTGGTTCTCCCTCCCCACCCCTCCCCCGCACATCCCCAGAAATCTCAGAGCACCCCCAGGCTACCCAACCCTCCAGTCAAGTGGGTCAGCTTAGCTAGATAAAGCTTTGTGCACAGAGCCAAGTCATCAAGTTGCCCTAAAGTGCCAGTTCACAACCCGTCCCACTTATTCCATATCTCTTGCACAGCACAGCTACTTGTAAGCCTCACTATCCCCCTGAATGGGGTACCTGACCCAGCTTTCACAAAGCTTGGTCCCCAGGGAGCATGATGCTGTGCTCTGTGAAACTCCTCAGAAGGCTTTGCATCCAGAATAAAGCGAAAACTTAGTGCTACAGTTTTTTTTTTCAAATTTGGTCAGATCACAGACAGAAAGAGAATTGTTTTAGAACAACATATCTGACTGAACACAAGAAAAGGCTAACTGTGGGACTCCCTCACTACCTCCCCCCCCCCCCACAGATCCCGGGGGAAGCTCAGAGCAGCTCCAGCTAGCCCTAGGCTAGCCAACCCTCCAGTCGAGTGAGTCAGCTTAGCTAGATAAAGCTCTGTGCACAGAGTCAAGTCATCATGTTTCCCTAAAGTGACAGTTCACAAGCTGCCCTACTTTTTATTTCATATCTTTTGCACAGCACTGCTATTTGTAAGCCTCACGACCCCCACCCCCCCTGAATGGGGTCCCTGACCCAACTGTCACCAGTGGACACAAAGCTTGGTTCCCAGGGAGAGGGCTGCTATGCTCTGTGAGGCCAAGCCCCCTCACTTTTAGTCGGCCATAGAAGGCTTAATTTTGGACTTCATTTTTTCAGAAGTCTACAAAACTCTCTGTGTAGCAATGCCTCTGCATATGCATAGCACATATTGGTACATTTCTTTACGAGAACACAAAATCAATTATGATTAAATTGAAGTTTCGGGAAAAACACAAACACAAAGTGGTTATTTTCTCTCCATTGTTGAATCTGAAAGCTGTACCTTCTAATTCAGCTTACAGACTATCACAACCAGGAACTCTTTGCAGAGTAGAGTGTCTGAAAGTGTCTTCTGTCATTTCCTTAATGGTAATCTCATTAAAGCTTCTGTCGTGATTGCTTAGGTATCTAATGCCTGTCAATAAATTCTTCAAGGACCTTTGGAACAATGCCATAATAAGGGAGTCCAAATTTCTTGACTGCAATGGCAGCAATGCACTGTAATTGTATGCTGCTTCTATCAGAAAGAAAGCTTCAAGCCTCCTGGGTTTCAGCCACATCAATAGCCGTTTTGCCTTCCTTATTCACATAGTCATGATGTGCACCTTTATCATGCAACACTTGTAACATGTCTGTTAAAAGTTGCACATGTTCACCTTCAGGTTTAAATCTTGCTGCCAGATGAAGGGCAGTGTCACCACTGTCATTTGTGACATCAACGACTCCAGGTCTGGAATCAAGAATTGCTTTTACAGAAGACACACAAGGTAAGTGAAACATTGCTTTCAAATAATGTGGAAAGTCATAAAACCAAGGCTGCAAAACTGATTGAGTTGTTGCTGCCACTAAGTGTAACAATGTATTTCCAAACTGTTCCTTAGGATTTAAGCCAAGAAACTCCCTTAAATGTAAAAAGAATGGTTGGTCATTTTCCTTTTCACGGAGTGTCAGTTGGGAGAAGAACTTTAGCAGAAACATTGCATGAATTAGCAATATTTTATATCCTCCTCTCTTGTACTCACAGACAATTTTTGCAAACAGTTCAATAATATCCTTTTCTCTTGGAACCAAACATTCCTTAATCATTTTTTCAAACACATTCATTATAATTGTCAGACCCTCTTTGATTGGTTGATTACACCGCTGGCTAATTTCAATTGCATGTAACATTAGTCCAGTGCTAACATCCATCCTATGAGCCATGCCTAACTTGTCATTAAAACACCCACTAGAGAAATAGGTAGCAATAGCCATAATTGGTACAATAAGAGCCACACTTCTTGGACCACAGATTCTCTCTCTAGTAATTAGACACTCCATAGTGACAGCCTCTTCATTTCCGTCTAGAAGAGCCAGTTCCTCATGGGACTGACTTTCTTTTCTATTTTGATAAGCTTCGATCGGACTGACTGCTTCTTTTAATAAAGGATGAGCAGAGTCCTCAAATCTTTCTTCCATGCCACGTTTCAAAAAGCACAGTCCTTTCTCAATACTCCCTGACAAAGCAATCGTTGCACCAAGAAGCTCTAAAGCATCAATTCTCCTTTCCTTCATACAGTCTGGTCTCTTTATTAGATTTTCTACCATTTTTATCAGTTCCAAGTTGCTAGCAAAGAGGAGAGGTGGCAACTGTTCGGTATTGTCAACCTGGGATGCTCCAACATCAGACACATCAAGCAACGTGTTAACAACCTCCGTATAATCGATTAAAAACTCTTTCTCTTCTTGGCCTAAAAGAGCATAATGCAATGCCGTATAACCATCTTTGTCACGAAGATCCACACTAGCTCCATTTTGAATAAGGCACTTAACAACGTTTATATTGTTGTTATAACTTGCTATCATTAATGGAGTGCTTTGTTTATTTGATCGTGCATTAACATTTGCTCCCTTCTCAATTAAACAGCTCACGACATCTAAATATTCCTCAGAGGCGGCTGCAAACAACGCTGTACCGTTCTGGTCATCCACTGGAGTTCTGTAATAGGCAGTTCCATCGATTTCCCAGTTGTTTATATCTTCTGCAACATTTTCTCCTTCAGCTTCAATGTTTGCGTTGTATCGAAGGAGTTCTTTCACACGATCTAGTTTTCCGCGGCGAGCAGCAGCGATAAGTGGGGTGCCACCGAAAAATCTTGCACAGATGTCTTCCCTGATTTGTATAGATTTAAAGTGTTCCACTGCATCTGTTCTTTCTGTCTGATTCAGCCGTTGCAAAATGTCACGAAGATCAGTAGCTTCTCCATACCAAGCAGCGTACCAGACTGAGGATTTACTCGACTCATTTGACTCATTTTCGAAATCTTCTTCGTCCCATTGCCAAGCAGATGTAGACGCCATTCTGTTAGGTATAGGCGCGGCGTGACCGATGTCAAGACGTGGACCGACGTGATATGGACGCCAACCGGTCAGATTTTCTGACCAGCGGTGTCAGTGAAGACGGAATAGTAGGTTGTGTATGTAGTCATAAAAAAATATACGGAACGACTGATCCTTACGGCAGTTAAAGAAACGAAGACACAGAAGACGAAATACGTAAAGCAAAAAAATGTATGAAACAAAAAATTGCCCGATATTTCGGTTTGGAAAACAAACCTTCTTCAGGGGCTACAAAAGTAGAATGAGTAAATACGTTACAGGACCGTTAACATAGAAGTTTAAAAATTTAAAATAAATGAATATAATAGGTTGGTAGTTGAACAAGAAGTGTCATTAATGTAGCTCATCACGTCTGTTTAATCCTTGCGGCTCAAGTGTCTTGGCCTTGTCAATTAAGTGTGCCTCACGTGCTTTTCTTACGGAGTCGCGGTTAGTATGTATTAGTTCCAAGGGAATGAGACGGATGTTGTTGACGGAGTGCCCGGGTAAGTTGAAATGTTCCGAAACAGGGGTTGGGTTAGCAAACTGTTGATGATTTTGGACGGAACGACGATGTTCGCCAAAGCGTTCGTGAAGATGTCGTTTAGTCTCCCCAATGTATTGGCAAGGTAAGTTACGTGTAGCGCATTTTTTACATTCAATTAAATAAATAAGGTTTTTAGATTTACAAGTTAAAGTGTCTTTAATACGTCGTTCTTCGTTAGTAGAAAAAAAGATATATTTGTCTTGCCCATCTTGTAAGAAAGGACACGTGAGGCAACGTGGATGCTTACATCTGTAAATGCCCGCGGTCGATCTTTGATCTTTATTTTTGGGGTCACGCAATCTGGTGCGAACCAATAGATCACGCAGACTGGCACTTCTTTTGTAAGCGAGGACTGGTGGGGAGGAGAATGTTTGTTTGCAGTGGTGTGAAGATTGGAGAATGCCCAGATGTTTCCGCACAGTAGAAGCAGGGTTAGGAAGAGCGGGATTGAAGGTAATAACGAACGGTACTCGGTTTGCGTTGCTATTTTGTTGTCGTGGTTTCAAGGTTTCGTGACGTGGGATGCAGCGGACGCGACTAATTTCTTTTGTGATGAAGGATTGATTGTAGCCGCGTTTAACGAGATAAGCAATGAGTTCTTTACAGCGTTGATCAAAGAAGGTGTCTGTGGAACATATGCGACGTAGTCGCAAGGCCAGGCTAAAAGGGAGGCTAAATAGCAAGGCCAGGCTAAATAGCAACGCAAACCGAGTACCGTTCGTTATTACCTTCAATCCCGCTCTTCCTAACCCTGCTTCTACTGTGCGGAAACATCTGGGCATTCTCCAATCTTCAAACCACTGCAAACAAACATTCTCCTCCCCACCAGTCCTCGCTTACAAAAGAAGTGCCAGTCTGCGTGATCTATTGGTTCGCACCAGATTGCGTGACCCCAAAAATAAAGATCAAAGATCGACCGCGGGCATTTACAGATGTAAGCATCCACGTTGCCTCACGTGTCCTTTCTTACAAGATGGGCAAGACAAATATATCTTTTTTTCTACTAACGAAGAACGACGTATTAAAGACACTTTTACTTGTAAATCAAAAAACCTTATTTATTTAATTGAATGTAAAAAATGCGCTACACGTAACTTACCTTGCCAATACATTGGGGAGACTAAACGACATCTTCACGAACGCTTTGGCGAACATCGTCGTTCCGTCCAAAATCATCAACAGTTTGCTAACCCAACCCCTGTTTCGGAACATTTCAACTTACCCGGGCACTCCGTCAACAACATCCGTCTCATTCCCTTGGAACTAATACATACTAACCGCGACTCCGTAAGAAAAGCACGTGAGGCACACTTAACTGACAAGGCCAAGACACTTGAGCCGCAAGGATTAAACAGACGTGATGAGCTACATTAATGACACTTCTTGTTCAACTACCAACCTATTATATTCATTTACTTTAAATTTTTAAACTTTTATGTTAACGGTCCTGTAACGTATTTACTCATTCTACTTTTGTAGCCCCTGAAGAAGGTTTGTTTTCCAAACCGAAATATCGGGCAATTTTTTGTTTCATACATTTTTTTGCTTTACGTATTTCGTCTTCTGTGTCTTCGTTTCTTTAACTGCCGTAAGGATCAGTCGTTCCGTATATTTTTTTACTTCAAATGTTTTACTGATCCAGGTCTACTTAAGATCCGGCAACTCTCAACGCCTTGTCGCTGTGGTCTTTCCAGTTTATAAACTTTGTATTATGTAGTCATATACTGTGTCGGATAACCCTATTTTTTGAGTTTCGGAGCCTGAGGGCCCCCAATAGATCTCGAAAAGTATTAACCCTATTAAGACCGGCCTTTTTTCGACGTTCTGAGACCGGGGGGAGGAACTTCGGAAGCCCCGCGCCCCTAATGAAACTTTAAAACCGCTTACGCTATGGCCACCAAGTTTGCACAGGATAGTGTACGCGCTAATTCTCGGACCACTACATATACTGTGATGTCACAGTGACGTGATATGAGGTCATCGTGACATCATTTGTTTCTCAATGTTTCACTTAGAAGCTCTAAAGCAATAAATTTACTGAATACTGTGCCTGAAGGAATAAAAATCCTTTATTTGGTTATAAAGGGCATCTATGATACATTTTCTGAATGTATCTTTTTGGAAAACATGAAATTTTGCAGATAAATTTCATATTATAGATAACATGGTCATTTTGGTGTCCGCCATCTTGGATCTGCCTTCTTGAACTTCTTTAAATTCATCTGCTTCATTTAATAAACAAGAAAATAAAGCCAGTTGATTGTAAAAAGTTTAATTAATTAACGATGTCATACACTTGAAATTTATGGGAAACAGTGATTTTATAGCGAGAAATCACCTTTTTTTACCAGTTAAGTCCGCCATCTTGGATTTTCACGTTTTAAATTTCACGCTTTCCTCAAATTACCACTAAATTCCTTTTTTTAGTGAGCGGTTATTCCTAACTGGTAAACTGTTGCTACAATTAATGTAAAAATACAAATTCGATTAGAAAACATTAAAATAACAGCGATTAAAGCGACAGTTGTGATTTTTTAAAAACATGGCTGTCACAAAGAGGTTGCCATGGCAACTTCAAGTCTGTTAACACAAGACACTCGTGCCAAAATGTTTCCAGTTAAATTTTAGGAAAAGTCACAAAATTTAGTGGTACTAGCATAAAGAGGGTCTATTATACTCTGGCGGTTTGGCGGTTTAAGCCAATTCTGAGGGTCGGTTTGTGGTTACATTCGTAATAATGTGGCGGTTTACGGTTAAGAAATTATCGCGCGGTTGCGAAAAATTATAACTTTATCACGCGGTTTTCGGTCTTTGCGTGTTTGGTGGCGTTTCTTCAAACCATATGTGCGGTCGCTTTATTTTCCTTGAAGCTTCTCCTTAGACAAAAGAGTGCCTTTTTGGGGTAGAGTAGAGGCCTTCCAAGGGGGGTAGTCTTGTCGCTTTGTCGCGTCTTTGACAGGAACGATGTCGCTGAACCAACGGTTTGTAAATGTCGCTGTCGTTTTTGTCGCACGTGCAAATGTCGCTGTCGCTTTACAAATTCTCTAAAATAACAGAATTGCTGGTTGTGTCATAGTCACTGCCCTCCTTTCCCTTTTAAATGATTTTTGTTTTGGAGTTTTTGGCACATCTCGGCTGATCGTCAAGAAGAGCATCGAAACATTCATTTAGTGTCTTCAATACCACATGATCGTGGAGAGGAACTGTTAAATTATTAGCCACCAGTTCTTTCTGTTTCCCCCCAAGTGACACCAATCAAGATTATAGGTACTAGTTAACTAAAGGTCAGTAAAAAGTTTGCCTCACCGTGTGGCCTGAAGTCACCTGGCATGTAGATCGCGAATATTCTTAAATGTCTTCTTCAACAGGCGATGTGACCTGGAAAAGTGCTTGGCGAGAAAAAACTTGAATTTGAAGTGAAATCATGATGCAAATCAATCTGAAATCATTTTGTAAATCACTTCACGGTGACGTTCACACCCCAAAACAAGATTATTACCGCTATTTTTATAATAGAAACGAACACGCCTCCATATCTTAACCCTTTGCAGTAAGAAACACTCAAGATCTTTGTCTTTTGTGACTCTCAAAAGAAAATCAATTTACAAATCCGATCTTTTGGGACCACGAATACTCTTCCAACACTTAAAAACTCTAAAACACGAGCCCCTGCAGAGTGAAGAGACAGTGCGTTTGAAAGAACGAGTTCACCATGAGATAAACGCCCGCCGGAGGCTGGAGTATCTAGGGGGGTCCAGGGGCATGCTCCCCCGGGAAATTTTAAAATTTTGCACTTCGGCAATGAAATTTTCAGCATTCTGAGGGGCAAGTCAAAGTGGTTTAATTGCTGTAAATTCAAGTCAATTTTTTGCGTCAAAAAGAACAACTATGCTGATAACGTAGATAGTTGGGGAGATCCTGAAAATCGGTCAATTTGTTGCTGCAAGCGACTTAGGTAATTGACAGACCATAAATGAAGCTTCACATTTAACAGATAAACAGGAAAAAAGTCTGATCGTCTTCTCTCAGTCTGGATACAGCGCATCAAAGGCCACCAATTTACTGAACCCTCGAAGTCATGCCAGCGGTTAAGGTGGTTAACAGTCCCAATTTTGACTTGCTGCACTGAAGTACCAATCGAGTAGACTCTAATTATTGTCTTTTATTGGTCAAATACACAATTTACCTCCGTCGCTGTCTATCTATAGTGATTATTGTGTCGCTGTCGTATTTTGCCGGTTCAGTTGAGTCGCTTGTCGGTGTTTAAAAAGTCCCATGCCGCCAGTTTTCAGGGCCGTGTCGCTTGTCGCTTTTACCCCTTGGAAGGCCTCAGAGTAAGGCAGGAGTTTCTCTACTGTCTCCCTCTGCAGGTCACTGCAGGTAATTTGATAATAGGCCAGGCTTCAAAGCCAAAGAAAGCACACGGAAAGATGGCGGCCGTGGATCTTGAGTCAGATATTGTTAAAAATTAAGGGTGACGGGCTTGCGCGACTCCCGCGCGCGTGTTTTAACTTTAAAATGGCTTTAAAATTTAAGCCAGTAGTTGTAACTGCAGTTTTGATTTGTGTTCCTCTTTTTAGTGTCTAAAAGGGTTACAGGCCTGCTCGACTCCTGCACGCGTGTTTTAGCCTTTCTAGAGTTTCGGCTCTCACGAGTATTTCTTTAAGGGAACGCCCTCTTTTGTGCGATATTAGGGGCGGTGCTTTGAAAATGTTGTTAAGCAATTGTTGCTGTGTTATAAAATGCCATTAAGTTAGGCACTGCTGGGTGATATTGCGTTACGAAGGGCAAGATTTTCTTGTTTTGTTTTTGTTTTTGTCGGAGGGCTTGATTCCTGTAACTTCTAAGAGTGTTGTTTGAATAAAGTTCTCTGGGTATCCTTTCTCAAGAAGATGTGTTTTGAAATTTGTGACGCTCTCTTGAAATAATGTTTTAGAAGAGTTAGTTCTGAGTAGTCTTAGAGCCTCTCCTTTGATGAATCCTCTTTTTTACCTTTGATGGATGGCAGGTTGAAAAACGGGTGTATTGAAATGTTTCAGTGGGCTTAAAGTGGGTGCGTACATCTAGCACCGACTCAGTTTTTAATCTTTCGTCTTTGTAAACAGCAGTGTCCAAGAAGTTTGTAAACTTAATAGTTTGATGGTGTTTGTTAGCTTGTTCAATGAACTGTGTGACCTCTTGTCTGGTTGTGTTCCAAGAGGGAGACGGATGTCGTCAATTTCCAGACGAGCGGCCAGTTAAACCGCCTTGATTTAAGATCTCTGTTTCTACATTAGCCATAAAAATATTAGCGAAAGCACTGCCATTTTGGTGTAAATGGCAGTTCCAGGTATTTTAGGTAGTTTTTGCCATTAAATTGGAAGGAGTTCTCTGCTAAGATAAGTCTGAGCGCTCTTTGCAGTAGTAGTGTAGGGATAGGAGCCATTCGTTTCCGTAGAATGATGTTTTGTATGCTAGGCTTCGAAACTGCGGCCACCACGTGGTTACGAATAACTCCCCTCGCGCGTATTACACAAGACCACTAAGCTGTGCTGGAAACATTCCACGGTAAAGGTAACCTCAGTAAATTCATCTCAGAAAGACCCAAGAGCGCACCGAACGCTCTCAATTTGAATTTTTATGTTTCGTTCTAACACTGTGCATTCTTTGGGTTCGGTGAACTTCCCACTGAATGTAAAAAATATTGACGCTATTTGATCGCAGGTTATTGAAAGGAATTAGAAAAAAAGATGTTCTACGCTTAAGATCTCGTGGTCATTGTGACCAGAAGTACGATTATTATGCGAAAATACGGAAAAAAATATGTAAACTACTGTTAAAAGATCGTTATTACAATTCTCTTTCTGCCATAAAGGCGGTTTCGGTTCTTAAGAGAAAACGAAAGCGGTTTGCAGTCTAGGAAGGATAAAATAAGGCGGATTGCGGGTTACGAAATTACTCAACTTCAAAGTTGAGGCGGGCATCAAAAGCGCCCCCCCCCCCCCCCGTCTGAATAGGGTTAACGCTCTTGTGATGAAACTTGGCACGTTTTTAGCACGTCCTTAGCTTAACAGATTGGGTTTATAACGTGTCAATTATGACGTGTAATGACGCCACTATGGCGTCACAAACCAGCCATTTTGAATTTTGAGGCCGCCATCTTGAATACCGAGCCTGCAGTCATACAGTTGACAATGACGACATCGAAAAATATATGAATTTGTTATAAGAAACATACCTAATCAAAACAAGCACAAAAAAGTAAAGGATTATCTTCTTCATACAAGCAAAGGGAAAACTTCTATAAGATATGACCACTACAAGATCCTGCCGTAATGAAAAACAGCAAAGAGAGAACGATGAGCGAGTTGGTTTTCCCGATATTTCGGACAGCCAAGCCGTCCTTTTTCGGGGGATTTAATGAAAATACGGGTAGTCGTTACAATATGTAGTAAAACGGTACAGTAGATATATGATACAATTGTTTAGAATTTAAATTTTAAACAAGCCAATGGGGACGAAATAAAATAACCATGAATAAACAAAGAGAACTGTTAAAAAAAAGAGGATTTTACTTCTCTGTTTATACCATGTGGTTGCATAGTTTTGGCCTTATCTATATAAAATGATTCTCGAGCTCTCCGTATGGATTCTCTTTTAGAATTAATGAGTTCAAGTCACGGATAAGTTCGACTTCCGTGAGTTTGTGTCCCTTCTGGTTAAAGTGCTGCGGTACTGCATCGGTGGTCTTGTTTTGTATGGCTCTACGGTGCTCTCCAAACTTGTCACGTAGCTCGCGTTTTGTCTGTCCGATGTATTCTGCTGGAGCATTTGGAGCGTTTTTGCATTTTCGGCATTGGTTCATGTGGATGAGGTTTAATTTTGCGATGCGCATGTGATTGTTTGCTTGATGTGATGTACTTGGCCTGTGTTTTTGAATCAGTGTACATGACGACAAACCGTCTTGAATGAAGGAGCAGGTTTTACATTTTTTTTTTTAGTTACATTTCTTGACTCTTGGCGGGCTTGTTTGTGTCTGCGTACTTTTTACTTTTGCTTTTACTAGGAAATCGCGGAGGTTGCATGGGCGTCTGTATGTGATGAACGGTTTTTCAGAAAAAACTTCTTTGCAACGGCTTGAAGACTGAAGTATGGGAAAGTGTTTAGAAATGATCTTGTTAATGTTTGGAGAAGCTGGATTGTAGGTGACTACGAACGGGAAACTGAAAAAAGACAGAAAATAGTCAAAATACACACTGAGTAGACGGTTGCTATGGAAACGTAATAATAATAATAATAATTTAGAACTTATATAGCGCATTTTCTATGTGAATATAATCAAATGCGCTTTACAAGCAGGTGGAATTGGAATTTGGAAATGTTGGTTTTTTTATGGAGGGAGGAAAACCGGAGGACCCGGAGAAAAACCCTCGGAGCAAGGACGAGAACCAACAACAAACTCAACCCACGTATGACACCGGAGCCGGGAATCGAACCCGGGCGACATTGGTGGAAGGCGAGTGCTCTCACCACTGCGCCATCCCTGCTCCCCGTAAATCATCATAGACACGAAAATTTTTCTCTGATAAATTTTAGGAAAAGTCACGAGATTTGGTGATTATTTGTCCAACCGTTTAAAAATTATAATTCGTTAAAGTCAGCGCGGGCACAATGTGCCCCCCCCCCCCCCCATCCCATACATGAAGTATCTACCAAAACACGTCAATGTGTTCAGTTGTGTGTTTGGGTATAAACCTGGAGCGCTTTCCTTTTGTGTGGAAAAAAGCGCTTTCCTTTCTGTGTGGAAATCAAATGGAACGGTCCTTTTCACTGGAGATTTTTTGGAAAAAAAGGAATACCTTTGCGCTATCCGTACTAGTGCCATGCTCCTTGATCAATTGAGTGACGGTGATTGGGTGAACACGCGATTTGTTTGTGGAAAAATGCACTGTTCCATTTGGCTGAAAATTCTCACCCGTTTTCCCAATAATTGAAAAGCTCTCCTTCCGTTCGATTTTGTTTGTGGAAAAATTGCACTGTTCCATCTGGCAGAGAATTTTCACCGGTTTTTCCGTACAAATGGAAGTGCTCCTGGTTTCAGTCCCGGGATTCAGTCGATGTTATGAAGTAATTTTCCTTTTTGAATGGCTTGAATCGGCAAGATACAATCACAATCGAAAGTGCTGGGAATGTTAGCACTTTTTACCTTTTATTATCTACTCTACCCACTCCCTCTATGAATGTTGTACATACCATATTTCCCGGCTCTGTTCAGGTCCCGGCATCAGGGGCCTATTACCGCTGTCGGCATCTAATAAGCTCTTCCTTCCAATAAGCCCCCAGTCTGAGGTTGACCCCCACCTCTGACACTGATTGTAACAATGATACTAGATTTGCAAGTGCATTACTGAATTAAACTGTCGAGACAGGTTGACAACGTCCCGAAATACTAAAAGAAATGCTCTAACCAGCATAAGCCCACATTGTATTGCGAGAGAAATAATCGGATGGACATTCAACGTTTCTTCTCGTGAGTGGCAGTTTAGTGATATCCAGCTTTTAGAATGACATGGCTGAGCAAATGCAATGCAAGCCGAAAACGAAGTTTAAAAGGCTTAAACAAAGTAACAATTTAACGGAAAACCAACCTGCAGGACTTCTCTGAAGAGGTGCACATCTGTCCAAGAAGAAGACACAAAGCTTTAAAGTCACCACCATAGTACAAGGCAGTCAATATCAAACTAATGGCTCTGCACAATTAGCATTAACTTTCATTCCACAATGAACTTTCAATTCCACAGTGGGATTCTTACTTCTTATTTTCAGTTTGCTATTTCTTTCAAGATATTTTTATTTCGTATCACGGCCCCACAAGGCTCTGGCTTTAAACACATACCGTGTATAAACAAAGGTGGGTTTTTTTTGAAAAACAAAAAATATTTTGTTATTGGCGCTATGATACACATTCATCAGTAAACAAATAACTTCTTTTCCATCGCATTTTCGGTTTAAGCTCTTGGGGCGCATTTTTTGGATAAATGATACGCAAATGATAAATAAAACACGGTACAGGGTCCCAAAGGGGGGTGTTTGAAACCCTGGAGCCCTGAAATGTTTGTCATGGAGCCCGGAACCCAAAGCCTCTCTAGCCCTTGACTTGAAGCCCGAACAAAAATACTGTTTTTGGTGAAATGGAGCCCTAGAGCCCCGATTTTCGATCTTGGAGCCCTGCAGTTTTTAGGCCGGAGCCCTGGAGCCCTAAACCCCTTTGGGACCCTGACGGTATCTTATATACGGAAAAAAATTAAAATAATATTGTTGTCATTAAAATGTTAAAATTGTGACTATCTTTATTCCTTTATCTTTTTTCTTTAACAAGTTAAATTCTAATACTTTTAATAACCTAACTTTTTTCATTTATCCTCTTATCAAAATGATATGATCAGACACTGAGTGAGTACCCAAATCGGCAATGATGTAACATACTCCAGACAGACGCATGCGCCAGGGGTCCCTGGTTTGTGAAAAGATTTACAATAGAAGAAAGTCAGCGAAAGTAAAAAGTTTAAAATGATGTAACCACTCTCTACAGGAATCATGATGTGATAAGTTTACCATGCCTCGAATTAAGATGAACCAAAAGTGAGCGACCATGATCTCCATTTTTAAAACATTATGGCACAATGAATTGTTAGTTTTTTGGTCATATGCTTTTTAAATTTCTCCAGTTAGGTGGACATGCCTTAATCGGGCAAGTGCGCCGCCCAAAACAGAAAAAATGCAAATCAAACCGAAAAGAAACCGAGTCGAATGGGACTATGGATCACCATTAGAGTCCTTTTTCAATCCACGGTAAAACGTGTTAAAGAAGAAAGGTTTAACACATACGAGCCACTCGAGACCCACACGGCCGGCCGGAGGTTACGCCCCGATTTTGTAGCACAAAGCAACGAAAAGTATTGCCATCTCCGCTGGATGGGACGCTAGTTCATCGCAGGGTTAGCCGCCCTGTACCCGCTTTCGTCGTGTCCAACTTAATTGGATCAAAGAAGCCGCCTAATTATCTTTTGTTTCAAATGAGTTCGACATAACGAAAAAGCGACGTTTGAACCGGGTCTTACCTCATGTGAACATTTCTGGAAGCAAGAATGCAGTAGTGTTGAGTGGTGCTTTGTCGACTGTGATAGAACGTTCTTTCAACATTATCTGGAGAAACAAGTATTTGTTTCCCATCTTCCCAAAGTAGCGCCGCAAGCATCATCGAGCATAGTATTGCTTTTTAGGAGCATAAAACTGGCAGATGTTTAAATTTCACTGCCTTGAACTCTGTAAATCCGAAAGTAACCCAAAACCTACGTGCTGTATTTATGAAGAAATCTCTGAACGACAAGTAATATTGTTCAGCTTGACGCGGTTTCAGGCTTCTAAATTCAAAGCAAGTTGGCATCAACAGGCAAGGTAAGAAAGGTCTTTATTCATATTTCCTGTTTGTCCTATCTATTAGTGTAAAAAGCTCTTGAATACTTGTTTTATACTTAGCACTGCATATGGCGCTCCTCTCGCCGTTATCCCGCCCTACATTAATCATATGAAAAACCGAGAAGACCTAGGTACAAGATTGGCACTAAAAAATTCTTCCAAGTTACATAGAAAGTGGAGCCATAACTACAAGCCCAGGAGGTTACCTTGAAATCGTAAGAACAGAAATTGAACAATAAGAATACTTACTTTTTTTTTTGGAAGCATAATTTGTCATAATTTTTAATTTATGAAGATAGAGTGATGTGTGGAGAGAGGAAACTCAGAAAAAAATTCTTAGTTCCAGATGGGATTTGAACCCACAACCTTCCGTACACTAGTCGGATGCCTTAGTTTGGCACATTTTTGTGGTTTGAGCTAATATTTTACAACTAGCGAAGTTTTACGATTTTACGAGGGCCAAGACGAGTGGTAAGGGCTTTGTCGATCCAACCCCCCCTCCCCCCCCCCCCCCACAGTTTGTCCAAGAAGTTCACCATTACAGTGTAATATAGGGCTTTTTGCCGGGCAGTACAGAAGGACACAAGACTAGCCTGCGTAAACGGGGAAGGGGAAGGGGAGTGAGAACGCGGGAGAAAAAATGGGGGGTAGGGACGTCCCTAACCCCAGACCCCCATTTTTTCTCCCGCGTTCTCGTTTCCTTTCCCCTTCCCCTTCCCCTTCCCCTTCCACAAGACAGGAATAGCAAACACAAAGTTATAAGAAAAACTGGCGCTAAACGGGATTTAAAGAGCAGTTTCATGTTTATGCAGGATTGTTATGTGAACGCACCAGTTTGTCAAATACAAGGCCTCAAATTTTTTTAGTTTGTCCGTTTGAAGGCCCTAAAAACGACCACAAGCGATTCGGTTTGAAGAAATTGTGTTCTTACCGTCGTCTCTCGATATCTTAATTCTAAATCCCATGTTAACAGGTCTCTCTCGGCAGGGCTAAACGGTTAGCCCCTGCTAGTCTTATTTTTATTCTTCATTGTTTCAGCTGGTGAATCATGTATTTGTCCCTGCTTGTTCTTGTACCAGGCTTGTGAGTTTTTCCACGTTGTGATTTACCGCCTTGGTCAAAAAGTCGAGCCACGTAGAGTCTGAATCCACCGTAAAATGAGAATTCCTGGTAAAAAAAAAAATTAAAAATAAATTATTAATAATAAATTACTTCATGGAAAATGCGTGCGTGTGACTTACATTACTAGTTAAGTGAGCGCAGCGAACAAGAGTTTCTTCATACACTTCAAATAAGTGCTGGAATAAACATCTAGGGCGAACGAGAGCGGACGGCAAAAAAAAAGCGCACGTCCAAATAGCAGTGCGAACGATAAAAACATGTTGCCTTTCTGCCCAGGACGACAAGACAGCAGCAAACACAGTACGAAGTCGCAACAAAATTTAGGCTCTCGCAAAAAGTACGCAGATGGGCACGTGTGATTTATCCGTCAAAATCTCGAACGCGCGGGGACGCACTAAAGTGTGGCAACTTTCCAATCACAGTTCGAGAACTGCCTCCACAAAGCCAACTCAATGCCACAAGTCACCTCGAGTTGGTTTCCTTGCGGCTATACTTGAATTCTGATTGGATAATGCATCTCCACGAATGAGTGCGAATCAAGGAACGACCACTTTATTTTTGTGTGGGGGGGAGGGGAAGACAATTTTTTCCTACCCGAAGTTTATTGTTGATGTTGTGATTATCTTTCACTAGTTTACAAGCTATATTTTCGCTCCCATTAGCTGTGTACGATTTTCTTGTTTTGCAGAAGCTTTACGGGATTTTTTTGGGAGGGTGTTTGCCCCCCCCTCCCCTCCCCTTCCTTTCAAAAATAAAATGGTCTGCCCCTACTTTTGCGCGTCGCGCTGTGAAACACTGTTCCCATACCGCCTCTCTGTTTTGACAGAATTAATTTTTTGGACCTGCGAAGAGTTTTTAAAATGTGCTTCATTGAAACAAGTTTCGTTAGGAAAAAATATTTTACACGTGACTATGACGCCAGTTAGTCCAGTTATAGAAAGAACATTTGGAAAACAGTGTTTCGCAGAACTCTTTCCTACTTTAGCAAATCCAACAATTTGGCGCTTTTGACTATAAACCAAATCACACTGTTTTCACGTTAGGAGTTTTTACCTTGCTTTGTTAAGCAACCCTTTCAACTGGTGAGCTAGCTTTGACGCCTGTATTGATCAAGAATTACAAAAGTAAATTTCATGAGTAAAAATCTCAGCAACCCTGAAATTCAACACCTGAAGCTACATATAACCAAAGCCGACTTACAGATTCTGAGACATTCTGGTGATTCATGGGACAGTAAAGACTCATAACTACGTCATCAACACTGCAATCAAACAGAGAATACGTCAATTATTGTTCGCACATAGAGGAGTGACAAGCGTAAAACAACGCCTTAACATTGACGGCAAAAAGAAATTGGCTAAAGCAACGATAAAACACTGTACAAACTAACTGACAATTTAACGAAATTTTTTGACCCACACTAAAAAAAATGTTGTCCAGTTTCCGGCCACCTTTCGTTGCGTCGTCGTTCTGGGCAGAAACGAATTTTAACGAAGAACGACTCTTTCCGAAAATTTATCGAGATCTTTGCTTTCATAAACTCAAGTGGTGGCTTTCCTGTTGTTGTTGAAGGCTGGATTTTCACGCCATGATGTCGCAAAGGTAAGAAAAATTTTCGTCCTAAAAATTGTTCGTTTATAGCGCCTCAAAAGCTAATTTAATCAAAATGTTCGGTTTACCGTTTTCCATGGACGAAAATAGCCAAATTTTGACAAGGAGAGCGTAGTAGTCCGTAATATTTCTATCCGCTTTTAGGTAATTTGCGTATTTCTGGTCAATTAAATTCCCAATTACTGAACAGTAAACGTAATATTTGGGTTTTTCCATGAGGAAAATATAACAACAAACTAACTTTAGTCATGTTTTGAAAGGGTGCCGGTTTTACTCCTCTCTTGAGAGCTGAGCTCAAGGGCTCCCAAACTCGGCGAGAGAAGGGATCAGTAAAACTCAACCACTTTACTTCACATGTTGTAGTTCGTAACTTACATTAACGAACTTCATACTTTTCTGGCCTTCGTTTGATCTTACTGCACTGACATTACAAATCTAGTTATTTCATACGTTTTAGAGCAAAAGCGGAAGCTTCAGTTTGACATTAATGGCTAAAATAAATGGAGACGCTTGAAGAAAGCTATTACCAGATAATTAAGGTTCAAGTTAAATTTACTTTGAAAAGTTTTTACATTTCCAAAGAAGGAACTTAACAACAAACAATAAATACCCTACAAACTACAACATATTAATTTACCTTTTTTGGCACAGTTTTAAATCACTTCTTGAGAGTTAAATCAGTTCATTTAGGGAAAACGTGTCACAAGACAGAGACGACAAGTCCCGAGCTAAGAGGTATTAATTAGAAGATGCTATTTTATTAAAAAGTAGCGTTAACATGAACTTTTTTTACGAAATGGTCTTTATCTACAAGAAATTTCTTAAATTCAGAAGATAAATTATAAATTAGAACTAAGCACTGTTCCAACTAATCCGACCATTTCAAAAGTAACGTGATTCCATTTAAGTTAACGCACAGGATAAGTACTATTCGGTATTATGTCCTTGAATTCTAAAATCACTTTTCTCCATTTAAATGTTTACTTAAACTTATATTTCACGGCATAGTGTGACAAAATGTAAATAACAGGGTTTGAAAGTAAAAGCCCTGAAAATGCCGCATAATTATAAATTTTCACTGCGTATGTTTACAAAAAAAATGCCAAAGTCTCGCTTCCTTGTTTTCTTGGACTGTGTGACATGACATTTCGCAGTAACTCGGGCAGTTGTGGTCATAAAACATCGCTTAACTTTGATATGTCAAATTCATATGGTACAAAATTTCCTTGACGTTTTTGTAAAAGTTCTTAAAATCCACCGTCTTGTGTTCACGCTCTTAAAAAGACCCCTTGAATTTGTAATTTCACGCTGTTGTTTAGTGTTATGCCGTCTTGTGTGTAGACGAGACGTCCTTCTCGGGACGGCTTTATAAGAAAAATGACCCCCAAAATCTACATCAAATCGACTTCGTGCTATCTCATACCAATCCCTCTCATTTTAGAAAATAGTGCGCGGCTGAATCTGCTGTTCTAGTTGGACGTCTAAAAGGACATCTCCGTTTTCACACTAGACGTCCAAATACCGCCATTTTCGGCTTCCCGGAAACAAAATTTGGCTTCTGCAACGAATGTTTCTCGCGAAGCTAAACTGGGAAACATTTGCATGTGCAGCAATGTTTTAACAACAGCGTTTCCTTGTTTAGCCATGCAGGGGCCCGTTTCTCGAAAGTCCCGGCAACTTTTCGGGCCCGAAGCTATAAATTAAGGATCAAAATCTATAGAACGTAGGCGTAGTTTTTAGCCCGCATATCAGCCCGACTTGTTTTATCAAGTCTTTAATGTAAACATCGAGCACATAAAATAGCTTTCCGGGCCCGAAAAGTTATCGGGACTTTCGAGAAACAGGCCCCAGGCCCGTAAACTCGCTATCTTGTAACTGCCAGCATTACTAAAACTTAAGTTTGTCAAGTGAAAGCACTTTTTTTGCATTGTTTTGATCGGCCTAGTGTGTACCATTCACCTTGGAGTAGTTCTCTGGACCTCGTCTGCCATTTCATCCAATTGCTGAATGTTCTCCACTGATGTTACTTGACCTGAAGTTTGAATCGCGCCAGAAATTTTCTTCACGCACGACCGACATGCCTAAGAAAAAAGCCAAACATTTAATATCTCACGGGTTCATGAGTTGTTGTTTATCTGACGAATCAACAGACGAAGAGAGTTTTCCACACATAAGATTACGTAAAACCTGCCAAGGGAGTCCATAGAAAAAATACTAGATTTTAAATATTGAATATTGGAGTCGGTAGAAAATATCGGAGTAGAAAAATATTGGGAATGTATTGGAGTCATGTGCAAACGTCTCCATTTAGGAAAAGTCTGCGTGCAAGCTAACCAACAAGCACAACCATTAAATTTGATCACTAGAATGCATTTTCTTCCGCTAGGAATTCAAAATTTACTGCTAAAATTATTTCGGCAATTCAAGCTCACCGGAATTGTTATCGATTGCAATCATGTATTTTATGTCATGTTTGCAACCTTCACAAAATTGCAGAAGAAAACAGTGAGAGCCAGTATCACCTTGCATCATAAAAAACCCACTAAAAGGACTAAAGTAGACAGCCATCTCGAACACTAGCTCTCTCCAACATCTCACAAACAACATTCCCTTGGACGTTGTTGCACAGCAATTTAACACAAGTTATCTCAAAGCCCCGTTTTTTCAAGCAATTTCTTGTTCCCCTTGATTGTTGACAGTAATGATAGTTATTATACAGCTAGAGCTTGTACATATTTAACGCGCCCTGTGATTGGCCAATACTCGGGGCCGGATTTTTCCGTAATGCCCAAGGGCATTATGAGCGATGTTAATGCCCGCTTGGTAAAGTAGGAATAGAAAATGTCAAATTACATTTGATTCAAATAGTTGGAATGATTTAAAACTAAATGAAAAGAGGCAGTTCCTTTGAAAGTTTTTACTTTTTCTCGTGCGATATACGTTTTTTTGTGAGAAATAAAACTGCTGAGTTTTGCTTTCCGGTAAACTGTTTCATTCATTCCAATCCACCACAGCTCACTTTTCAAGTAATAAAGTGTTAGGCACAGCCATATAATAAACTTCTTATTAACTCCCACTAGCTCGGGACCGTATTGGGGCAATATTCTACCAATACGGCCCTCACGCTCGGTTAATCAAGAAGAAGTAAGTAAGAACTAAGTAGTTCACGCATTCAATCAGTCTGGAGCGTCACTAACTTTAACTAGTCCCACACAGGGAGGGACTAGCAGTCTGTCATCACTTGACCAGCCTTGTTTATTTGATTCCGTATCGTCGTCATCATTATCACCTTGACATCCATTGCACTTCTGAGCCTAAGATGAAAAAAAAATCATTGGAAGTTTTATCTGTAAGAGCTTTTGCTAAACTAGTAAGCATGATCTGCTGTTTTTGTGTCAACAAGAATAAACTAGTTGAATGAAAAGCGTTCGTTGATTCCGTAGGGATAAAGAAATAATGAACTCTTTTCCTTCAACTAGTCTATTCTTGTTTTATTTTTACATTGCCAGGTTTCCACGAGTAGCATAGCTTCACCATGCTACACATAAACCACACACAATCCACAATTCCTTGATTCGCTCAGACGAAAGGCTAACACTCGAAACTTCAGTTTCTGAATTTCGTTTTTGATAGCCAGTCTACGTTATCAACTCAGTTGATAAATCCATTTTTTTTGTTTCCAAGCTATCATCACGCTAAAGATTTTTTACCAAGTTTACCACCTTAATGACATTTAAGTTCTACTTCACAAAAAAACAAAGTGGTACATAAAACAGAATGATGCACATACCTCAGCTAGCTCAGAAAGTGCATCTTTGATGAGTTCCGAGTTAGAATGAAGCACTGCTATTACCGCTTGCTTATTATCTGAAAAACAAAAACAGAATATTGCTGTGACTGACATTCTATTTGTGAGCATGTTTGAGCATGATTGTATGCTCAACAAAAATTCCATATCTCTGTACACAACTGTATCATCCCAGCTGTGCTACTTTTACCTTTTGGAAGATGCTGAAAACCATCACAGTGTTCCCATAATGTTCCAGTTGACTGAGTCTTTGCGCTCGCAACACTGTAACAGATAAAAAGACGGAAGAGTTGGGATAATAAAACAGGTAATGTTGCATGTGAGTTACAAGCTGAGCCCATGAGGCTGACACTTCACTCCAGATTCAGTAGCATGAAGCAACTTGGAGTATTACTACTTCCCCTAGGTGGGATGCTAGTCCATCACAGGATACCCAGCATAAAGTGTGTTGATAGAGATTGCCATTGCCTTTGTGCTTAAATTTGTTTGACTAGGAGTATTTCTACTCCCCTCTGGATGGGATGCTAGTCCATCACAGGATACCCAGCATAAAGTGACTAGGAGTATTTCTACTCCCCCCTGGATGGGATGCCAGTCCATCACAGGATACCCCACATTAAGTGACAAGGAGTATTACTTCTCCCCTCTGGATGGGATGCTAGTCCATCACAGGATGCCCAGCATAAAGTGACTAGGAGTATTTCTACTCCACCCTGGATGGGATGCCAGTCCATCACAGGATTAACCCTACATTAAGTGAAAAGGAGTATTACTTCTGCTCTCTGGATGGGATGCTAGTCCATCATGGGATACCCAGCATAAAGTGATTAGGAGTATTACTACCCCCCTCTTCCTGCCCCTTCCCCCCCGGGATGGGGGAGAGGGTAGCATGGGCTCTAAAAAATGAGCCCTTGTTACCGACCACTGGTCTCGTTGTACAATTTGATGTCACCGACAAGCAGCCAGGCTGCTAAGTACGATTCAAAATGGTGGAGCGCAGTGTTGAATTTTGGCCCTCTTTGGCGAGGAATTTCAGTGGGATCGCATGCACTTTAGAAGCTAAAACCACGGTCAGTAATTCAACTTAGTGTTATCTTTTCATTGGCAATTTCAAAAAATACACTGCTTCTGGAGTGACCCTCTCCTTTAAGGTGGCCGAACACAGTTTTCTTGTACCTATACGTTATTCATCATTATTTTAAAACAACTGGCATTTGGGCAGCCAAAATTGGCAAGGTGCAAGTTCAACTAAACTACCCCCCTCTTCCTGCCCCTCCCCCCCAGGATGGGGGAGGGGGTAATGTGGGCTCTAAAAAATGAGCCGTTGTTACCCGACCACTGGTCTCGTTGTACAATTTGATGTCACCGACAAGCAGCCAGGCTGCTAAGTACGATTCAAAATGGTGGAGCGCAGTGTTGAATTTTGGCCCTCTTTGGCGAGGAATTTCAGTGGGATCACATGCACTTTAGAAGCTAAAACTACGGTCAGTAATTCAACTTAGTGTTATCTTTTCATTGGCAATTTCAAAACATACACCGTTTCTGGAGTGACCCTCTCCTTTAAGGTGGCTGAACACAGTTTTCTTGTACCTATGCGTTATTCATCGTTATTTTCAAACAACTGGCATTTGGGCAGCCAAAATTGGCAAGGTGCAAGTTCAACCAAAAAAGATTGTATTTTGATATGTTTCATTGGACTAGGTACCGTTACCATGGCAACACAGCTGGTAGTAAACCAGCATTAAATAACGGGTTTGGTTTATTTTCAGAAAATCCAGCCATTAGATTTTTCGTGAAATTTTGACAGAGAGATCTTCTGTTATTTTGTGTTTTGCATTTTAACGTTTTCTGAACATGTCCTCTGTCAGATCTTGATTTTTGTTTGTAGGCAAGTTAAGCGTGTTCTGAACTATTATTCTACCAAATTTCATGAAATTCTAACAAGAGGTTCCGTAGAAATCAGTGCATTTCCACTAAATCGTGCAGTCACATTTTTCTGGTTAACTACGCATGAGCTGCATTTGACAGGATTCTCGATCTTTCTCGATTCATACAAACAATCCCAGAAAGGCAGGGTATTTTCCAATAGTATTACTTTTAATGCATTGCAAAACAAACGTTTTTGACACAAAACAAACTGTTTGATTGTTAAGACAGAAAAAACACTTGCTTAAACTTCACTGAACAAAATGAAATGATCGCTGTACAGGTGCCATGTTTGTTTTTCTCAAAGCCTTGTGTGCGCGCTTATTTACGTCAGCAGTACAAATTGTAGAGCGCGTGCAAACTGTGTTCAGACACCTTAAGTTTGTTTCATGCAACCAGACCCAGAGCAGTAAATTCAAAATTTTTAATGCTTTTATTTCATATATGCTACTGTAGCTGGAGATATGCTTGTTGTATCCTCTGGCCTAGGTATCGATGTTTGGTTTTGACCTAGCTAACAGGCTTTTAAGATTTTGTCTGGCTAGGTGTATTTACAAAAGGCGCAGAAATTGCCATACCTTGAACAGCCTTCCTTGATAAATGAAGAAGCAAGAGCTTGGCAGTCCTCCACTACAGTGATCACAGATTCTTGAAGTTTCTTATGAAGACATCTACCTGAAAATAATCATTGTCAATACCAGGCCGTATTAATTCATAAAATCAAAAACATCACCAGTAAAAATTTCAACTTCTCTCAATAGATGCCCTAGTGAAATTACAGTAATGTTGGCTCTTGATATATCACCAGCTATTGAATCTCAAACCCCCCCAATGCTATCTAAAATAGAAACCCAAATCCTTTGAAATGCTGCATTTCTTAGTTTTTGAGCTTACCTTCATTCTAATCAAAGCTTAATCCGGCCAATCTAAGCCTCAAATAAGTCTTATTTCTTGGTATTGCTCCAATGACCTTGCATTCTGCAGAACTACCATCTCATTTTGTCCTCCTTAGACAAAGTTACCACAAATTTAGTGTCCTTGCCCAATGAACTTATCACTGAATGGAAGCAACGGTGCTGTGACATGAAAAACATGAGAACCAGCAAATGCCCCGGGGTAGACTAATGCCTGGCCCCCGGGATGGACAATGAGGTAAAATGCTCCACTAATGCCCAGGTGGGGGGGGGGGGGGTGGTATCCTTCACCTGGGTGGTACCCAGGTGGGTATCCTTTGTATGTAAATTTTTAACATTAGATTTTTAATATTTATTGAATATTTTTAAGACTTTTCTTTTGGGAGTTTTTTACATAGGGCCAACCTCTTAAACTCCCTTTTCAAAGCATTCTTTGTATATTCACCTTTCTTTTTTGATGCTTTGAATAAATGTATGTAATATATGTATGTATGTACGTACGTACGTATGTACTATACTGTAGTTTACAAATGCATGTTTACAGCTGCATTATACTGTAGTTTACAAAAACTGTCAAATTATTCAAGACTTTCAAAGCAGGGACCCTTCATCTTCAACCTACCTTGAGACAGTGGCAAGGATCGGAATATTGTGAGCATGGCTATAACTGTTGTCTCAAATCCAGTCAACAGGCACTGTAGTTCCTATGAAAAAAGTCACAAAATAACCAACCTGTTGGTGGTTTAATAAATTAGCTCCAGAAGTGGCTAATAAACTTGGTAAACACCTTTGGGAGGTATCCTAGTTATGAATATTCAGTGCTGGGACCCTGAGACCTTTATGCTACACCACACCATGTTCAGCTGCTGCATTTTACAGTCCTATTCTAGTTATATTGTAACAAGAAAGGGATAATACATGAGAGTTCCATTAGAGTTGGCAGGTGTTTCTTCCATGATCCTCCATTACTCCCCCCCCCCCCCCCACTTTCCTTCCACTTCACTCACACCACAATGAAAATTAATATTTCCTAGCCTTTGTTTTCCCATTTTTTTGTAGCCTTCCTACTCTCTATCTCCCATGGTATACATGACCCAAGTCTTACATCAACAGACGGAACAGGAGGCTTGGAAAAGGACACCGTCAGTTTGGTGGCTTCTTTGGAAACTGCTCTGAAAGTCATTCCTGAAAGAGACCGGAAAGTTGCATGAACCCTTTCAGGGTAGATTAAGAGCATCTGTCGGTAACAATAGAATAAATTTTCATTCAGGCAAACTCTACATTGTAAGTGATCTTTGTTTGATTGAAGCATTACAAAGATACATATAATACTTGACAAAAGCCTTGGGACACGTTATACTTCTTGTAATCTCATATAATTGTACTTTTTCCAATCTCCCTCCCAACACTAAGGGGTATCCATGTCCCCTCTCTCCCTTACAATGTCGATCTTGAATATCCAGAACACTTCTTATAAGTTAACATTGATTCCAGAGAGAAAGGTGGGTGGGGATGGGGGTTGGATGGGAAACTGGTCAGAAACCACATAATGATTATTTTATTTTCCCTGATGGTGTCACAAATTTTAAGCAGTACTCCAAGGACTTTTTTCCAGCATTAAAGGTTCTGGAGAGGTAACTGCATGAATTCTTTCTCTAGCTAGTTGGAAGAGGGGTAGGGTCGGGAGGGTATATAGTGCACAGGATAATAGTGACAAATTAAAGGTATACCTAGTTTCATCCAAAACTCGTTCAAAGAAAAACTTAACTCCAAGTCCTCCATCACTTGGCCCAAGCTTCCCTCTGTATCATGTAAGAAGAACAAGCTATTAGATTGACTAAAGTAGCTACACTTCTTGTCAGCAATAATTGTTTTGGAGTTGATATTTTCGGGGATATTCTGCAGTTGTTTGGTTAATCAGAAACATCAGAAATACAATTGCCCATACAACAAGCTGAAAGAAAAAGTGGCCTTTGCACAAAGTTACCTTTTATTTTTGCTGCACATAGTTCAAGAGTATCTATCAAAGATTGCAGGACTTCTTCTGTCCCACTGGCCGCCATCTTGGGAAGTTATCTTCGTTTGCTGACTCGTTTGCTCGGTGCATGACGAAGACTTCCGACCATAACCGATAATTGTATCACGTGTTCAATATGGTCGCCGCGTTCGCAATGATAAATATTCATGCTTTGCCTTGAAGAGTGTCTGAGAAATTATCGAACCATCTCTTTATAATAAGTTATGATTACAGTATAAGATGTGGAGAAGCGTATTGAGTTGATTGTTTTGACCTATGGGAAGTACTTCAGAGCGTTTCCAGGTTTTGATGAGCAATGTTGAACGTTACTCATCAACTGAGAAAGAGGGTAAGCTTCAAGATACCTCGATCGGTCCGAGAAATATATGGCTTTAAGAGTTTTAAGATTAACCGAAAGAGTTTTGTTTACTTTAGAAGCTTATTACTGTGTCACTCTTAATAGAGATTCTGTTACGAATCGGTAGAGTGAAACCTCAATTTGCTGAGCGGACAATTGTATTGCTTTGGTATTAACGTATCTACAGCTGGGCTTGTGCTACATGTAATAAACGACGGTAAAGCTTACGTAAGTTTATAACGACAGAACAAATCTCGCTATTTTCACGCCTGGTTTTGCAAACTCAGAGCCACAAATTCCTGCTGCTCCATGATCAATTGTTTGCCACTAAATATTAGACATAAGAAATTTATAGTGTTTAATGTCTTGTTTTACCATTGTTAGCTCTTTCTTGGCGATCTAGACGAAAGTCAGGCCGATAAGTTACAACCGAGAAGTCAGCACGGTTCAAAAACCAACGGAATGCAGACCCAAAGCGTTGCTGATGAGAGTTCGCCGAAAAACAAGAGAAAGTCTTTACCGCCTGTTCCTTCTCCCGAGGAAGAAAAATCCATGAATCTATCAGTGGCAAGACAAAGGTCACCGGGCGCAAATCCAGCCCAAGTCAAGGCTTACGGACCTTATTTTCTGGAGTACACGTTAATGGCAGAGTAGTAAGTAACTTCTATTGTTCGTTAATCACATTTTGACCGTGTAAAAAAGGTTTAGCACTTTGCGTGAGGCTTGGACGGTAAATTTGTTTAATGTGAAATTGAAATTCTACACATGTAATTCACACTTTTGTGCAATAATTTTACGCGGTTTTCACTTTCCTGGCAACTCAAATGTAACAAGACATTCCCTTTGTATTTATTGTATCTGGCTAAAAGGTCTACTTGGCAAAAAAACTTAGAGTGAAGGAAGGGTAAGGTTAGGCGTGAAAATGAAATAACTTACAATGTGGCAGCAGCAGGGTTCTCGTTACAATTTAAAATTCTTTTTGTCCAGATGAATTAGTACTACAGTTAATAATATTGTAAGTAAACTTACCTGGATTGTGGTGTCTTTGCAACTCTGTATGTTACGTCAACGAGTTCCCATTATCTATTGCATCTATAATGCACTAGTGCAACCCCACTTTGATTGTTGTAGTGTTGTTTGGGGGAACTGCAACAAAACTCTTGCCACCAAGCTACAAAAACTATGATATCATGCTGCGCGAATCTCAACCTTCTCTTCTTATGATGCCAATGTCGGTGTTCTTTTTAAAATACTTGGCTGGAAAAAACTAGTCAGATGTTCAGCGGAAAATTCAAACAGCTACTATGGTCTTTAAATGTCTAAATGGTTCCAATCGTAGTGACTGTGAGAGCAAGCTAGCTAGTCCACTGCTCCACACCAACTTTCTAAAAAACACAGCTTCAGCTATGGTGGTGTGGTGCTGTGAAATACTATTGATCCCAGACGTCCTTTCAAATGGCTTGAATTTTGCGTCGCTTCACGGACCGTTGATTTCACTGGTTATAAACATTATCTTAAGGGAAAATTCGGGAAAAGTGTTCTCTGAGGACCTGAAGTGCGACGGCTAGTTAAAATTCATTCAACGAAAGTTGAGCGTTGTCAAGCTTGAGTCAACAAACTTAGTTCTTGCGGTGAACAAACTCGTGATCACACGATCATTTTTTTCAAATCGTGGAGTGAAACCAATGGTCCGTGAAGTGACACCGAATTCAAGCCATTTGAAAGGACGTCCGGTATCAATAGTAGCTTACCTGTCAGGCTGCGGCAAGCACAAACTCCCACTAGCTTCAAATTTGGCTGCAGCGGTTTCTTTGATAATATGGTTAATTACAGTCAATACATGGCATTCATGGAAAGCAGGCATCCTTTTGTACATATTATTATTATTAATTAATTAATTAATTAACGAGTAATTCTAGTAGGTATATTTTTTGTAGTTAGAATCCCTATTAGGGACATTGATGCACTTGCGGTCTGGACCAATAAGTCTTTTTTGCTCTGTTCTGAATTGATCTCAACATTAGTTTTTTTTTTACTTGTAGTTTAGCTTATCTCTCACAACTTTATCTTCACAGTAATTTGCTGAGAGGTCAAAGGCTTCCAGGTGTTTATGTACTTCCAGCTGCCAAGTCCCCTCTGAGTGAGTATCTACCAAGGAAGAAGCATTGCATATTTAACACACTGACCCCTGAACCGCCGGTAACCGCCCTTCTTTAACCACGTCCCTTGTACCACGTGTGACATCATCAGTTTTAACAGTCCTAGACAACTTTGACAACTACCTTGTGAAGGGAGATGTGATCTTTCAAGCCATACCCACATGAGTGCGATTCAGTGAAACAGACCAGAGAAAGACGCAAAAAACCGTGCAACTTTGACCAGAAAATTCCAATGAAAATCTTGTCCCACTACCCACTGGTACTTCCTTCAAAAAAAATTCACCATCCTCAAACATTTTGCAAAATCTTTTCCCACCAAAAGGAAGCCTAGTAAATGCCCCACAAAAGAAAAAAAAAGGGGGAAAGAAAAGCAAAAGAAGCAGGGAGGAGAGAAAGCAAAAGACGAAAGGGCAGTGAAACTTTCGAAATTTTGCTTTCTGCGCATGCCCGAACTTTGAAAGCTGTAATTTGGCATCAGGAACAAAAGCTAGTCCAGTGCTTGACTTGTAAACAACATTTTGGACAGTTTGGATTCTTTTTGGCTAGACAGCGACCTAAAAATGACTTGACTCACTTCAAAAGGCATTTTTTGGCAAAATGTCCAGGAGTCAATGGGTTAACACATATTTTGAGATGTCTGAATTTTCCTCACAGCTGTTTGTGAGGCCTCAATGTAGACTAAGTTGTCATCTGCAGTATCTGTGATGTCTGTTTACCAGATTTTTTGCTGCATTTGTCAAAACATCCTAATTGAGGACCTATTGATTCAACAGTGGATTACTGAGTCATATATTCAGCTGTTACACTCTTGTGTGTGTAAGCCTCTCCTTGGTAGGCAAGCAGAGTAATTTGTAAATTTTGAGCAGATGTGTTCAACTCAGCATGTTTTGGATATTGTTGTCATTGTTGGCCTATTATTTGACTTTAACTTTAAAAACAAGAATGTTTTGTAGACCCAAAATATTAATTCATGTCATTTTTTCAGTAATTTTTGTTTATTTTTTTGTTTTCAGTCTGGTATGGAGTTATATTTATTAGAATGGGCTCCTATCAAGATGGTACTTTCAAGTTTGTCATGAAGATTCCAGAAAATTTTCCAGATGGTGACTGTCCTGTAAGTAACACTAACACTAAAACATTCATCATAATCATCATCATCATCATTACTTCTTTATGTACACTACAGGGCTGTCATTAAGGGCTGTAACCCGTAACACCTGCTGCGGCTGAGTACGCTTGATGGAACGTCAATGTTATGGGTGATCTTGGCCCCTTGTCAGTGTAATTTACTAATAAAGCAACAACTTTGTTATGGGTGTGAAGTTCAAGGCAACAGGTGACTCAAAACTTAATGACAACCCTGCACTAGTCACTGCTTTTGTTAGGGTGTGGGGAGAATTGCAGAAATTGTGTGGCATCTTTAAGCAGGTTTTGCAGCAAGAAAGAGAGCTGTTGTGTGGTAGATTGTTGTGATTGCCTGAGCTAATCTAAGTTTGGTTCACAAGGGACTTTTTTTCTGTTTACCTTACGTGTGACATTATACTCAGTCTTGACTCTGGATAAAGGATGATATTTTATCAAAGTCATCAATGCCTTGCCTTAACAGAAGAAAAATGGAGGCACATCAACATCAGTAGTATTTTTTTCACCCTACCACTCTAACAACAGCAAAACTTAGATTATTTTACAACTTCTCACAACACCAAGTTCTGTGTCCATGTCAGACAACTTTAATAGAAATGGCTGATCTTGGAAAAGAGATCCAAGTTGGTAGATGTCCTACTAAAAGGTCTTGAACAGGAAGGTTACATACATTTAGAACACAACAATTTTTTCCCAATCCTGAAGGTGACTCTAATTCTGGATTAACTAATTTCTGCTTTGAACATGTGCCCTTGCTTTAGACAAGTCACTTTGCTACACAAAATGTTCTCAATGTTCCCAAGTTTATGGACTTTCATCTTTCAATGACAGTTTCTGGTGAATGTTGGTCGTCTGAAAAAACCTCAAAAAAGGCGGCTAGTCAACAGTTAGTATATTAATTTGTAACAGACTGGTGTTCCAGAGCTTGAAATAATTTCCCGGCTGGCGCCGGTCAAGTTGTCCGGTCAAACTTATTTTTGCTCGGACACAACCCATTTTTGGCCGGACAAATATCCATTACGTCATATCTCTATAAAATCCCCCCTCCCCCCGCATAATGTTTACATATCAAGCAAGTACATTTTCTACGCCTTTATTGTACATGCAGCCTCGAACTCAATGCTGGAACGCACGGTACAGCCGCAAAGTTCGGCAGAATCAATATTACATTTGTGCATACAACTATCGCTTCAGTTCTTTGTCTTCTATACGGTTAAATTTTAATACCTACTTAAGTCGTGAAGTTGATGGAATATGTGAACTTTCTGTTTAAATGGTTTGTTTCCCTTGAAAATCACCTCTCAGGGATGTTTCGTCAATCTCGGAATTTAGACCTAGAGTGATTCACACAAAATGTCGACAAGTCGACAAACAAATGTAAACTTGCTTTCGTTTTATTGGACCGGACCTTTGTACCGACACTGAGAGGCACTGTTAATTCACACCGCTACACACGCTTTCTCCGGAACACCCGCTAATTTGCGGTGACGGCTTGATGAATGACAAAGCGAAAATTTGCAACCACCGGAAATTTTACAACCACTATTATGAATCATTTGTTAAAAGTTTTTGGTCTGGTAGTATCTCGTTCTGTCTTTCTCCTTTTCATTCACGAACGCCAATAATGTTGAAGCTTTAAAAATTTAAAATTTTCTTTACAAGGGTAAACGACCGGACAAATTGTCCGGCCATCCAAGGATTTGACCGGACAAAACCTATTTTTGACCGGACATTGTCCGTTGACCGGCCGTTATTTCAAGCCCTGTGTTCCATCCAGGTGGAAAGTGATACTGTAAAAGACTTATTTTTACTTTAGAAAGCATATAGCTGCCCTGGTAGAAATTCTACACAGGATGTTAATATGATCCTACAATGTAGTTTGTAGGATCTTGAAAATATCATCTTTAAGATTCCATAGGATCCTAAATGAGATCCTGTAGGATCCTACAGTTTGTAGGATCTTGTAGGATCTTATAGGGTGTTAAATAGGATCTTCTGCAGGATCCTGTAATACTTTACAGGATCCTGATAAGGATCCTGCAAATCATGATTAGGAGGATTATTACCATTTAAGATCCTGCCTAGGATACGATCCTACAGAAATCCTAAAACATCCTCTTGGATCCTGTATAGGAATACTAACAGGGTAAGTGCAATAAGCACAAACCACTTGGCTCATGTTGCTGCAGACTTAACTTTCACTGTACTAAGTTCTAACCTTATAATTCTTAATGAAATGTTATTTTGCAGACTGTCATCTTTAAGCCCCCAGTGTTTCACCCTGTTGTAAATATGGAGACTGGAGAGCTGGATGTTAAAAGAGCTTTTCCAAAATGGAGGTAAGATGCAAGCAAAACAAGTACATATAGAGTCAACCAGAGGGCCAGACCCAGACGTCTGCATTATAGTTTTTGCAGACCCAGATGTCTGCATTATCCCTACATAACAATCATTATGTAGGGATATATAGAGTTTATATGAAGTTTGGTATGTCCAGAACCAATAATTAATCCATCCATATAAATATTATATTCATATTATAGATGTAGTTCATTGTGGGAAAGCTCATGACAAATAAGACAGTAATTTTTGTGACCAAAAGTGATGATGAAATTTTGAAATAATTTTCAATTGTTTCTTTGCAGGAGAAATATTAATCACTTGTGTCAAGTGTTGCTGTATGCTAGAAGAATATTTTACAAAATTGATCTAAAGAATCCACTAAACCCTGAAGCAGCCCACCTGTGAGTACCACTATTAGTCTAAATCGTCACAAAACTGTTAAGTAATTTTGAAATTAATAAAAATTCTTACATCTCTGTTCTCTATTCCACAGATATGAAAATGATAGGGATACATTCAAACAAAAAGTTAATATGTCCTTAAGAACCTGTCTTAACGAGCTGCATTTACCTCTTGCAGACGATCCTCATGCGATTAGGTGAGAGAGAATTTCTTTGACCTGACTGACTATGTAAATCAAGTTAACCTCACCTTGCGGACACTGGTTATCTGTGCATTGTGTATTTTTGTTAATTCATGATTGTTTGCTAATTGAAAACAACATAAAATGGGGGTGATAGGCCTGTATGACTCCCACGTGTATGTTTTAACAGTTCTTAGAGTTTTGCCTGTACTAGTACATCTTTCAATGAATGCCCTTGTGCACAATGGTCTTTGTGTCAGTAAAACATGTGCAGTGCATTTAATCTCTCAAAGAGAACACAAGGTGGAAACAATAAAGTTTGTTCTGTTACTCATGAGTTGTATGTTAAGATGGTCTTTGTATCGATAAAAGGTGTGTCACCCATGCATGACATTTTTAATTTTCAAGAGTCTGCTTAATACAGATGCACGGATATCATAGTAAGTCCTGTTTGTTGTGTCAAGATTCAGTCTTGGCACTGAAGTTAGTTCTGTTAGCCCAATCATTTTGCCTCAGGTTAGAATTTTAGTGCTGCCATGTTTTGTCTTTATTAACTGTTGACAAGAGCTATTTATTGTGTTGAACAGGTTTGTTGAACTGAGTCCGGATCAGCACGATGAAATTAAAAACCAAATAATCGACAATCAGGTAAAGTGAAAATTTTTTCCATTTTTTCAATCGTGACAGACTGTAAAATGCTATTCAACTTCCGTCAATCTACATGCAACAGGTTTTTACTTTAGTGAAAGCAAACACCAGCCACTATAAAACGTTTAATGAAGTTTTTCAACCTGTTTTTATTTGGAGGCTTAATGATGTAGTAGTTAGCACATCAGACTTCCCTTTGACAGTCAGTCGATACTGTCTCTCTTCACCCTTCTGTACAAATCGGTACTGGTCAAAAATGGTGAGGGTAAGCTCACTAACATTTAATTCCCATCTAGAGGGAGTAGATGCTTCATGCTTGCAGAAACCGGGTTAAGCCTCAGCTGTGCAGGCCATGTAGGCCCAAAGGGCAACTTTACCTACTTACCTCTTTAAAACAAGAAGCTACATGTACACTTCTACCTCCTTTGTTCCTCACCATAAGGGTGTAAAGTATGAATCTGGAGTAAATTTAAAATGCAGGAAACCAGAGTATTACCTACATGTAGTAAGAAGAATGCAAGTCATTGTAGAATGTTTTTACTGACCAGTTCATCCAAGTATTCTTCATGTTTTCGTATAAGTTCCTTGGCCTTTTTTTTAAGTGAAACATTCTTCCGAAAAATAAAAAATTTTGTCAGTAGTGATCAAAGAGCATGTGCTTGTTACTGGTCAGTTTTTTACACTTTATTGGCTGCTTGAAACACTTCATACAACAATATTCAAGTGGATTCAAGCCACTGTTGGCCATTAGATTATAGTTGGATTTTAACCTAGTTTCTGCCAAGAAGCCACTACTTCCATCCATCCCCCTAGATGGCTTGCTTGTCCACTGCGGGGTTATCCTCAGCATTTGGTTAGGTTCAGCAATTATAATGTTTTATAGTACAACACTAAATTTTGGCGTGCTCCCATTGGTCAAAATCGATCTCGTGACACGATATTGTCTCTCCTCAGCAGGCGCCTCAGCAGGCGCCCGTTTTTGGCAATTTTCACTCAAAATTTAGCGTTGTACAATAGAAAGTCCTTCCGTCTCAGGCCCTATGTGTGATAGGTTCCCTCAGAAATTTGATGTTCAAACTTTAATATTGGTTGTGAACATCAAATGAAGGGCCCGGTGGAAAAAGGACGTAAGTGACGATTTGAGGTTAAAATCGAAATTGCTCCTATTTAGCTGAACATTGGCACACAGGCTGGTTTTCATGTGAGGAACGCCGTTGCGCACTTATTTCTTGACCTGAGATCTAAAATTTCAAGAATTAGCATATTACTTTTGCTTAAAACTGACACAAAGAAAACAACAGGACCGCGGATTCTAGGTTGAATTCCTTTGTTTTAGTTCAGGCAGAGAACAAAAGGAATCTTTCACGCATCACTTGAGCAAGTTCAGTTCAACAACACTTTTCACGCAAAAGTAATACGCTAATTCTTGAAATTTTAGATCTCAGGTCAAGAAATAAGTGCGCAACAGCGTTCCTCACATGAAAACCAGCCTGTGTGCCAATGTTCAGCTAAATAGGAGCAATTTCGATTTTAACCACAAATCGTCACTTACGCCCTTTTTCCACCAGGCCCTTCAAATTTCCTCGGGCAACCTATCACGCGATAGTGCCTTTGACAGAAGAACTATATTGTTTAAATAATAACTCAAATTTCATTGTTCTTCTAATTCTTCTTCTGGCAATTTTCGCTCAAAATTTAGCGTTGTACAATAAGAAGTCCTTCTGTCTCAGGCCCTATGTGTGATAGGTTCCCTCAGAAATTTGATGTTCTAACTTTAATATTTGTTGTGAACATCAAATTTCCTCGGGCAACCTATCACATGATGGTGCCTTTGACAGAAGAACTCTGTTGTTTAAATAATAAATCAAATTTCATTGTTCTTCTTCTTGTAATAATAATAATAATAATAATAATAATAATAATAATATAATAATAATATTTCAGCTTTAGGAACACTTACACAGAGTCTCGGTGCTCCTACAATTATGCAGATAAAAAGAATCTAATACTGATACTAATTTACACAGAGCAAACCTGAGAGTCTTCCAACTGCTAATGCCCACAAGTCAGGGTTATCATGGATGAAGAAAGGTTCCAATCAGATCTTCAGCAAGCAAGAAAGCTAGCATGGCGAGAATCAGTGAACATAGGACCTTTGCCACCACATGATATACCCAGCCCTTCCTGGTAATCCATTCAGAGCCTAACTTGTCATTCCACCAGAAAAAGAAAAAGACATTATTAATTAGTTAACATTATGAAACTTTCCAAAGTTTAAACAAATAGTTGTGAAATAAGTTAATACTTTTGTTATCATTGAGGTATTCTGGACTAGAGTAGGCCTAGTCTGCCTTGTTTTTAGTGTAAATAATATTTATTTGTAATTGTTCATAAACAGTCTTAGAGATTTCACCTTGACAAACTATATTAACATGACACATACAACGAGACTTTGAAAAGAGATTAGGCCTAACCTTGTCACCAGATTGGGTTCAGCAGTATTTCACTCTGTCCAGAAATTGTAATTTTCAAAAGAAGAATAGGTTGAGTGACACTCAAAACACCAGCTTTTGAATTTCTCTGTATCTCTGCTCCTTGTTTGAGAATTTCATGGGCAAGCTTTCGGAGGTCTAAAAATGTTTCATACCACTACAACAGCTTTTGGGGACACCATTTTAAGTTAAGCTTTTTAATTCTTGGTGGGGGGGGGGGGGGGGGGTGGGGGGGGCAAGGAGGCATGCCTACACATTATTTTAACCTTTTCAGTCCCAACATCCACTTGCATATTCTCCTCACTGTTCTTCATATATTTCTTATGTTACTAGTTGGGAGAATTTGCTTAAACATCAACACATTTCATGTCTGGTGATCATTTCCTTTATTCTCGTGACCTGTATATTTGATCAGCTAGTGATATTGTAAGGAGAAATTAGGTGCTTGTCACTATTGAGGCTTAAAGGGTTAATATGGTTGTGGGACAATGCTTGAAAGCTTGTAGCATGTGAAGATTAGCATTACAAAACTTGGTTGTCATTCTAAATACTAACATGATTCACCCAAGGATGGGTAAACGGACTGTAGATTCAGCCATCTTGAACACTGCCTAACTTGAGTCTATAGTCATCTTGAACAGAGCCCAGTTTTCCTTGAATATAGTGTTTACAGTAACATGTCACTCAGATTTACAGTGATATTTTACAGTAACATGTCTCTCCCACTTTCACAACCCCCCTCTTTTTCATGAGTGTTAAAGATGGCAGGAAGAATTCACAAACTTAAGCTTAGTGTCTCTTTTAACATATTTTGACGTATTTTAATATGATTTAGGAAACTATCATCTGAATAGAAGGTAGACAAAAATTAACGTAGTTAGATATTAATGATTTGTCGACCAAAATTTCGATCGTCTTTGACCTGTAATAATTTATTGTAAAATAATAAGTATATGTTGTGTCAGAGAAAAATAGAAAGCCCTTAGTGCAAAATTGCTTTCAAGTGAAGTTCCCATGAGCAAAAAAAATTCCCACAGAATCAATGCATTGTCAAACTTTACAATAGGAATTAATAAGGTGTAAAATACAATTAAGACAATTTGTGTAATTTTAGAGCCATCTAGCGCACATGTAATGTAGCCAAGTAAATGAGTGAGACTGTAACAAATCACAAGGCCAAAAACGGCTGTCATTTAATGTACGCGATGAAACCCGTTTCATGAGTGTGTTTATAAATACTGTTAAAATATTGTTTCATCGGAAAATACACAAAGAAATGATAATTATTGCTAATGTTTGTCTTTTATGGATTTTCATTCACTCACTTAGTACCTAGATTATGGAATTATTTACCACTAATCCTCAAATAATGTGAAGAGTATTTTTTTTTACACTGTGCGAGGCCTTAAAAGGCCTCATTGTGTCACGTGGAACGTACGGCCCCCTTAGGACCTTTAGAGCTTTCTGTAATCGGAGGGGTTTTCACAGGGTGCTGTGATCGGTCCCATACCCAAGCCCCAACTTAGAGGTCCAAGGACTGTCCTTAATCGGGTCTCTCCCCATCGGACAATCCAACGTGGTTGGCCCTACCGGGCACCAAAGCCCCAGCCGACATAGCTGTTGGGTCCTCTTGGGAACATTAAAGCACACAAGCTTCACCGCCATCACAAGACAAGCGCAGGATGGAGACAGGGTGACATACCCAAATGGTGAGGGGAAATACGTTAGAAAGTTTCCGCGGTGTTTTCATAATTTACAAAATTGTGGAACGCTTTCAGTCCAGAACAAAAAAAATAGAGCTTCCAAACAATCACAAAAATCAAATCTTTGTCGTTTGTGTTTACTCTTTTTATCTTCAACCCAAACTCGTTCCCAGCTCGTAATGGATTCTCGGGTCATCTTCGCTGCACCGATCCTTTGGGTCCTCTACAGTTCTTTACTACCTCAGTTTCACGTTGGCACCAAAATCATAAAACAACTCTGGCTCTGTTTGCGTGAAATAGTGTTTGCAAGAATGCACTTATTCTCAAACTTGTGATTCTATTAACCAACCAGACAGACCAGGAGCCCGTTTCTCTAAAGTCCCGATAACTTTTCGGGCCCGGAAAGCTATTTTATGTACGCGATGTTTACATTGAAGACTCAATTTTTGTTGGTTTTAAAAGCTGAGCAATAAAATTCTATGTTGATAAAACAAGTAAGGCTGATATGCGGGCTAAAAACTACGCCAACGTGCTATAGATTTTGATTTTAAAATATAGCTCCGGGCCCGAAAAGTTACCGGGACTTTCGAGAAGTTGTACGGAGTTGTAAGCGCGCTTATGACCTAGTGAAAATCAAAAATCGGAGTCGTAGGCGGAGTCATAAGCTCGATGGTTCAATCTAAGTCGGAACAATGAGAAATTTTCTATTTTCCGCTTACGATTCCGTCGCTTACGATTTAGTGAAAATCTGATGGTCGGAAAGCGGAAGGATAAACCAATCACAGTGCTCGTTCCCACGCTTTGTGATTGGTTTAGTTCTTCCGCTTCTGCTTCCGACTCCGACAACCTAGTTTTCACTAGATCGAGATTCGTAAGCGGAATCGGAACGTTGTTTTCACTAGATCAAAACGCTCTGAGCTTCTGATTACGACTCCGACTCCGACTCCGTCGCTAGTGAAACCCAGCCTTAAATGATGATGTCGCAAAACACAGTGAATTCAAAGTCGAATTCTCCTTATTGTCTTTAGGCGTTATTGTATTTCACGGGTAACGCGGGAATTAGAGAGTGTGGCGTTTGAAGGGCGATGGGAAGGATTGAAGAAAAACGCTTCCTCGCGCACTGTGCTCATTCCTGACGTTTCCGAAGAATTCCTAATTCTTGTCCAATCAGAGGACAGCTCGAGAACACTGAAAGTCAGCGCGTTGTTATAAACAAACTCTACGTTGCTAAGTAACTTAAAAAAACTTGGGTTTATCGTCCACTTCTCGGTTGCTGTTTGTTTGTTTTTTTTTTTTTGAACGGAGGTTAAGTTCAAGAAACCGTTAGTGATTACATTGAACACTTACCACTGAGAACCAGACGTAGGACAGCCGATCATGAACAACTTCAGTAAATCCATCAGGGTGATCTTGAAATCCTTGAACAAAAAAACATTATGTTAAAAAAAACACAAACATACAAAAACAAAGCAAAACAAAACAAATGTAAAACAAAACAGAAAGTCGTAAAACGAACAGACTGAGAAACAAAACAACAACTATCGAATCGCCGATTACACAAGTCTGTAAGAAATTTATTTCAAGATAAAAGCCCCAATACTTGAAGTGATCTGTTTCACTTCTGAACTGAGCAGATATTTTAATTTGTTAGCTTAATTCAGCGCAAAATAAAATATTTCTTACCCGGACCCTCACCAGGAAAAACGCCAACCAGCGTAACCGTTAAAATTGCGCACGAAAATAACGCGACTTTCATGTTTACAACCACTAACACTCAGCTGAATCACAAGATATCTTATCTGTACGAAAGGCACAGGCAAAATGCCAAATGAAGAGATATACTGACGTTTCAATGGAAAGTTTGCGCGTCATAAAGAAGTTTGGGATTCAAGCGCGAGGGAAAGAATGCGCGCGAAAACCTGACGAACGTGCACGAGCAGGAACACGCGCCCAAGACGCCTGGCCTATGCAAGAGCGCAAGAAGAATCAGGTTGGTCATTAAAAGCGTTTTTGTGTCTCTTGTCCGTATTTCTAATTTTCGCCTTTTTGAGTCCTTGTTTGACTGAAGAATCATAGGGTAAAAAGTAACTTGGAGTAGCTGCAGTCCTTTCAAACGTACTTCAAGAGTTTTGAAGTACTCTTAAGGCCCGTTTACATGCGATTTTTGTCGCGCTTTCCAATGCAACTTTTGTCGCAAGTGTAAACTAGAGGCGATTTCATTGCAATTGTTCTGCGAGTCGAGTGCGATATTTCCTGCTGTTTCCCAAAAAGCGCCTCCAAGTTGCATCAAGTTTCGAGCATGTTCGAAACCTCTCTGATATCGCGGCGACAAATCGCACTGAAATCGCCGCTAGTTTACACTTGCTCGAGGGCGACAAAAAATACATTGAAAAGTACGACAAAAATTGCACAAATAATTGAGACTTGTATTATTATCTTGTGCGAGACTATCAATTGTAAAATCCTTTTGCCAAAATACATGAGAAATTTCTTTAACGTCTCGCAGTTTGGAAGAATCCTGGGAAGGAGTTTGTCTCAGACAGTCTCGCTTGATGCATCTTACATAACTGACTTGTCTAAAACGGGATGAGCGCGTCCTCCATGCACGTTGCCGTTTGTCCGAGTGGAATCTACATAAATTTCTTCCAAATTAGACCAACTGGACCGTACACGGCTGTCATTGTCATTTGGTAACATTGTCAAGAACATTCATCGTGCAACTTAAGTTTCTCATTTGTTGTTGACATTGAAAGTAACCTGAACGTATCATCTAACCTGTATGGCAGAACGAAAGAAAAAGGGGCAAGTCTTTTTTACATTCCACAGGTCAAAATGCGGGCAACTGTGCTGTCGATCCATAAACAAGCTAAACAGTGTCCGCTTAGGGAACCTGGTGTGTAAAGAAGGCCTTTCATACGGGGAGGATGGGTGGGGGTGGAGAATTCGAGGAACGCCCTTTCTTCGCGTTCGCTCCCAGGTTAACGTCCAGGCAACTGGATAAGGCTTCTTTGGTCGGCAGTTCATTACAAATGAGTCGCTAAAAAACGTTTCTGTGGTACCTCTAACTGGTGACAGACTTCTTTGGTTAAATAAATATTCAAGAAGGACGTTTAAACCCTATCACAATATCGCCAACAGTAGTCCACTATTTGATGGCTGGCTTGGATTGCTGAAAAAACTGCTCTCAAACTGCCAAAACCGCCGTTTTTCTTGTTTGTTTGCTTAACTTGTTCCGTTTTTAATACAGAATTGTAGAGAATCAGAAAAGGAAGTGTTCAACAAAAAGAAAAAAAGAGAGGCTACCAAATCTTAAAGAGAATTAAATCCGTCCAAAGATATTGCTGCTCCAGCCAGCCCTATCTTTTTCTACAGTATTTCAGGCCTTTCAAGGTTTTTTTCCCTCCATATTGGCCACGGTGTAAACATGACGCGAAATACACGATGCATGTTTGGATGCGAAAAACGGGACACTTTTGACAAATATTTCCCTAAAATTACAGTTCTGGAACTTATATGAATTGTTAACTTACGATATCAGTGAAAAGAATTCACTGATTAAGAGTAGAAGGCAAGCAGAATCTTCTGCAAATCTTTTATTAATTTTCCTGACGACATTGAAAGGGTTTTATAGACAATGTAAGAGAAATTAAAATCGAGACTGTCGGCTTTCTAGTACAGTTACCCCCTTCCAGTTGCGTCAGTAAACACTTTGGGGAAAATTTACAGAAATTATTTGACATAGGATTCCCGTATTCTCTAATATGCTGTACTTCGCACCATGTTCGCACCCCGCCATATTGGCGAAACAAGCCTTTGAAAGGTCTAGATTGACATTGTGATATAAATGGCGTGCGCAGTAAGGCTGCGCATAAGCAATTCGTTAACTTTTGCCTGGAACCATGTAACAAATTTTGTCGCTCTTTTTATGGGTTTCTTGTTATCATTACAGCATGTTGGAGGATTGTTGCAAAAACTAGCCAGTCGTCGCAATGAATAGCCTGCGAAGCAAGTCTCCTCTTCGCCATGCCCTTTTGAAAGATCCTCGTTATGAAAATTCCACATTAAAGATCTGCCATCCGTTTCAGAGATTCCACTAATAAAGACACGCCTTTTTTTAAAATTAAGACTACTTATTACAAAGTTGACATAGATATTCTTGCCCCTCGTTCCCCGCTCCCCGGGTTTTAAAAACGCACTTGAAAAACAAGGAAGCGGCGAGTCCAATAACCCACTGAAGCTGGTATCAGATGCTGAAATCAGTAGTTAAATTAGGCACCGGTTTAATTTTTTAGCGAACAACCAGCTCTCTAAGAAGAATATATCACTTTAAGGACTCAAGTACTATCGCTTGTAATCCCGGGGTAATCGTCTTAACTGTTTCTGAGGACCGTGGGCCCAAATATGTGCACGTTGTTTCACATTTATAAATTTTAGACGTTTTTAGGCACTGGTCACGCGATCGAATTAAAGCACAACAGTTGAGTCAGGTCAGTCGGGTGAGTCTTTCCAAATGCTCAGCTCTTCAAGTTTGCTTCCATGTTTGGATCGATTTAATACTGAATTGTGTGAACTCTTTTAATGTCGAAACTGCAAAGTTTGCTCTGCTGATCCTCCCGGTAAGACTGACTGAAAATACAGAGGCCAACATACATGTACACGAGATAAAACAACGTAAAAGTGCCAGTTCCAGTGGAATAATTATATATATACGTTTAAAAAGAGTGATTCATGGGAACAGCAGCGAACCCAAGTCCAGGCGTAGATCGTTTGACAGCTCGTCAGTTCAAGATTTTCGTGAATCAGTTACGCTGTGATGACTTAGCCATGTCGGCCAGTGTACTAATGGCATCACAAAGACCCACACCGGTCACAGCGGAGGCTCCATGAACCTGACAAGGATTTGCCGTGTGTTGCAGAAGCTTAGAGAACTTCTCAGCAACCTCCTGCGGGCTGAGGGCTCCAGAAAGGTCTTGCTTATTGGCAAGGATTAACACAGGGAGACCCATTACCTTAGGGCTTTGAAGGGCGGTGAAAAGGTACTGCCTTGCTTCTGTGATCCTTCCCACGTCAAAACTGTCCACGACGAACATGAATGCTTGTACTTCTTGGACTAAATGAGACGTACTCCAGTCAAGTCTGAATCTTTCATCGCCTGAGAACTCCCATATCCCAACGTTGACTCCCTTCAGGCCCTGACTTAAATTGGTACCAGATGTAAACGTCGGAGCAAAAGTCGGGCGGATGGACTCCGCTGGATCTCCACTGAGGCTATTCACAATTCCGGTCTTTCCAGAACCATTGAGGCCCAGCATGAGGATATCAAGACGGAAGTCCTTTCTTTTGAAGCAACAAGAATTTTGTATTCCCATACTGAGCGATCTTGAGTTTCACTGAACTTATTGCAGGTTGTTTTTGTGACCAGAATGCACTTCCGTTAGCCAAAATTGTCCGCGTCAGTCATGTGTCGCGTGCTTAGAATCGGTACTTTATAGGGAATCAACCGGAAAGGGCACTTAATTGTTTTTTTTCAGGGGTCGAGAATTACTTTAAAAATGGATATGTGCTTCCCTTAGGAGTGTGTTTTGCCTGTAGAATTTGATGAATCATCTGACACAAGGATAGGGCAGAGATTTTTGTCGTTTTCGCCTTAAAATACAGTAGAATCCCATTATCTCGAATTTGGCGTCCGGTATGTTAATTTAAGTGTGACTTCCTGTGGAAGTCGGACTGGAGTAATCACGATATTGACTGAATGAAAACAGAAAACACGTTGCCCAGAAACGTCTGTATAACAAGCTTTGGTATATACCAAACCAGTGGATAGTATTTGCTATTCACCTCACAGCATTTTTCTGGATTTCGCGCGCGAGTTTTCTCTCATTTCTCAGAAAAAAGGAACTGTTTGGTGTTGGCTATCTACTGGTTTGGTACATACTCAAACAATTACTCACCTCAGTTTGGGTGAAGAGTGGTAGATGTTTACCTCACCGTGAATATCAGTCACTAAACATTCACCTCCACTTTGGCGAATAATTGTTAATTGTCTTACAATTAGGAAAATCCCTGATTTTCAAGATATCACAGTTGTCTGAGAGTGCACCCTATGCCAACATGTTCCACGAAAGTTGAAAGTTGAATCAGAAACACGGAAGTAAATATGAAACAAGAACACAACGTTATGTGCAGCCAATATTGATAGACAGACCTACAGAGAAGATTCTACAAGCATTGTTAGTTCAACAACTTGTATCCACATTCAGTTTTGTTGAAAATAGAAATGACTCCAATCTTGCTGTACATACATAAATAATTCATTTAGTAAAGCAGGTCAGTATATGGCAGTATCAAGCTGATGTGGACCTGCTATAATTAAAAATATAATATATATATAAAAATATAAATATAAAAAAATATAAATATGTAATGTTTTTTTGAAATAAAATATTTCAAAAACGTCTTCAACCACTTTCTGTGCAGGGGTGTAAACTACAGATATTTTGGTCAGATTATGACTGATGACTGGTCATTGAACATTGAACATGGACATTTTAATATCATAGATTCGTTTGAATTTCCATTAAAAAAGGAATGCCTCACCCCCCCTTTCCCATTTCAATATTACAATGTCACATACAAGCAGCACTAGTCAGGAGGGGAAAAGAGGGGGGGGTGACAACTTGTACTTAACATGACATAAAATGCTGAAATTTTATTCTGTGAAGTATTTATACAAGGGAAATTAAATACTGTTTTAATTTGCCCCAAATTATGTTGTCTTAAGTGTTCTTTTGATCAGTTCAGCCACTTCAGCTGACCTGAGACTCTTCCACATAGAGTTGTCCAGCTCATAACAGTTTCCCTTCCAATTAAAATGTGTCGGCGGATCATTCTCCTGGTTTCCTTTTCTGTACTCAAAGTGTGGGCTCAGTTCAATGGCAAGGCTTGATTTAATAAGTGCGACTCCACCAACTTTATCAGGACCTGGGTGATAAATTCTGCCACTCTCTGGGAGCATGCACACCTTTTCTGGTTGGAATGGAAATGTCATAGCCTCACCAATTCCACTGAAAGTCAACAGTCCTGGCGACTTGTTGTCACCAGGATCTTCAATGACTGTTGCAAAAACGACTGGCAAGTCATCACAACGAATGTAGTTCATTTCCCGACCACATGGTGAAACAAATGGAAAATCCTCTGAGTACCTTGTGGTTTGATTTTGTTTCAGTCTTTTGAAGAAAAACTTGAGAAATTGCTTGTCTGAAAGTACAACAAATTGAGACAAAAGTTAATGATTGGTAATCCAGGGAACATCACAGTAAGATTTCACACAGGTTACAAATTTATGCAAAACTGTACAGTACCTTTGAAGCAGGTAATAAAGTTTTTCACTTTGGTGTCATCCAGGAATAACTGAAAGAAACAAGAAAGTCCATTACGCATTACAACTGGTCTACTGTGCAGGTGTTGAATTCAGAATACAAAAAAGAATTCAACAAGTAGCATGTGTTTATAACATAAAAATATGGCACGACAATAAGTACATACTGAAAACAAGAAGTTTAGGGCACCTCACTGCACCCCACTTCCAAGTGGCTCAGGGTAATAAAAATTAAAAAAATGTCTATCACAGATATCACGACCAATGCTCACATGAAAAAAAAAAACCTTTTCAGATTGGTCCTCCCACGTCACATACATACCCAAACATGGCCCTTAATGACAGTCCTGAGTAATGGTAATGTAATGGCTTATGCAGTTTGTGTAGCACATTTTTCATGTACATGTTCAATTTTACTTTACTGAAACTAAAGTGCGATTAACAATAATAATAAACCATCTGAAAGCAATGGTCACACAACACAACTCCACTGGATGACCAGTACCTTAAGCATGCGCACAGCCACATCACCCGGGCAGTGGCAGCCATGGACAGCTGTTTCGCCCTTGTTAGGACTCGTCAGCATGGCATAGCCCCAGGCAGAGAGCCGAACAAAGTTTAGTGTATCATCTGCTCTTTACTGATGAGGTGAGTGCAAAGCATTCCTTTAAGTGACAGCTCCACATTGACAAAGTGGTAGCTGTGGCTGTGACTGTTCAAGACAGTCTTAGAAATGCGTATGGAGTGAACAGTTGCAGTCACAGTTACCACATTATTTTGTCAATGTGGAGCTGTCGCTTAAAGGAGTGCTTTGCACTGGCCTCAGAAGTAAAGGGCAGATGATACGCTGAACTTTATTCGGCTCTTTGCCTGGGGCTATGCCATGCTGATGAGCCCTAACTAGGACGAAACAGCTGTCCATGGCTGCCACTGCCTGGGTGATTTGGCTGTGTGCATGCATAAGGTACTGGCCATACCACAGAGTTATGTTGTGTGACCACTGCTTTCAGATGGTTTATTCTCTCTTTTCCCACTTCTTGTTCCTTCCCGCCCCCTTTCTTCAAGGTTCCTGGGCCTCTGTTCTTCCCCCCAACCCCATTATTTTGAATTTCCAGAAATAATTCTAGATTGTACTTTCGTCAGGTTTTATGGAAACAATCAACGCTATATAGCATAGTAACCTTCAGACATAACTGTGTAATCACTAATGTATGCATTCCATAAGAGTCACGCAACTTCAGTTTAGTGGAAAAACGTAGAGCGTTAACTCCCTTTAAAGAAACAGAAATAGTGCAAAATTTCCTTAATGCAATACCTGTCCCTGGTGATCAATGTAGTAAAAATACTCTCGTAGTTTAGGGGATGGTGATTGCCCTTGAACGTAAGACACAAACCGATGCACAACATGAGGTGACAGCACAACCTGTCCGCCCTTGCCGCTACACACACGTCCAAAAAGAGCTAACATAAGGCTGCCGGTCGTCTAAAACTGTATTGCCAACTTAAGAAGGACCTCAATGCGACCCTCAATGCAAGAAATACGGCATACAATAGTGCTTAATTACGTAACGCAGAGAAATAAAACGTTTCCTGAATCTGATAGTCAAGCGTGACCGCAAGGCACTGTGGGTTAGTTGTGCGCATGCTCTTTTCATGGGATCGCTGAATTGCTAATCAGCAAGCGGGCGCGAATTTTGCCTTAGTTTCGTTGAATTGTCAAGGAAAGTTGAGCCGTGTTTCACAAATATTTCAACAGTTTCTCTTTGAAAGAGTGACACCTCAACAACCATTTTCTTAAATTAACATGTGATATTGTCGCTTCGAAGCTATGGTCTCGGAAATTATTCAGTGGAGGGTGTAAGCGACGTTTTAGATAATGGCGGTACAGCAGAAACGATCATGGAAACTTCGTAAGTAAGACTTATACGTGATTTATCAGTTTAAAATTTCCCGTCGGGGTCAAAATGATACGTGAGTGTGACTTATTTAACGCAGTTTTGAACTGCATGTGTGTTTTACATTCATTAAGCAAACTCAAACGTTGTCGAATTAGCGGGCGCTGAAATCGCATGGCGCGACCCGGCGACCATGTGTGTTCGAAATAATTTCACTGCGTGCACGTCTAGTTTTCAAGCAAGCATAATTAAGTTTAAACGAGCATTAGAACGTCAAGGCCATGAGTGGTTATTTCGTTTTACACCAAACAGAAACTTTAGTTGTCTTCTGTTTTAATAGCTGTGCATATTTTCTGTTGACAGGCTATCCGTATAAATTCTATTATTTGTACTGTGTAATAATATTCCACAGAGATGCCGTTTGTCTAAATGGATTATTTAGCACGTTGTCACCTCCCAGATGTAATGCCGGAAAATTTTATCACAACGACAAGCTGCCTTAAACAACCTTTGTCTCTGATCAGCGCAATATGGTTTCTTATTTTTGAAGTGAGATTGTCGTAGTAAATGGTACATGTATTTGGCCAAGGGAATTGTTCTGTATGCAAGATGACAAATGTTTTATACACGGATTTAAACTGTGGACAGATACGTATTAAATAATAGTTTTGCTATTTGGTGCGGTCTTAGATCTCAAGCTGGTCACATACAAACTTATCAATTTATCTAATTATTTCGTTCACAGCCTGGTGTTTTTATTGGTTACATAAAACCGTTTCAGAGTAAACACACACATTGTGTACAACATGAAATGATGTTTATCGTCATTAATAATTTAAACAGCAATTTGCAGGTTTCAAATTGAATTCAGAGATTCTGTGATAATACATTTTACTAGTAAACTGTTGTTCCAAATTTAATTTGAAAACTAACTGTTGGAGAAAAAAACTTTTGTTCAGCAGATGGAAACTTTGTTGGGTTCTTTTCCCTATTTGGTGCCTCAAAAATCATCACATGTTGCAGTGATTTCCAAAGACAGGGTCAGGTTTCCTAGATTGATCTAAATTTTAATGATACTGCAACAGTTGTGTCTATTTAAACAACATTAATAGGGAGTCTTTGCTAAATACCCAAAGTTTTCTGTTTGTCAAGGTATGAAATTTGAATTAAAAAGTCTTGCTTCATATGTATTTCTGATACATAATTTCCTAAAAGATATTGAAATATGAGACCTTTGGAATCACTGGTTGGAATTAAGTTTGCTAATAAATTGCTAGGTTCAACCAGAACAGCTAGTCAAAGGATATTGCCCCTGATCACACAGCCTGAGAGTTTCTCCTCGGAGCTTTGCCACTTGTTAGTCAGCCTTTTGGCTGGCTGATCCATGAAGGTGCATGGGAAAAATATCTGAACTGTAGTGAAAGGTGGTGGTTCTTTGGGAGGAGAGGGGGGTATCCACCACCTTGTCAAGAAAACGAGGATCAGAAAACACTTTTTTTTCACTCAGAAAACATTTTTTCACTCTGGGATGCTGTGTCTCACACAGGATTTTATGTGCTGTTCACATTGCCATTCTATTGGACCTCTTTCTTTATTCATAGTGTATTTGTTTGTATTCAAAAAAGTTGTTGAGAAAGAAAGTGTCCCATCCAAGGATATGACACAAGGGCAGAGATCTGGGCGTAACCTGCAGATCTACTGGACCATTATGTCAAATTGTGGACACCGTATTAGTGACACCCAGTTATTATGGTAGGAACTGGAGTCCTGGCAAAGTAGAATTTAATGAGAGTAACTCCTGTAATTACAGACTCTCTATTAAAGACATCAAATTTTGGTCCCTGAATGGCGTCTGTTATAGCAAGATTTGACTTTACTACTCTACTGTGATTGTTCTGGCATGCCTCTCCCGTGTTGACTTGTGCAAGTGTATTTAGAATTCTACAGATATTTGGTGACTAATAGGAGACATGAGAAGTTTTCCTTTTCAAGAAATATTTTGTCCTTTTCTGTCTGACCTGCAGAGGAGTTTGTGGCGCATGGATCCAATGTGTCATGTCTGTCACTGGGTCCTTCTTCAGGGCGTGTCATGGTGACGGGAGGAGAAGACAGGAAAGTCAACATGTGGGCTGTGGGCAAACCAAATGTTATCTTGGTGAGTACCCCTCCCTCCTTGATTAATGCTTTGGCTTTAATTCTTTAAAGTAAAAGGGGACAGATAAAATATGGGCTTTTATTTTTCCTTTGTAGACCCTGTCAGGCCACACCAGTCCTGTAGAATATGTCAAGTTTAACAGTGGAGAGGATCTAGTTATAGCAGGATCTCAGTCGGGAACACTCAAGATATGGGACCTTGAAGCTGCTAAAAGTGAGCCTGAATCCATGCAATGATTATTATGCCAATTTTACTTGTAAAATAGAGTTAACTACTTGGAGCTTCTGGTCCCCCTTTTGCACCACTGTTATGTTCTGCTGTGTTAGCCATTCAGCAATTGTCAACACAACTTTATCACAAAAGGAGCTTGCATTACATGGGCCTTTACAAGAGATCCTCTGTATTTCATGATCATGAACTGCATTCCTTTTGAGACTTGTTAAAGATGCATTGTTAGTGTTCTGTAATAGATACTAGTTATCCTCATATCAGTTATATTCATTTCAAAGCCCCTTTTGCCATTTCATGTACATGTTGCATTTTGTTCACTAGTAGTTTACTAGGTGCTAAATTTATATTTGTTTCTTTCCCACCTGTCCCTAACCCCAAAGTCAATAAAGCTGGACTACTGGCTTGGGTGAACACCTGCCACTTTGTGTTGTGCGTAGCAGGCTGGGTGGGGCCCTTACCCCAACTTAGCTCTTAGGCACGTCTGGGTGTGGCATGCGCCACATCCGTTGGCTCATCCGTTGCTTCGCAGGGTGTGTTGCTGCCACCCTTACTGCATTACACATTATTGTCCAGGGTGTGTCGCTGCCACCCCTATTGCATTCACTTTGCAGGGTGTGTTGCTGCCACCCTTACTGCATTACACATTATTGTCCAGAGTGTGTCGCTGTCACCCTTATTGCATTCACTTTGCAGGGTGTGTTGCTGCCACCCTATATTACGTGAGGGTGCACCCAACAACCATAGTCCCATTTACTGCCAAACAACTGTGTAGTTCTGTTGTGTTTATTTTGCGTGCATTTCTAAGCAACAAAGTTGTTAACATGAACATAATTATACAGCTGAACCTCCACTCAAGGCTACCTCTCTACAATATTTAGTTTTTGTTTGTCTGGGTCACCAATTCCATTCACTGTTACTGAAACCTCTCTGCAGTTGCTGTGTTCTCTCTATCCCAGCTATCCATCCTTTCAATTGAAGGGGTGCCTGGAATAAAGCCCCAAGTGAACTTCTGATGAACTGCTAAATTCTCCTTCCAATTTTCCTTGTGTATGTTTTTAAATCAAAGGGAGAATTTGATATTAGATCAGCAGTCACTTAGGACCTTATTCAATGCACCCCTTCAATTTTAATTAGCATTGTAATTGAAACCCTCTAATAACACCTACAACTACTTTTCAACAGTCATGTTCTTATCCCCAAAATGGCCATCTCTTTCCATTGGTCGTCGTTGCTAGTCCCGTCTATCAATTCATTCATTCACTTGAAACTCTTGCTGAAATCTTGTCAGAACAGTCATCTCTTTTGTTTAGTGTCTATATTCGTCCTATTCACTGATCCATACAGTTTGTTGTGAATTATTCTCTTAATGAAACAACCCCAAAATGGTTGAACTTTTGTACAGTGGCCTTGGTTCTTTGTCCCTATACACTGAAACACTCTTACTGAAACCTCCTCGTAACTGTCACCTCTTTGCGACAGCCATGTATGTTGTCCACTAATCTGTTCTCTTCTTGAAACCTTGTTCAACTTGGATATCAGACCTGATTTTAATTTTTATTCTGAGTGTGAACATATTGGAGGGCCTCTACTGAGCATGCTTCTTTCTTTCAGTTGGTGCATGTTTGAAAAACAAAACATTGTTCTTCCTTTGTCAGTATTAACATTTGATTATTGTTTCAGTTGTTAGAACTCTCACAGGACACAAGAGTAGTATAAGAGGCATAGATTTTCACCCATATGGAGAATTTGTGGCTTCAGGCTCCTTGGATACAAATGTAAAGGTGAGTTTACTGATGCTGCAGCAGTTCAAGAATGAAGAGAACAACAACAACACAGTTTTGGCATTGGTGACAATGCAAAAGTACCATCTGATTAAAACACTGATGCCATTCTGAATAGCTGAATTCCCTTATGAAAATAAACCCCCCTCTCCCCTCGTCCCATACACACACACGTGGTCACCCACGTCCAAAAGTAAGCCTGAAAATTATTTGAAACCAATTGTTACATGTGATCCAGGGCTTATTTTCCTAATTTTACAGTACCTGAGCCTTTTTTTTCAGCCTTCTCACCCAGTTGTTTTTGGTTATTTCTTTTTTAGCTTTGGGATGTCAGAAGAAAAGGTTGTATAGTCACATTAAAGGTAATAATTGTTTTTTTTTTATATATTTATATAAAGTGGTTGTAATTCTGGAAGAAACCTAAGGTTATACATGGGATTTTGGAGATACCGGTATAGTTTTTCTTCAAGTGGTTTTCTTGTATCTGTTGTGTACTACAGGTGAAGTGTGTAGGTGCAGTGATTCTAGATCCAGTTGTTAGGTTGAACACTCAGAAATTTCATTTTTCAAGCAGCTCTAAATTATTCTTTTTTAATTATAAATGCAAGTATAGCTGACACTAGGTAACAAGATTTTAGTAGTTTTTCAAAGATTTTGTAACCATGTTCTGAAGATTTTTGAAAGTTGAGTGAAAACTGACTGGAAGTCACATGTATGTCTCCCTTTATTTTTTAAACATTTCTGAAGATTTTTGGAAGTTGCTAAAGATTTCTAAGGATGATCCAAAGACGATATGATTACTCCCAAAACTATTTTATCAGCAGCTGTGACAATCTAGATATCTTTACTTTTCAAAAGTGAATATGACATTAACATTTTCATGTATTGAGATATGATTTTTCTTGGTGCAAAGAATTGTTGTAGTTCACTGAAGTTTGCTTGGTAACATTTAAGTGGGATTCTATTTTCTATCACAAATTTCAGTCAAAAAAGGGGCAGTACCAAACGATTCAACTTTTCTGCTGATGTCTTGTGCATACTTGTATGAGATGCTGACAATGTTGTTGTAATTTTCTTCTCTTTTAGGGACACACAGATGCTATTAATTTTGTAAAATTTAGTCCAGATGGCAGGTGGATAGTGTCAGCATCAGAAGACAACACAGTAAAGGTGATTCCTCTATAAACAATGTTTAGCAGGACGACACATCGGAACTTGCTTAATTTCAGTTAAACATGATTTTTCTCCCGGAATTTCTCGTTGAAACAGAAAAAAAGCACCAGATGCCAGACATTAAAGTTTATCAACACGCAGAATACTTTTCGAGGAGGCATGACCATCAACCAAAATCTTGCGCTATGATTGGCTAATTATAACTTTTGAAAAAGTTTGTTGGGCAGCCACGGTAAGATGCGCCGCACTATAAAATGAAGAATAATAGTATTGAGTAATAATTGTACTTGTGTGTTAAATAGTGATTTGAGGTTGTAACTTTGTGGTTGAAAATGAGACTGTTTAGTTTAGTGGGAAATAGAGTTGGAGAAACTCAGTGGGTAATAACTGTAACAT